>JBAMAX010003435.1:0-57178 GCA_037043745.1 Chymomyza amoena
ATCTAAAAATCTTATTATTTTTTAGATAAACTAACTAGAGAAACTTACGATGTTTATTCACTTTAAGAGTACTCAAAAAGTTTGGGCAGGACAACATCTGCCGGGCTCACTAGTCTATAAATCGCTAAAATATTCATCTATTTTAGTTCTAAGCTAAGAATAATTCTTAAAATAAAGAAAGAAATAAATAATCGTTTATACTAAGAATAAATTTCTGTGTAAAGCAAATTCGATTACCAAGAAAATATTCATCAATTGAATCAATCAAAAATTTCTGTGAAAACGGGTATAAATACATAAAGTCTTCTTCTAAAGATCTAAGAATAAATGTCAACATAAATCAAATCTGTTTTTTCCAAGAATATTGACGACAGCTCCGGAACAATTTCTATGAAATCGAGCTCGTTTAATTAAAATTAATCGTCAGCTATACTAAGAATAAATATTAAAATAAACAAATGTCTTTTTAGTAGGAAAATCTTAAACAGTAATAGAAAAATTTCAGTGAAAATGGGGCTTGCTTATTTGAGAATTTCATTTAACTATTTTATTTTATTCAATATTTAGACACTCTTAAGTAAAGACTCGTCAGAACTATATATATTATTATACACATATATTAATTAATTAATTAAGTAAAGTAATTTTGGGAATCAACCGAAATATGTGTCTATTTTTTTACATTTGTAAAGGGTGGGCCATATGCTTGTTTATGAAATGGATTTTATTTATATATTTTTCAACAAAATTGGGCAAATTCAAGTTTGAAAATTCTCATTTATGTATGAAAAATAATATAAACTAAATGGCTAGCTTGGTTGGCTCTATAGGTCACTTTAAGAAAATTGGACGATCAGAATTATATTCCCTGCGACATGTCGACACTGGTCTCAACGATACATGACTAAAATTTAGTAGTTTTGAGTTTGACAATCGTTGAAGAGCATACACTTTGGTATGTTCCGAATTATGAGTGTTTAACAACCAAAATAACAGATGGCGCACCCTGTATAAGCAAATATAGCGCGTTTCAATGATTTTCTGCAGACAGAGGCTGATGTAGCCTATATGGATGGTCACATAATGATTCTAAAAGTCAAGTCTGGTTATCCAAACTTTTTTAGTCATCAGGACCCAAGTGTCAGACGTCCTCTTAAACGCATTGGATATAACTTTGTGAAGTCCCCGGCGTTTCCTTTTGTATGTCACATTCATTTGCACAAACTTTCATTTTATTCAAATACTTTTTGGTGAAAAGTTTGTTGCATCTCTTTGTAATCTACTAATGGATTGAAATTTCTTTACGATTAAAAAGGATGTGTCATGCAGCCCAGAATGTCTATTTTTTAACATTTGCCATAAAAATCATACAAATTATGCATATGTAGTATATGCCAAACTTGTAATTTATATATAATATTATAGAAATACTGTTGTTATGGAATAAAGTTATTTTTATGTAAAGCTTCAAAAACAAAGTCAACAAAGAAGGAAGCCAACTCTCTTGCAAAAAAATTTAAGAGCAGACATAAAAATAGAAGCTGCTTCTCCTTTAAATAATAAAAATTATTTTTTTGTAAGCATTTAAATTTTGTAGATATTATTTGAAAATTATTTTTATTTTTTATTTGCATATTGTTATACCTGTAATGATTTATTTGAGTAATAAACTAAATGTAAGTATATTAAAAATAAACATCTGAGAGTTAAAAGCACTAAAAAATTACAACAGTGGTTTTTCAGCCATGGTATCTTTATGTATCTTTTTGTTGTGGTGCGGGGGCGATGCTGTGTGGGCGTGTTTTTTATTTGTATCTATGTGTATCTGTGTCTGTGTCCGTCTGTGTCTGGCTGTGTCTGTGTGTGCGTTTACGTGCCTGACTGCAGTTAAGCAAATTTGACTACATAAAAGTGACAACATAAAAAACTGTCACTGCCAATGTTAAGAATATTTGCACACAGATAAAGATGTAGATACAGATACAGACACAGATACAGACACACATTCCTACACACACATTTAGACAATTTTATTTGAAAAGAAATGAAAAAAAGAAACATTTTTTCTGCATGCAGCAACGCGAAATTGTAAAGAAAGTAGATATATATATAGATATAGATATATAGTGCATATAGAATAATGTATCAAAATCAAAAGTCAAGTAATGACACAATTATGAAAGTAAAGTGATTGAAACGGAGCAGTGTCCGACCGCGAGATACTCTGCAAGTTCATTATGAAACTTGACGAAGAATCTTCTTATAATAAAATACGCCATAAGAAGATACGTCAAAATCCACATACAAACTATCGATCTAAAATAGAGTCTTTGTACGGAAAATATTTGTATTTATTTTTTAATATTTTAAATAATGAAGACAAGTAAAGTCCGTCTCATTTTGTAATATTTCATAATCATTTTGAAAGGATTGATCGATTGGACCATTGCAACGGAATATTTTTCATTTCAGCAAGAAATCTCAAAAAATTTGTATACTATAAGCATTTGATTTTAAGATTTGTGAACAACACGCTTTCATTATAAATCTAACTTTTGTAACTTCTAGCTAGACTAAGGTATATTCGCATTTTGCTGAAATTTAAAAAAAAGACTTTCCGGTAAAAAATTTGATTTGTTACAAGTGTGTATTGTAGAGATTATATTCTTAATACACCAATTTTTACTACATTAGCTAGTTAAAATTTTATTGCAGCATGGGACAGGAGAACTAAATTTAACACAATTTTGCTCACATCTTTTTAAATTTTCAACTCGTTCAATATTATATTAAAAATAGTGAGCCCGGCAGACGTTGTCCTGCCCAAACTTTTTGAATACTCTTAAAGTGAATAAACATCGTAAGATTCTCTAGTTAGCTTATCTGGAAAAATATTAGATTTTAAGATTATTTTGCAGCTCGACTCAAACTTGCACCATTATTATTCCAATGTCACGCTTCACGGGTCTGTCTCAGCCGAATTCTTTCACGTTCATTGCGATCTTCACGTTCCTGGGCACTACGATTAGATTGATAATTAATTTGATTCGTTGCATTTGTTTCAATTGAAATACATCATGCATTGGTCGATTAGAAGACGGCATTCCCTATTGTCCCGATGCTCTATTAGCCAACGCCAAGCATAGAAGTTCAATGTAATTTAAAGCTTCATTGTAAACTTGCGGCGAAAATTCCATCACTTAAATACATTTTGCTTGACGTACGCGAAACAAAATATCTTCTGATTAATAATCTTAATATTTTATCCACAATTCAGGTGGATTTGATGGAAAACATGTTGCCAAAATAAAACATGTATTTGATATGGATGAGCCGTAATAGCAGCATTTGCTAAAGTTCAATCCCATTGCAATTCAGTTTCCAAACAAATTCAATTTTTGACATGCCTCTCGATACGTTGCACACAATACGCCATTCAGAACAGTTCTCAATGATTTAAACGATGTTGGACCTCGAAGATTGATTAACAACAAATTAGTTTTTCTATATATGGCAATATACACCCAAAAACCGACATTCACAAAAAAGCGTATATCTCATGAATCAATACACACAAATACATCACAATAGGCTTAAAATCTCCGTATTGACATCCTCTAACACACGCAAAAATCAGATTTGAAATTCGTCGACGCGTTCATGGGAAAATCCGTAACACATAAAACATAAGTTTCTTTTATACATATATATATATACGAGGGGTATTCAAAAAGGAAGTTTCCCTAATTTTAAAAAAAAGTACAAAAAAATTTTAGGTTACAAAATGAATATTTATTAATTATTTGACTCACAAACTATTTTTCTACATATTCACCTTCGACGTGAATACATTTTTCGTATCTGTTATATAGAGTTTATAAAAACCTTCTTTAAAAAAACGTGTCCAATTGTGAATTGCGTTAGGTGTTTTGTTGGTTGATTTTTGGAACCTGGTACAACAATTAATGCGGCTCGTTAATGCGAAGTTTTAAATAAGCTTAAAAATGCCATCAGACGAAAACGTCCAGGAAAATTATCCAAAAAAATCTTACTCTTTCATGATAATGCACGGCCTCATTCTGCTCAAAAAACGAGAACTTTATTGGAAAAATTCAAATGGGAAATTTTCGATCACCCACCCTCTCTCCGGATCTCGCACCAAGTGGGCAGCATTTTGTTGGACACGTTTTTTTCAAAAGAAGGTTTTTATAAACTCTATAACAGATACGAAAAATGTATTCAAGTCGAAGGTGAGTATGTAGAAAAATAGTTTGTGAGTCAAATCTTATATATAAAAAAAAGTGTATGTCTGTTTGTCCGGGGTTGGACGCCAAACCCTTTGTCCGATTTTAATGGGACTTTTTTAAAATGTTCAGAAGCTTCTTGGGCCGCGAATAGGCTATGTAATATCATTGGAAAATTTACAGAAAAATTAGGAAAATTGAAAATACTAAAAGCGACAATTTCATTTTCCAATAAATTTTTTTTTTTTTAATTTAGGTTGGCATTGTGTACATTGTCAGATTAACTAATATTTTTTAACTACCTAAAATTTTTCATTGTCAAGTCAACCTTCTTTCAGTGAGCATCAAACGTTTTCAACAAAAAACAAGTGAAACCAGAAAAAAAAATAAAAGTTAAACAATTTAAAGTGAATTAAAGTGAATCCGTGCAAAAGAGTCGTAGCAGACCACGTCGCTTCCTCTTAACTAACTTTCGTATAATATTTCATTATCAAGTCAACCTCAAATAAGTGAGCACCAACAATTTTTCAGCAAATAAAATTTATTTTATTGGTTGGACGCGAAACCCTTTGTCCGATTTTAATGGGACTTTTTTAAAAATGTTCAGAAGCTTCTTTATAAACCTTATTTTTAGATTTCATACAGCGAAATGCCTCTTAGGCGAAGATCGTCCCTTAGTCCGTCAATAAGTGCAGCCCGAAGGAAAAGCGTCTGCGAGCGTCAGAGACTGAAGAACATAATTCAGTGAGATTAGAAACTGAACGCTCTAGAATAACCCAGTCTCGAGCTTCTGAATCAGAAGAACAACGTGCAGACAGAATGGAAATAGACCGTTCTCGAGTTGCCCAGTCTCGAGCTTCTGAAACGGAAGATCAGCGTGCCCGTAGACTCGAGAGGATGCGAATGCGTACAAATTGAACTCGACGTTCAGGAAATATTGAGTTAAATCTGGGTGCATTTCATTATAATGCGAACTTCGATTACAGTTTGCATCCAGCTGTCAGTATCGGCAAAATGGATAAAGTGTGCCGTTTTTGTTGTTCTCTGAAGTTTGACAAAGAAACATTAGGAATGTGTTGTGCTAATGGGAAAGTTAAATTGCCTGCTTTGCTCCCACCACCTGACCCCCTGTTGTCTTTGCTTTCGGGTCATTCTCCGAATTCAAGTCACTTTTTGCGCAACATTCGAAAATACAATTCGGCATTCCAGATGACTTCATTTGGAGCAGGAAAAGTTTGTATAAATCAGTTCATGCCGACCTTTAAAATTCAAGGACAAATTTACCACAGCGTAGGATCTTTGTTACCGGTTCAGGACGCTGAACATAAATTTTTACAAATTTATTTCATGGGTGACGAAGAAGCACAAGTCGATGCACGTTGCAATACCGGCACTAAACGAGAAATTATATGTTCTTTGCAAGCACTTTTCCATCAGCATAACTCATTAGTAAGGATTATGAATATTGGTTTTTGTGTGAACATACTCCTTCGAAACGGCTAGACCGATTCTCATAAAATTTTGTGTGCTTATTGGGCAGGTCTGAGAATCGGCCAACATCTATTTTTCATACCCCTAAGAGATAAGGGTTGCCACTCCTAACATTTTTTTTTCATTTATCGACTATACCTTCATGGTGTGTTCACGGGCGCGAAGTTAGCCGAGAAGCCTTCCACACTTCTGTTTCGCGGCTTTCGCGGACGGCGCGTTACGCAATATTTTTCATTCTGTGGTTTGTCTTGAGTGAACGTGAAAAAATAAAAAAAAGACATCCTGTCGCCATTATAGGTTAACATTATTATTATCTCCATCAAACATGGTTAAAATGTAAAGATGGCGAGTGGTTGAAAATTTTATGATGAAATTAATCCACTCATCGATCAATCGTACGATGTTTTCCAATCGGAAAGATCCCAGATCTAGACGAGCGAGCGAAGCGAGCGTGCCGGAGCGCAGCGGAGGCCGGCTAGTAATTAATAAATATTCATTTTGTAACCTAAAAATTTTTTTGTACTTTTTTTTAAAATTAGGGAAACTTCCTTTTTGAATACCCCTCGTAGATTAGCTAAATAAAGTAAAATTTTGTTGCAGCATAGGACATGAGAAATTTAATACAATTTTGCCCATATCTTTTGAAGTTTTCAATAGTTCATAATAATATTTAAATAATATTTATACAGCGTGATTTTTTTAAGAGGTTCATAACTTTGATTTGGCAGCACTGCTATAACTAACAACCTATTTAACAGCTGATAGTTCTTTTATAGAGTTTGGTTTGACATTTCATTAGGAATAAACTTACACTGGAGCAACAAAGCGTGCATATTGTTGAAATTTTTTATCAAAATAATGGTTCGTCAAACTTATTAAAAATTTAATTTTTTGTTCTACGATGAAGCCCATTTTAAGTTTAATGGGTAGGTAAAAAAGCAAAAAAAAAATTGGGCACATGGACATTAATGTCATAAAATGTTCTATCCAATAAAGCCATTTGGATTGATATTAAACATATAATTATTTGTTTTATTATGATTTAAGCATGTGTTACTCTAAAAAACACCCTTTATATAACAAAACTTGTAACTGCACCAAATTTTCACCATTTTACTGATTGGCCACGGCCCTAATTATTATTAATCTCTGAAATCTAGGTGTTCAGACGGACATGCCTAAATCGATGCTTACGATTGCTTGTCACACCTCCTTTAGCTTGTTATATGCCTATCCATAATATATTTGACCCTAGGGTATACATAAAAGCTTGACGTTATTCAAAGCAAAACAAGCTCAATGGTAGTCCCAGTATACAGAGCAAATGACTGATTGAATGACCGGAAAGCGTGAATAAATTAATGAGCAAAAGTTTCATCATTACGCAGATAACATCTATGTAACTCTATATATCATTATGCATGTGTCTGCACCTACTATATAGTATATCTATACCCTTCAGTACGTAATATGTGTATTTTCGCAGAATAAATAAGGGGACAACTGCCCCACGCGGCACTAGTACTTATTTAACAGTAGTTCGTTACTCTATTTATAGTGTGTTGGCAATGCCATGCATGCTCAGGTGCAAGGGCCAGAGAAGGATTAAAAGGTAACTATATTTTATAACGCTATTTACGAAATGTTTGGACAAAGTGTATCTTGGGTGTCCCTTTACAAATTCTTAGTTCTTATAACATTTATTGAACCTTTTTCGACAGTTTATAGAGAACATTTTTTTCAAAGGATTTTGCTGGATTGGCATATTTAAGAAACGCACTTAAAAAAAATTTCAAAAAGGAAAATTTAATTTTATAAATAATTTACAGCCTGAAGGCCTTTCGTTGCTCTGGCTTCAAAACCTTTTATTATTTTGAATTCATTTCTAATTTTTAAATATATAAATAAAAATAATAATAAATAAATAATTTTTTTTTATCGAAATCAGAAATTTTTTTTTTAAGTAAATGTGTTGGTAAAAAGAAAACAATATTTACATGTATTCGTTAGCTTAGTCTCAATTAAATAAAAACGAAAAATATGTGTTTTTTATTTAGTCGTAACGTGTTAATTTAACAAACTAAAATTGGACGATAAACATTTTTTTTACCCTATGCGTCGAACTACATTTTTAGTTTTAAAAAATCGCTGGGGCCAGTTTTCAGTACAGTTTCCAGCTTAACCCTTTGACGTTAATTTTAGCCTGTTTAATTTTAAAATTGACCACATTTATTTAAAAGCGCTTTTAAAATTGTTTTTTCTATGTAGAAACCCTGACGTGCTGGAGTTTTTTTTACCTCGAATTCGGATTCAGGAACCCCGAAAAAATGTAGTAAGACCCACACCCAGACCCGAAAATATATTTTTTTTTGTGTGGCTGTTTTATTTTATAACTGAGCTACGTTGTTGAGGGATCAAGTCCAAATCAAAAGTTTTTCCGTTTTTTAAAAAAAGGAAACTATAAAAAATTTCGAAAATTTTACCACTAAATAATAAATAATTTTATTTAAATTAAAAGTAGAATAAAAAATTAAATTGCTCTCTAGATTGAGATAATCTTACGTCCTATAATTTGTAAAATAAAAATCTTGAAATTATTATTAATTTATCATTTTTTTCATTAAAAAAAAACAATTAAGATTATGAAATAATAGTAAAAAATTAATTTTTATTTTACAATTACGAAAATTATTATAGATTATCGGTTTATTTTAAAGAATTTTTATTTAAACACTTTTCGAACCAAGGAATCACCTATGATATCACTCCATTGACCCTCATGAAGGATTTATTTTAGGGAATCACAAAAATAAAAATGACATGTTTAAAAAAGATAAAATACTCGATCTAAAACTCAAGTGCAGATAGCGCATCTTCATTTCAAATGCACCTAATTCGGTTTCTACGCGATAGATACGTTCCCAGAAAATACGTGTGAAAAAAATTCGCATAGAAAAAGATACAGTATCTATATAAAATATGGGATTGGTTATCCGTTTATAAATCCAACTAGAAAAATATCGTTTTTACATGGGAGTTAGGATTAAATTTTTTACTAAAATTTTTTATTTAAGTAGGCCATAAGATAACGAAAAACGAAAAAATACAAGAAAGAATATTAATTTCACAAAAATAAAATTAAAATTTGTATTATGAATTACCGTTTATTAAAACCAGGAAAATTTCTACTTTTTTTTTTATTATTTAAGACGTCGTTATTTAATATGATTTTATACAATTAGCAGCGCAATTATTGTTGTTATATTAAAAGCCAAAGGAATAATTATTCAAGAAAAATACCTTCTTTATGGTATTCTCAAAACTAATGATATTTTCAGCTATTAGGAGTTTTCAAATTGTACAAATGTCTATAGCATTTATTTCTTCTTGAAAGTGTTATTTTTACTTCAAATAATTGAGGATCTTCTAAAATCGCATTAAATCAAATTAAATTGAAAACAAAATTAACGGAATGATATTTTTTGAATCGCTTTAGTTCAAATTCGCAAAAACAAAATTTCCAAAAAACAGAGTTTTTCGAACTTACTCAAATATTCTATTTCTCGTAGACTTCAATTGTATAAATAAGTTTTAAAGGAAATTTTAACTTTTTTAAAACATATTTTATATTTCAAACTTTAATTTTTCGTAATTTCAAGGAGTTTTAAGCCCTTGCCAAGAGTCCAAATAGTGGCTAGGGAGACTGTTACTGTCCCAGATAGGACTGAAGACATTTCCGCCACGGACTAATTCGTAGTACTAATATTCCGCCGCGATAACACTTCTGCAAAAATAAACTACTAATTTTCGAATACCCTCTGATTTTATTGCTTTTGAAGTCGTATAAGTTTAAAAAATTGGACAATAATTTTTTTGAAAAATTTTTAAAAACTGTTTTTGTGGTCGCTGGACTTGAATTCAAAGACAAAAAAGTACCAGCAAGGTTGAGATAACCTTCAAAATACATTGTTTTATAAGATTTTTGTGATTATTGCAGTACTCTTAACATACGACCCCAAATATTGTCAGAAAGTTATCTGAACTTTGGACCTGAAAGTTGTTATTTTGTGTGGCTATAATATTTTTTGGAATTTTTTAAATTTTGCAAGAATTATAATGGAAATTTTATTGTAGTTATCATAAAATAGTTTTTATATTCGAAGCAAATTCTTTTGTTCAGTTTACAACTTCGATTAAGTCCCGATAAACAGCCAGCGCTCTACGTAACAAGAGACCTGCTCCTCCCGAAATAGGTACTGCAGCTTGGTCACTTGTGGACTAGTTGGAGCTACTACCATATAGATACTATAATATATGAACTCATTACATATCCACAATAAGCATCATTATGAGAGCTCACGCAAACAAAGCTATTCGTTTTGTTAAGTGTCGGCAGGACACTCCATATGAGACCCTATCAACTAATATCCACCCCATTGGCCATGTCTGACTCCGCAGATGCTGTGCATTAATTGAATTATGTGTCATAATTAGGCATTACGAGGAGCCGAAATTCTTGGCAACTACTTACGCTCTGCTTAGATTTCCGAGGGTGCCATTAAAGCTGTAGGCGGTGGCAAAGAAGGGCGTGGCGGTGCTCGTTGAGAAGCTTCGATTGTTCATTGTTATGACGCTGCTCAGCGCACTATACAGCATAGCCGGGGCGTAGTTGTAGCTGCTCCAGTTGCTCCAGCTGTCCTGAGTCAGTGCATCCTCTTCAAGGTCATCGTAGCCAAGGTCCGACACTGTCTCTAGAGCTGTTGCTGCTGTTGTTGTTGTTGTGTGCAGCCCCAGGTCAAGCATTCTTTGAGTTTACGCTGATGTAGCGCCCAGTTATTTATGGGTCTCTAATGTGACACGCCCACTCCTTAGGCGAGTGTGTGTATGGTGTATGGTTTGGGTGTGTGCGTGTTTGAGCCTCTGTTATTTGGTTTCCATTTGTTTGGGACTCGTACGCCTGGAAAAATGCCAAGTGAAAATAGAAAATTAATTTTGCTTCGTGCCACACTTTGAACTACAATAAAAAGAGCAAAAGTAAATCTTTGTTGTTGTAGCTGTTGTCCTGGACAAGAACCACATTTGATGCGCCTTTTTTTCTGTTTTTTTTGTTTGTTTGAAAACTTTTTGCTGCACATTTGTACGCAGGACCTTTGTGAACCGTAGGCATATTGATTTTGATTAGTTGGTGAAAACATCGCCAACCCCACTCCACCCCTGTCAAAAAAGTTACGCTTGATTGGACTGGACAGAAAAAAAGAAAAGATATGTTTGATGCGGTTTCTAAAATGCGATTTCAACTGTTCAAAGTTTAATAAGAAAAAAGCGGCTCATCAATTTAAAACTTAATATTAAATTGCCTAACAGCCACAATTTAATAATAGATGCGGAAAATCTGATTTAAGTTACGGCGAAATTTTGATATAGCATTTCAATTTGCGCTAGGGAATTTTCTAATATTTTTGTATTTGGTAAGAGTACCAAAAGATATATGCAAATATATAGAATACCTAAAAAAAAGAACTCAAGTGGTTATACAAATTGTGAGGTCTAAGAACGAACTAGACTTCTATGGTGTACTCTATTCATCCAAGCACTAACATCTACAATTGAAAACCAACCAAACTCAGTAAATTTTTCCAAAATTTTTGTCGCAACTTAAGGTAGGTGGGATCACACCTTATCTGCATTTTTTTTAGGCGTCAAAAGTCTACCGTGGACCGAATTTTAATAGTAAACAAAACCATTACTTTAGAATTTCTTTAAGACGTATCGCTTCGCTACGGAATATCCAAGTATTTTTGAATAGTGAATCCAAATTTCTCTAAATCGTGGGCATGAACTTATACCCCTAAAATAAATGCATATTTATTGGAAGATTTTAATAGTTGCTTTCAGAGATTTGAAAAAAAATTGAAAAATAATCCAAAAATCAAAACAAAAGGTTTTCGTTAATTAAGAACTTAAAAATTTTGATTATATTAAATTACTTATGATTTCATCAATATCAGCTTAATCTTTATCACATTCAATAGAGAGACTTCTCGATCTGCATATCAGATATAAACTGCAATCCGTGAATCCAATGCAGTTTGCCTACTTCAAAGGGAAGTCAACATAGGTTGCTTTACACCACCAAGTCAGAACGACTGAAAATGCTTTTGACTCCTAGAACATAGCTTTGTGCGCATTCCTGGAGGTCGAGGGAGCTTTCGACAATACTAACGTTGGCCCCTAAGAACATAGAACCACATGTGACCGCATGGATTGAATCCATACTCCTACAGGGGGACATATCTTCATCTCTAGATGATACAACAGTCAGCATAAGATATGTAAAGGGTTGTTATTATCTCCCCTGCTATGGTCTCACGTAATCGACGAACTTTTAACTAAGCTGACAATGCTTGGTTATAAAGTCATTGGGTAAACAGACGACCTGGCTATTATAGTGACCGGTAAATACGAAAGCACCATCAGAAAGATAATGGATAATGCTCTTCAAAAGGCAATAAACTGGTGTCTAAGTGAAGGGCTTAGCATCAACCCCCTAAAAGCTGTGATTGTTCCCTTCACGAAGAAATACAACATGGAGCTACAAAACCTTGTTATAAATGGGGCCTGTAGAAAATTCTTTGGCAGCACATGGGGCTTCAGCCCTCATATTATACAATGGATATATCGTATGATGGGTACGGCCTATCATCACATATGCAGCCCTTGTATGGTAGCAAAATGTGGGCATTAAGAAATGCAGCAAGCTTCAAAGACTTGTATGTATATCTCTCTGGGGAGCTATGCGTACCTGTCCGACAGTTGTCATGGAGTCAGTCCTTGGACTCACACATCATTGCATATTTTCATCAAAAAGTGAGCCATGCAGAGTCTACTACGTATCCAGATCACATTTGACTCTTAGCAAGTAACACAGGTCATGGAGACTTATATATTCCCTCTGACGTATCGATCTACTCTAGATCCGATTTTATAATAACGAAACTTTTTCATAATAAGAAATTTAGATCTCTTCTCCCAAGTCGGGAGACTTGGGCTGATGGCAGCCCTTATGGAAACCCCCGGTGGCAATAATGGTTCACGGATGGGTCTAAAACTGAGCAGGGTGTAGGTGTTGGCATCGTTGGACCCAACACCAGAATCTCTGCCGCAATGGTCATCTGGCCCAGCATCTTTCAAACGAAGATTTATGCCACAGAGAGCTGTGCCCTTATTATCCTTCTCAAGGGAGTAGTAGAATGACTACTAACATAAATATTAATATCACTTAATCCATTTTGTTCCTTTGAGCTGTAAATTAAAAACTACCGAGTATAAATTTTTGTCTTTTAGACTTCAAAAAATATTTTATTCCTTCTTAAATAAATCATCATTAATGATAAAATTCTTTAATTGTGCTTTAGGAATCCGAGACTTTCCAACTGTCCAGCAATACGCCATCGTTGCGTATACGCAACATGAGGCCAAGAACTTACTTGGCTGATTTCGTTCGAAAACAAAATTGTACGCAAAAACATCGAAAATGGGTTATGGGGATATTTCTTGGAAAATCATGACTTTAGCATGCGAAGCATTTTTTTCTCTTTCTCCATTTAACCGATACACAATCCCGAAATCTGTTTTGGAACATTACCTTTCATGGTAATTGAAATTTGTAGTGGTATAAATTTTTTTGGCCAGTACTGTGCAATACATTTTATAGAAAAAGTGTTGTTACTAGTAAAAACCCTACTAGGCAACAAATGAACTAGTTAATTATGCACAACTCACAAAATAATAAGGTGGAACCTAATTTCCTGGCACTCAGGATTGATGCAAAGATATAATACTAACAAAAACTTTGTTTATTTCCTGTTGGGTCACTTAAACAAATTAACAGTGAACAATGGCTCAATCCCAACTATTGGCATGAGTTCCATCGGTCAACTACTTCACGGAGGCATTCTTATCATTACGTGGTTTTATGGCCCAATTTCCTGCCTTGCAATTCATTTCTATTTATGTCAGAATAGCAAAAACTCCTTTCCACAGAAGCCACATTTCCCTTTAAGCCATCCTTTAACCTTTATGCTTAGCAATAACAATTTTCATCAGAGAATCATTTCTAGGAAATACATGGACATAAAGGAACATTTGGTATTTGTTGTTTATTAACGTAAATTTAATGCCATACCAAAGTTTTCGCTACAGCTGTTATCCCCACAAGACCCTTATCAAACAGCTGTGCAATAAACTTAGTTTCCTCAAATATATACCATATAATTTTTTGGTTCACACTGCCAAATAATTCCAATAAATAGTCGACACACATCTTTAATTAGGACAACGAACAAACAATTCTTTGTAAATTAATGCCAAATTAGCAGCTGCTCCATTAACTTAAATTGAAAAAGAAAATTTGGTAAGACTTTGAGCCACGTCTGGGTAAACGGCTTCTGACTTTTGTTGTTGTCCCTCGTTAAATTCTACGACAGCGATAAGAAAACTTTATGAAAGATTTTTGAATACACTGCAATTGTTAAAAAGAGTTTTTTTTTGCCACTTAAGAGCTTAAAAGGCTTTTAAAATGCGATTTTTCGACTTTTTAACTTTGTTCGAACATTTTATGAGGGATAATTTTGGAACGGGCAGGTAAAATGTTTCATGAATGAAATTTAGTTGAAATTTTCTAGATTGAAACGTTTAAATTTCAATCAAATAACCAACTTAGAAAGATTTTGTTTATTTATTTATAAACAATTCCTACCTAATTAAAATTATAGCACTCGCTAGGTATAGATTTAGTTTGAGCCTTAAACTTAGAAAGATATTTTCTTGGATTCGATAAAAATAAATAAAATATAAATTGACTGGAAGCAAACTCAGCCTTAAGCCCAAAAAGAAAATAATTTATTTTGAAAATAAGTTTCGGAAAAAAATATATACAAATATGTACATATACTAAAATATAAAAAATTTGGATATCAATTATAAAGCAGCAATAATATAAATATGCCTGTGTTTGAAAAGAATTTATATAAAGAATTTAAAAAGAACGGATTTGAAAAATTATTTAAAAAAAAAATAGTCAAAATTTGAAAGCAATATTCACAATATTCCCAATGCTATGAGGACTTCAGTGACCGCCCGTCAGTCCGGAGTCTTCACTATATTTTATTTCAAACTCGTTCTAGCTTGAAAAGTTATTGACCAATCGTTCGGAAATTTGGTGTGAACATTCTTTATTCAATTCAAATCAAGATATAGATATACCGTATGGTACCAAGGGTATATTAAGTTTGTGCAAGCCGAAAATGTATGTAACATATAGAAGGAGACGTCGGAGACACCCCAAAGTTACATAAAATATGATCAGGGTGAATAGACAAGTCGATATACCCATGTCCGTCTGTCCGTCCGTGTGAACGCCTAGATCTCAGAGATGGTAAGAGCTAGAGTTACCATATTATGTATAACATTATTCTTACAAGCGCAATATCTCGGGAATGGTAGATCATCGGGACCATTTTTATAGAGAATTTTAGGATCTACAATTTTGCTCTGAATACTTTTTTGGTAAAACTTACGGTTTTCGAGAAAAATCAAAAAAACCGAAAATTTTGACCTTTGACCCCGAATAACTTTTTAAGCTCACATGGGATCGATGGGGACTTTCGACACTTTGTTCGTCATGGTAAAACTAAGGTTTATACAAAGATTTTGCTTTCCAGGAATTTTCTTTATTTAATCACTTTTCTATGTCTAAATTGACCGGACTATAAGCAATGTACCAAATTTGAACAAATTCGGTTGACTATATCATATAGCTCCCATAGGTCCGATCTTCCAAAAAATCGATTTTTTAACAAAATTTGTTGTGTTTCGTTTGTTTGTTAAGATATTGGGACCAATGTTGACACTCGTGAGTATTTTATAGTTCATAAGCACTGTACTTAATTTAATCCAAATCGTTTGACTAGATCAAATAGCTCCCATAGGATCAATCGGTCCAAAAACACGTTTTTTTTTTTACAAAATTCGATGTGTTTTGTTTGTTTGTAAAGATATTTGAAATAAATTTGGCATTCAGATCTTTTTTAAGGTATTTAAGAACTGTGTCAAATTTTATTGAAATCGGTTGACTATATCATATAGCTCCCATAGGAACGATCGGTCAAAAAAAATTTTTTTGCTTAAAAATTCTTCTGTTTTTGATTTTTTGTGAAGAAATCGGACTTTATTACAAGCTAGTGGTACAGGGTATCCTAAAGTCGTCCGCGCCCGACTTTACGTCTGCCATTTTTTTAATTTTCTTTGACAAGCCATATCTCCTAAACGGACTTTATTCACGCGATTTTTTGCATTGACAGATAAAATATTAAATACAATTTAAGAATTTTTTTTTTTTAATTATTTTTTATTTTAAGTTTTTAATTTTAAATTGGCCCGCTTCACTTATTTTCGCCGATATTTCGGGACTTTTTAATATAATTTAAAAAATTTATAGTTTTATTTTTAGCATTTAGTATCTTGCTTAAAATCGGGAATTTTTTTAGCTTAACTTAACTTAAACTTTAAATTCCTTTTTTTTTAATATTTTAAGAATTGCGGCTTTATTTTTAGAGCTTTTTGATCTTATTTAAGAATCTGTTTTTCTCTTAAATAGTCGTATATTCTATTTATTACTAAGAATTAGGCATATCTATTCTTATTAATCATAGGAGCTAATATAAATATTGGCACTCTAGACATATCTGTAGTTCGATTTATCCAATTCCTATCTAAAAAGTTAAATTAAAATTTGTAAGCTCTGGTAGCTTATAGAATCTGTTAATACATACGTACAATTAAATAATACCAGTACAGAGTATCTTCTAAGTTTTTAATTAGTAAAGAAATTCGAATTTTTGGGTTATTTGTTTACTTTTATTGGGCTATAAAAATAAGTGAAACTTTTTATACCTTTAGTTTTTGCTTCAGTATTCAAAAGTTAATCAATTTTAAATGAAATATAATGTATATGTTGCAACTGAGTTCCATTGTACAAATTGAACTTAAATTATTAAACTAATGTTTATTTAGTTTAGTTGGTATGAAAAAATAAACTAAAAAATTTATAACGAAAAAAAGCAAAGAGTAGAGACATTCAAACTTCATAACAAACTTTTGGAAACTTTGCTTTATTTTAAAAATTAATTTCAAATTTTACCATAAAAATATTGAATACTTTATTAAGTAGTTCTTAAAAAATGTATCCAACATACTCAAAGTTCAAAGTTGTTAAATAATAAAGCAGTTTAGGTATGAAATTAAAGCCAACTTTTTTCATTTGTCAAATCCTAGACAGTCTTAGACAGTTTCCTGAGGTTTTCTGTTAAAGCTGTCGCTTAAAGTTTTTTTATCTTCAACGCAATGTAGAAAATGACAGAATACAAAAAAAAAACAAGAACAACATGAAAATTTGATCAACTCACGGCTAAAACATGGAAGGAACAGATAGTTCTATCTGTAGATACACGCAAACTTAAACCAAACTAAACCCAGTGGCAATCATTTTATACTTAAATCCCTCGAGTCAGCTTTACCTGTAACTGTTGTTGGCGACTCTGACTCGAAAAGGACGAACAGATGATGAGAATGTTGGAAATAGTTTTTCGTGTTTTTCTTTTTTGTATTTCAACAAAATGGCCGTTAGACAGAAATGAAAAGCGCTGTTGGTTTGTTTCTGGCCAGGAGCGGCATGTCGATGTAAGTAAAAGTACTTTGTGTTTGTGTGTATGTAAGGACGAAGGATAGGTGCACTGCTTCTGCTCCCTATCTATCCTTGGCATTGACAGATTGTGATGATTGCCGCTGACAGGCGCGAACGTCGAGCTGGGGTGAACTTGAAAAAAACAGTCCTAGCCGGAGACTAGAAAATGTTTTGTTTTTAATGTTGTTTTCCTAAACTCGTAGCTATTATATAAGGCAATGACTATGCGCGTGTTTTGGTAATAGACATACAAATTTTTAAGCGCTTTGATTGAAAATCGAAAATATACAAATTATTTTGATAGAGAGTGGGTAGAATTGATGTCTATAAACAAAACACATAAAGAAAAAAGACGATTTTTTTTTTATTCAAAGCTTAAAATGCTGCAGATTTGATAAAAACATAAAGTTCTAATAGAAACATGTTTATTTTAGGAATTAACATAAAAGATCAAAACGCTAATAACATTAATCGAACTGGCGTCTTCTTTGTCAGGCAGAAATGCAAAAGTGCCCAATAAAAATCGAAAATATACAAATTATTTTGATAGAGCGTGGGATCTATCAAATATTGTTATCTATCAAATATTGTTGTCTATAAACAAAATACACAAAGAAAAAAACGTTTTTGATTTCTTAATTCGAAGCATAAAATGCTGCAGATTTGATAAAAGCAGAAAATGCTTATAAAAACTTGTTTATTTTAAAAAAAGATCAAAACGCTGATAGCATTAATCGAACTGGACTATTAATCATTGTAATTAAGGCGTCTACTTTGTCAGGCAGAAATGTAGAAGTGCCCAATAAAAATCGAAAATATACAAATTATTTTGATAGAGCGTATTGTCTATAAACAAAACACACAATGAAAAAATAAGAATTTTTCTTAATTCGAAGCATAAAATGCTGCAGATTTGATAAAAACATAAAGTTCTTATAGAAACATGTTTATTTTATGAATTAACATAAAAGATCAAAGCACTAATAGTATTAATCCAACTAGACTATTAATCATTGCATTTACGGACTCTTTTTTGTCAGCCAGAAATGCAGAAGTGCCCAACAAAAATAGAAAGTATACAAATCATTTTGAAGAGGAAGGGGGCTACAATTGTTGTCTATTAACAAAACACCATAAAAAAAAAGTTTTTTCTTAACTCAAAGCATAAAATGCTTTTGATGATTTTGATAAAAACACAAAGTTTTTATAGAAACATGTTTATTTTATGAATTAGCAAGAAAACTATTAACATTTTTTCGACTGGGCTATTAATCATTGCATTTAGAGCGTTTTCTTTGTCAGGTAGAAATGCAGAAGTGCCCAACAAAAATCGAAAATATACAAATTATTTTGAAGAGGAAGGGGACTAGAATTTTTGTCTATAAATAAAACACACAAAGAAAAAATCCTTTTTTACTATATTCGAAGCAAACAATGCAAGGCGCCTTAGACATAACCTGGGAATGGTGTAAGAAAGAGGGATTGCCAATTATTCCTACATAAGCCACCATTGTCCCATTTACAAGAAAAAGGGCGTTTCATATACCCACATGAACAAAAAATGAGACAGAGGTACCCCTAAAGGAAGGTAAAATATCTAATAATTATCCTTGACAAGAAACTCACTTGGGGCACTAAGGTCAAAAAAAACCTTTGGACTACGAAACAACTTCTGGGTAAATCCTGGGGTCGGAGCCCCAAAATGACATTCTGGTTCTATACCCAAATGGTCAGACCCACCATATTGTATGGGTATTGGTATGGTGGGAGAAAGCAAAAAAAACCACCGGCTTGCCTGCCTAAGCATCACAGGGGCAATGAGAACTACCCCAAATAGTGGCATGGAAGCAGTACTTAATTTACCACCGCTACACATAGCAATACAGGAAGAGGCTGCAAAGCATGCACTCTCAATCCACCTTAAAGAAAAATTCAAACCAGGAAACATGACTGGTCACCTACAAATCCTCACAAGGGTCGGCAACGTAACATGCATGAACTTGGCTAATGACCATACAAAGACTCTGTACTCAACTTAACCAACAGATACAAAGCCATTTTTCCATCAAGAGAGGAATGAAATCTAACCCAATCTGGTTACATGACGACTCCCACGGATGGATCAAAAACGCTCCAAGGGGGAGGAGTAGGAATAGTGGGCCCCAGAGCACACAAATCAATCACCTTAAGCAATGATACCACAATTTTTCAAGCGGAACTGTACGCAATACTGGAACTGGTGGAGCTTATATCTAAAAGAGGACTCAGGAGTGTTGAGATCAAAATACTCTCAGATAGTCAATCAGTCCTCAAAGCACTAAAGAGCTACACATTTACTTCCAAAGACTATACTCACTCTCTCACCCACAACCAAGTCTCCCTGATATGGGTGCCCCGCCGTGAAGGACATGAAGGAAACGAAATGGCGGACCTTCACGCCAAAAAAGAGTCGGAAAGCTATTTATACGCCCATCTCCCTATTTTGTGTTCAACAAAAAACATATAAAGCATGTCACATTCAAATGGACTCGACAACAAGTCAAAGAATACTGGAATGGCCTTGACGACCTCAACCACTCCAAAAAATTACTAAGCTTTAGCGCCAAAAGAGCGAACATTACGCTCACCCTAAACAGGAAAAGTCTCAAGACACTCTCTGGAGCACTAACAGGACACTTCGCCTGCAACAAACACCTACACAAAATATTTATATCGGTTTCGATATACGAACACCTCATCACAAACTGTTAGGAGCTATGCCGCAGAAGACAAAAAATTGTAGGTGCATGCCTACTAGAAGACGAAGACCTTCAAAAGCTCGCTGTGAAGGAGCTAGTAAGTTTACTTTACATAATCTACGTCTAAATAAAAAGGGATTGCAAATAGATCTTTGAATAACCCTCAACAATGCTGTTAATCGTTGCAGAAATGCAGAAGTGCTAAACTAAGCTTGCCCTACTAGTCCTTTAACAACGAAAAGTTGGGAAACACTGTCCAAAGGAGTTTTCTTAAAAGTGCCAAAGTAAGTTACTGGAAACTGGCTTCAGATTTTTGAAAAGTAATGATTCAGTTTCACGCATAATGGAAAAAAATATTTTCTCAAAATTCAATTTTTAAACGTTACGCGTTACGGCTAAATTCAAAAAAATTATATTTCGATTTTAATTCTTTGTAAGTAAACTATTGTATATTTTTTTTAATCTAAGTTGGCAACAATGCTATTCAAAAAAATATATATTTTTTTTTAATCTACCAATTTTTAAAAAAAAATTTTTTTTTTTAAGTATGTTGTTTAAATATGTCAAGCACTTGTTTTTATATGTTTTTCATATGATCCGAATATGAATTAAATCGTTTTGGTTGAACAATGTTAAAAGCAATAAAACTAAAATTTTTTCTTATAGTTTTTAAAAGATTATTAAAAGAAAAAAAAGGATTTTTCAATTTCTTATTCTGCCATTTTTGCCTCTAGGCCTTTTTGTTAGAGTTGCTCACATCGTTACTTGAGCATTCCTGCCTTTATGCATTTATGCCCTATTTTTTCTATTGTAAATTTCTATGTAAGATGTATTCTAGCAATTTTCCTATCTAATCGCTGGAATATTTTTCTGAGTGTATTACATAGATGCAGGTGCACCATTCCATGGTATGCGACAGCAGCTGGTATCAATGCGTCCATAAATTAAAGTGGATTACGCGGAAAAGTAGCTCATCAACAGCTACAACAACAGCAACAACAACAGCAGCAACAACAACAACAATGGGCGTTAAAATGTTGCACAGATTTTAAACAAACAGAGCAAAATCAATTACTGACTGAAGCTGTCTAGGCTTTGCCAATGATTACAGAACATCTAGAAAACATATGCCAAAATTAATAACTAGCTGGAATGCTGCCCGAACGTGGACAGAAATGTGAACCAGAGACGAGGGAGGATGCAGTGCAGCGGACGCAACGCGATGCAGTCTTAATGAAAAGTAAACAAACTTCAAAAGAATGTTGGCTATAATTGGTAGGGGTGGCAGAGGGGAACGCGCTAGGAAATGGGTCAACAAGCAACCGCACTAGCTTAGATAGCCATGCATGCAGTAAGACAAAGTAAATTATTTTACGAGGGCAGACAGAAAAAAACGTGAATTTTTAAATATGCTAGGCAGGTAGGTTAAGACAGCAGTTGCGACTTAGCGTACGATAATGAGAGTAAGGTATAAAAATATAGAATAGACAGGAAAAATTAGGGAAATATGAAAAGTGGAGAGTGCAGGACAATGTGAGACTCCCACTGCCTCTGTGATCATAGTTTAGTACACTGTCGTTAGGCTATCGAGGCCGCAAATTTTTAAATATATTAGATGATAATTGTCAATATTTAAGATTTCTAGGTTACACTGTTTTTTTTTGGCGCAAGTTGAAAGATACGACTTTCTTTGTTTCAAAAACTAGTACGCAGCAGTGAAAAAGGAGACTTTTATTTGGGTTTTAATGGGTTTTTATTTTGTCTTACTTTTAAATAAAAACAAAAATTTAGTTTGTTTTACGAGCTGTAATTATTTCATTAGAAACTAAACATCATTTTGTATTTTGTGGTATTTTTTATGAAATTGCAGTATTATGCAAAATTAAAAGAATATTTTTTTTTTTTAATAAAAGCGATTTTTTTTAATTTTTTTATTTTCAGTCAATACGAACTTCCGCATAAAAACAAAAATTAAGAGTGTTTTACTAAAAAAATATGGTATTTTTGTGGTATTTCTTGTGCATTTGTGGTATTATGCCAAATTTAAATCTTAAAAAGCGATCTCTAGAGACTAAATATGGTATTTTTGATATTTTTGTGGTATTTCTTGTGCATTTGTGGTATTACGCCAAATTTTAAATATTTTTTTATAAACATTTTTATACCCTGTACCGTATGGTCCAAGGGTATATTAAGTTTGTGCAAGCCGAAAATGTATGTAACATATAGAAGGAGACGTCGGAGACACCCCAAAGTTACCTAAAATATGATCAGGGTGAATAGAGAAGTCGATATACCCATGTCCGTCTGTCCGTCTGTCCGTCCGTCTGTCGCGTCCGTCCGTCCGTCCGTCCGTGTGAAAGCCTAGATCTCAGAGATGGTAAGAGCTAGAGCTACCAAACTTTCACATTAGATCCCATATTATTCCATAGGAGGCAAGTTTATTTTATTTTTTTGATATCGGGGATAAATTATATAGCTCCCATGGGGGTGTTTGAGACGACCTCGACAAAAAAAAGCGTTTTAGATGAATAATTCCGTTTGTTTATGAAGATATCGTAACCAAATTTGGTATTCGAAAGTTTTTTATAGTTCCCAATCACTGTACCAAATTTGATCGAAATCGGTTGACTATATCATATAGCTCCCATAGGACCGATCGGCCAAAATAACTTTTTTAAAGAAAAATTCGCTATATTTCGTTTTTTAATAAAGATATCCTAACCAGATTTGGCGTTTGGAAATTTTTAGACCACTTAAGCAATGTGCCAAATTTGAACAAAATCGGTTGACTATATCATATAGCTCCCATAGGTCCGATCTTCCAAAATATCGATTTTTAACAAAATTTGTGTGTTTCGTTTGTTTGTTAAGATATTGGGACCAAATTTGATATTCGTGAGTATTTTATAGTTCCTAAGCACTGTACCAAATTTAATCCAAATCGTTTGACTAGATCATATAGCTCCCCATAGGACCAATCGGTCCAAAAACACGTTTTTTATACAAATTCGATGTGTTTTGTTTGTTTGTAAAGATATTTGAAATAACTTTGGCGTTCATATCTTTTAGAGGTATTTAAGCACCGTGTCAAATTTTATTGAAATCGGTTGACTATATCATAGCTCCCATAGGAACGATCGGTCAAAAAAAAAATTTTTGCTTAAAAATTCTTCTGTTTTTGGTTTTTTGTGAAGAAATCGGACTTTAGTACAAGCTAGTGGTACAGGGTATCCTAAAGTCGTCCGCGCCCGACTTTACGTCCGCCATTTTTATTTTTTGGTTTTAATTGTTTTTTTTTATTTTTGGTTAATACCAAATTCAAATAAAATAAAAATTTGATTTAAAAGCGATAATTGTTTCCCTACAAACTGAATATGGTATTCTTGTGGTATTTCCTATACATTTTTGCTATTATGCAAAACTTTTAGGGTAGAAATGGTCTTAGTAGATTCAGCTGATAATATAAATTTCATTTCATTTCGTGGAAACTTTTAGTTGGCGTTCAGTTCTTTACCATTGGTATATATTCTGGTAAATTTTGATACGAGTTCCAACAATAGCACACGAAAAATGAACCTTCCTAATAAATGGTTTCTTAGGGTAATTAGTGGTCAAGAAACACGAAAATGGCGACCTTTTTGTTTCTAAAGCACCGTTTTCGTGATATTTGCATTTCGAGTCTAAGATATTCCAAATCGGATTGGAACTGTAGATGCTATGTTACATTAATGAAAGTTCCAAAGTTCCAAAGTTCCAATTTTCACTAACGAGAAATTAAGCAAGTACCCAAAAACATGTTTTTCGCAAATATCTCGAAAACGGTGCTTAAGAAAAAAATGGGTGGCCATTTTCATGTTTCTCGACTCTAAAAACACTTATTTTAGGAAAATTCTCTCGATGACCCATATTTTTGTAAACTAGTGCAATTAGCTACTAATAATTTTATAAAAAATTTTAAAATTAATACTTTTTGTAATTATTGGAGTGGGTCTTAAGCAATAAACGGTCACAATAGTTTAATTAAGTTAATATGCAAAAATATATTCTTATAGATTTGTCCTATTAGCCGCATATTTGGGTTCTAAATGATGACATTAGAAGGGCATTACGGACATCTTAAGTAAAGTATACTCTCTACTTCCGTAATATCCTCACCATTCATATGCATTAGTTATTTTTAACGAGAAACAGTTAAACACTGTTGTCGTCTCGGATATATATTGAAGACCATTTGAGTAACCATACCAATTTTGTTGAAAGCTTTTTTAAAATATATTTTCCAATATTTTGTTTTTACTGGGAAACAAATGGATAACTTTTATCTGCCACTCAAAATTTCTTATTATGTATGAGTAATTTAAAAAAACGATGATGAGCAAATGGTAAAAATGAAGAGAGTTGGGATCCTGAGGAGTAAGAACAATATTAATGTTTTATTCCATTTTTGTTTGGTTTACTTTTGATTTGTGAATTGGTCAATATAAAAAAACGGAGTGGAAGGTAAGAAATTTTCCATAAGATGCAACTTGAGGATTATTCCGGTGTGATCCAAAGCTCTAGGAAATGCGCTCTGAGAAAAAAAAAACAAATGGGATGATTGGTCTGAGTTTTTTTCGTCTTTCGGATCATTTTGGCATTAAAAATTATGTGGACTTGTTTTATACTTTCTACTTTTTTTTAAACTTAATGTATCGCCATTATATTCTCCGGATTTGACATTCCATAATCATTATTTCCCTTCAATCTTGAAGAAGTGTCATGATTATCTGAAAATTTACTGCCTACTTGAAGGGCCTTAGCAAATCATATTTCAAAGTGAGCCCATTCGGGTAAGCTTTAAAAAAGATTCTACTTAGCAATAAAATATTAGAATTTCTTAAAATTTTTTTCTCATTACTTTTCAGCCCGCCCTCGCGCCAGAACAAACTTAATAGCCAAGTAACAATGTGCGCAAATATTTGGTAAAAACAGAAAAATGTGGCATCAGTAAAACGCGTTTTAGCTTTAGACGACTTCAATTCTTCAACATTTGACTGATGGAGTGCTCAATGGGCGTGGAACTCCCAGAACCCGCCCTCAGCTCAAATGGTGTTGAACGTTTTTGCGCAATAATCGCAAAAAATTAGATTTCATTTTTTCTACTTGAGAAATGACCAAACTGTCACGTACCATGAGCCAGTGTTTAAAACTGATAAAGTCAGCAGGAGTCAGCTAGACGTCATTCCCCAACACAGGCTGGCGGTCAGCAGATTGCGTATACGACTCGCCTACAAACCAGGCCATTATAGCTTTTTTTTCACCATTTCCATTTCCATTTGGCCATTTTCTATTTGCCCACGCAGACCTTCAAAAGTTAAAATGAATTTGTATGTCTAAATGCCGAGCTGTTTAAATGTTATTCAGTTGTTTTTTTTTCATTTTCAACACTGAATTTCTGTTAATGTTTGGGGTAGGCTTTTGAAAAAAAAAAAATTTATCATAATGTTCACACGCGGCTAAATGCGGCGGTAGTTATGTAGTATATACAAGTATATATATATTTATATAGTATATATGTACAAGTAATATGTACCATGTCAGTCAGCTGAATAGGTTTAGGCTTGAGACAGCTCCATCAATGTCATGCTGGAATTTATGCTGAAGCTTAACCTAAATCCCAATCAAACTGGCTATGATGAGGTATCCATTTAATAGAACAAGAAAAGGACTTGAAGTAAACATACTCATAATTTTTATGCTACTTTTTTAAAGCTAAACGGACTAAAATTTACATTTAAGGATTTTTAAGGATTAAGGCTGAACATTCAATGAATCAAAAAGTCAGATTTGAGAACTTTGAGATACCCTTTATCAAATAAAAAAATTTCAATAAAATTTGGCTAAATGATAAGCTCTTAATTTTTTATAAGTGCTACAGTACTTTCTTAAATAAATGAAAAATATCCTTAAAAAATTTGTTTTTGTTTTCAATGACATTATAAGAGGTCTTAGTTACTCTAGCTCTTATCATTTCTGAGATCTAAGCGTTCATACGAACCCACAGACGGTCATATCTATATTAAATGCTCTTATCATAATGACTATCATTGTGGAGTACTTCTTCATAGCTTTGGCATTTAAAGTAATTTATATTTTCAAATATAAATTATTACAGAGGGTGAATAAGTGAAATTTTTATGTAAAAGAAGAAAATTCGTAAGAAAATTTTTTTTTGTAGTCAGTCTCCTACAAATCCATTTTATTTTTTATGTTTTTTCTACTCTCGAAATTTAATTTATTAACTTTAAACGAATAATTATTAAGTTCTACATATTTTAAGGTCTACAACTTTGCTCCTGCCGTTTTTTTTTTATTTTAAAAATTATATAAAAAAAAAATGGTATCTGAGTTATGTTTCAAAGTATTGTCCGTCACTTTCCACTACTTTGGCCCATCTTTCAGGCAACAAACGAATCCCGCGTCGGAAAAATTCTTCATCCTTTGATAAGATCCAAGAATCGATCCATTCTTTCACTTTTTTAAAAGAATCGAAGCACTGGCCCGCCAGGCCGTGTGCCATCGACCTAAATAAATGGTAATCGATGGAGCAACATCTGGAGAGTATGGCGGGTGATGTAGAATTTCCCATTTCAGTGTTTCGAGGTACGTCTTGACTACTTTCGCCACGTGAGGTCGAGCATTGTCGTGTTGCAAAATTATTTTTTCGTGTCTATCAGCGTATTGTGGCCGTTTTGCTTTTAATGCCCGACTCAAACGCATTAATTGCGTTCGATAAAGTGCACCAGTAATTTTTTCAGAAGGTTTTAGCAGCTCATAATAAATTACGCCAAGCTGATCCCACCAAATACACAACATGACCTTGGATCCGTGAATATTCTGTCGAGGTGTCGCCGTAGGAGTGTGGCCGGGCAATCCCCATGATGTGCGTCGCTTAGGGTTGTCGTAGTGCACCCATTTTTCGTACCAAGTAACAATACGATGAAGAAATCCTTTTCGTTTTTGTCTTTCAAGCAGCTGTTCACAAGCAAATAAACGTCGCTCAACATCTCTTGGTTTCAACTGATACGGTACCCAGTATCCTTGTTTTTGGATCATCCCCAGCTGTTCCAGGCGTTTTGATACTGCTTGCTGAGTTACTCCCAATGATTTTGCTAGCTGTTCTTGAGTTTGGCACGAGTCTTCATTAAGTAAAGCCTCCAGTTCATCATCTTCAAAAGTTTTTTCTCTGCCACCGCTATGCCGATCTTCAACAACAAAATCACCGCTTTTAAAGCGCTGGAACCACTCGCGACACGTTCTTTCACTAATATTGTAGTATCATCACCATAAGTACTTGAAATAACCCGATGAGCCTCAGCCGTCGATTTTTTCATGTTGAAATGAAAAGGTAAAATCTCCCGCAAATGACGTGAATTAGGTTTATAAGTAAACATATTTAATCAAATGTAACTATATGACGCAAAAAAAATTAACTAATATCGATGTAAGGATATATTTATCGATGTCAAAACTGATGGAAAACAGCTGTGATTAGTTACTTGAACTATTACTGGCTACTATCATCTTTTGGAAAACGGCGGGAGCAAAGTTGTAGATTGCAATGTAAAAATATTTAGATTGAAGAAGATGTCAAAATATTCTAATAATAAAATCTCATTTTGGTTTTTCTCCTTTTTTTTAAAAAAATGATTTTAATTGTTCGAGTTAAGTTTATATTTCATTTATTGACTAATTATAATTTTAAAAAAATTTATAGCTGGTTTTTATATGCAGTGTGTATTGTTATTTTAAAATAGTTATCAATATTATTTGTTAAATTTAAGATTATTATTAAATTATGTTGATAAACGGTGCAAAATAAGAATTTTTTTTTTTTGGTAGCTGCTTTACTTTCGTTTTTCGACAGATTTTCAAAAAAAAAGTTGGCACAGCAGATAATTGCAAAAAGGAAAATTAGTAACAATTGAACTGATTCAAAGTTTAAGGGGGGAAAGCATATCAGTTAATTTTTTTTGTTTTAAATTAAAAAGAGGTGTAAAAATTTAATTACTCTGCAAAAGCACAGATAGCTAGAGGCAAAATAATGTTTCTTGGCCTTGTAAATGGAAGGTTGTAGCCGATGTTGAAAAAAAAATTTATTTTGAAAGAATGGGCGACTCAAAATTCATTTAAGACCCATAATTTCTTTGGGAAAAATTCTTAAGATGGCCCAAAGAATTTAAATCGCTGAGAGGAACAAAAATTTTTTTCTGCACCATACAAATGGATTCTCCCTAATGTACACATACCGCAAAGTTGCCTGACTTAAAAATATCGACCCTATAACTGCCAAGGTTTTCCATGAATTAAAATAATTTGACAGTTAAAATTGAAAAAAGAACACATTCATATTAAAGTAAAAAATTGCACTTATAATTCACAACTGGTTAAAGCAATACTTGTAATAAGACTCTGCTGTTTTATATGCTGTGTCTACTGTTGTCTTTAGATAATAATTATTTTCGTTAGTTTTAAGATTTTTACTGAATTATAAGCGATAAAAATATAAGAACTTTTATTTTTGGTAAATTCTTTTCCCTTCTTTGGTTGTACATTATTTGTTCGGTTTAAAAAGTGAAGTACGGCATCCTTTGGTTTCATTATTTTAATATGAGGGCCATCAATGCACACTACAACTAACTCCTAGAATGCCGAACTTTCGGTAAGTTGAGCTTTTGATATTAATATTCTATCCGCATTTTGGTCCAATTTCATAAAGCACGGGCAAAATTTAGATTCCAAAAGCTGAAGCAAGTTTCCTAAAATTTTGCCGACTGATTACTTGGACACTGCCAAGTCTTTATATGTTCCAATGGGCCTCTAATAAGAGCCGACTCTCAAAAAACTCAATGCAGTTACAATGCTGGTGATATGGATGATTCTGGCCGTTCTTTATCAAATCTTATATAATTATAAATGTCTGCTTATCAACGCGATAGTTATAGCGGAAGCTCTTAGCATAGATAAAAATAAAAAGTCTCTAAGTAGTTTACCTCCACCTTTTCTTCGTACAGCTGCCTTTTTTTAAGGCATCAATTGCTAACAATCCCGCAATTGGCATTTTAAAAATTATTATTTCTATCTTTTTGCAAATTATTAAATGAGCAAACAAATTTTGACATTCTCAACGCTGAGCACAGCTGTTGAGTCAGGTTGGATAGGGATCTTGAATTGGGCGGGACAAATATTCAAACTTAATTCAAATCTATTTTGTACAAATGGAAAGCAAAATGTAATAAAGAATAAACTTTGTTGGATCACTGTTACATGTATTTGAATAAATGATCTATAATAATTTTTTCAAGGTTGCAACCCTTTGCTGCCATTCTTGCAGAAGCGTAAACAATCGAAATTGATTGTTCGAAAAAATGAAATCTATAAGATTTCTGTGGCTCCTACGGATTTCCTTATTGATTTTATTTCAAACCGTTGCCAAGATCAATAACGATTTCTGTGGCACCTCTGTATGGATTTAAAAAAAGCATACATTTTTGAATAATGTTTTATCATTTTTTTATGTCATAAAAAAATTGTCTTGGCAGGGACGGAAGCCTGGGATTCGAGACTACATTTTAGGGACAACTCTATCCGGCGCCTTTTTCTTGTAAATGAACTCTTTACTTTTAACTACTGGGTATTAGATCAGAGTTACATTAATTCATAGGCCCCTAACTTACCTTGATGAAATGTTGGATAATCAAAGATGTAATCAATTTTTAACCTCTTTTTTTGTTCTTTAAAAAACTATTACTATTACAAGCTAGGTGATTTCGGCTTGGTCAGTAAATAGTTATAATGGAAAGCCTTTGACTCTTAACTGCAGTACAAGAAGCTTACTGCCTTCAGAGAATTTATCAACATCTGTTGATCGCTGGATTTTACATGTTAAAGCGTCTTCCCATCCCGGAAGATCAAGACCGTGAAGATTCGCCTATTGCTCAATCAATATACTCATTTTCAAGGGCGGTGTCCGTTAAGTGTTACCCAACGTTCCAAAGTTACTAGAGGCAATAACTGAAAGCCTGCAGCTGACATTAGACATATCTTAGAGATGGAACTCCAATTATCACGGCTGAGCCCGCTACAATGGCGCAGTTGTGAATTGTTGCAGGTAATTCTTCAATCCTACTCAGCTTATGAAGCAGTTGGAGTTGCTTAATTCAATTGTTCCATTGCAGATTTGCTGTCAAGCCTTTATAAGCAACTTAATAGTGGATTTCGAATCAAGCTAGAGATACACTAAAAAAAGTAACAATAACAAGTATTAAGGGAAAGCATATGAACTAAGTTTTTTGATATTTTTGTAAGTTTAAAAAAAAAACGGTTTAAATTTGAAATAGATTTAAAAATTTGATTACTTAATAGCTATATTGGTCTTATTAATGAAAAGGCCCAGCCGATATTATAAAAAAAAAACACTTTAAAAAGTGGGCTACACAAATTGATTTTAGATCCAAACTTTCTTTGGCAAAAATTCTTAAAATTTCCCAACGAATTAAAATCGCTAAAAGCCACAAACATATTTTTCTGCAGCATACAAATTGATCCTCCCTAATGTAAACATATCGAAAAGAAGCTTGACTCAAAAAGATTGATTATCCATGAACGAATATCGATTTTATTGTTCGGAAAAAAATAATCGTTCTAAGATCAAATCTTCTGCATTAATAGTACAGTGAAAATAGACAAAAAAAAAAGAGTTTTGGAATTTAACTTGCTTAAAGTATTAAGGTCCATCCAAAAAGCTTAAAAACCAAAATGGTGACTCTCACATATGTTTGACATCATTTATCTCAAATTTAATAAGTCGTACACAAAAATTCCCAAAACAAAAAAGATTCATATTTTAGGCGATAGACTGTATTTGAAATCATTATTATCAATATAATATAATAATATTATAATTATCTCTAATAAAGTTTTTTACTTACAAAAGTATACCATCTATATATCAGTAAAATTTAACTATCGATATCCCACCTCTATTCCAGATTTATTCACACATAATTTATTTACTAACTTTTATTAAAGTTGGAACAAGTGAAATGATGATCCCTAGTGTATTAGGAAGTGTAATTTGCATATTTCTTTCTATCCTTCTAATTGTCAAAAACTACATTTCAAGTCTGTAAAATATTTCGAAAAAATTATTTTTCTTGAGTGGAATTATTTTAACACCCGCAAAATTGCATTTTAAATATTTGTAGTAAGGTAAAAAATATGTGGGAGAAAATATGGTTAATGGATTGTCGAAGTTAGGATGGCCCGAGCTAGGATGAACGCAGCCACAAAAAATCCACGTGGTCTTGTATATAAGGGCCTACTAGATCGTGTATAATAATACTTTCATATTAGAGTAATAAAGGCGGTAAAAATTATTATTTTTGACTCACAGATTTATACAACCAGATATTCTTTCATATTAAAATATGGAACTGGAAAGATGAAAACAAATTTTTTTTACTGGTAAACGGGTTAAGATATTTACACTAATCACAACTAAAGAGAAAATATGGGTTTAATTCCAAGCAAACCGAAGACCTCCTGATCTATTTAACCTGCGGGAAGGGTGTTTTTTAGCCCGGGCTATTTATACTTTATAAATAAGTGAAGACGGCCACTTTTTTGGCGACCTTCTCCGATCAACATTTTAAGATCAACTTAAAAAATAACAATGAATATCATGACCCTGTCTCCAGATATTTAAGGTCAAAGGTCACAAAAATCGGTTTTTTGCAAATAACATTTTTTGAGTACTTTTAAATATTTCTTATTGTTCCATAACATTGTAAAGCTTAAAATTAAAGTGGTAGATCACTTTTGAATTTTAAAATTAAAAATGATAAAAAATTTAAAAAAAAATCTTAAAAATAAAAAAAATTTATTTTTTTTTAATTTAATATTTTATCTGTCATAGCAAAAAATCGTGTCTATATCTTTATGTGTTTAGAAGATATGGCTTATCAAAAAATAGTCATAAAATAAAAAACCCGTAAAAACCCGATATTCAGTTATCGATAACTCGAATTTTGCAATAAAATTGGTCGTGGTTACTATTGGCTAGCAGCTCTACCAACTGTTTAAAAATCATCAAAATCGGAGAAGGTCGCCAAAAAAGTGGCCCGCTTCACTTATTTTCGCCGATTTCATTTTATTTTAACATTTTTTTTGTATTTATTAATTTCTTAAAATTTTATTTGCAATATTTTTTTATATCTAATTTTTTTTTACTTTTTCTATTAATTCATTATTTAAAATTTTTATGGATATTTTTTTTATTTTGTTTTTATTTTTTATAAAAAATTTTTTTATATTTCTTTTCTATTTTCTATTTTTAATGATTGCTATGGATTTTTTTATTTTTGATAGTATCGCTTCGGCTTTCCAAGCAGTTTTTTTTGGGGCAAATCGATTGTTTATTGTTTTGTAATATATTTAATTTTACTTGAAATTTTTATTGTATTTTTTTATTTACTAATTTTATACAATTTTTTTGTAATATTTTTTATTTACTTATTTTTAAATTTTGATTTATTTTTGTTTGATTTTTTTTTATATTTTTTTTTAATGATCGTTAAGGATTTTTTGTATTTTTGATAGTATCGCCTCGGCTTTCAAAGCACTCGTTTTAAAGGCAAATCGATGGTTTATTATTTTTTTATTTTTATTTACACATTTTTTTTTATTTATTAATTCTAAACATTTTTTCTTAAAATATATTTTATTCGTTTATTTATTTTTTTGTAATTTATAATTTTTTTGCAATGTTTATTTTTATTTTTTCTTATCTTATATTTAATTCATTTATTTATTTTTTTTTTGTATTTTTTCTATTTATTTATAATTTTTTTGTAATATTTATTTTTTCATTTTAAAATTTCTATTTATTTTGTTTTTATTTCTTATATAAAATTTTTGTAATATTTGTTTTTTATTTTCTAAGAAATTAGGGACAAATTTTTGAAAATTTTTGGGTAATTGTTGGGTAGCTCCTCGAAGTGGGAATTTTTTTGTCGATCCACGAATCAAATATTTTTTTCTAAGTGGAAATTCTAGTCAACTAAACTCAGTGCTATGGATAGAAAGAAATGGTCATCCAGAGGAGAAATATCTACAGAGTTGAGATAAGATATCCCTTTTAACCGAGTTCACTTATGTCTTGGAGGTCTAGCGAGGGTTTTCAATGCTCAGCTCAAAAGTATTACCTGCTCTCAGGCCCGGCGAGAGAGCGGGGATCGGGGACTTTTTCCCCCGGGCCCAGAGCACTCGGTGGGCCCCGGACTCGCGAGTCATTCGGAAAGTTTTTTGCTTAAAAAAATATAGTAAATTATTATTCTACCAGAGCTCCGTAACATACTTTTTTGTTTCTCTCATCTCACACTTTTCAACAATGTATACGTATATGTACATGAATTAAGAAAAATTTATAGGGGTCCGTATCCGAGATTTCTCCCGGGGCCCGGATATTCTCTCTACGGCCCTGCCTGCTCTCAATACTAATCTCTAGAATGTTTCCACTTGGGTCATAATATACTATAAAGAATTAGTCTCACCAAATATAGAGTATAACCTTGGCGCCGCAAATATTCGGTCTGGCTAACAACGTGGAGGCAATTCCAGATACTTACACTTTTCTAGGCTTTCAGGATTGTCATAGTGGAAACATTTTTTTATTGCCTATTTTTTAGTATGTTGCTTGTTTTAAAGACTACAAAAATAACAATAAAACTTAAAGATTGATGAATCTCGAATACATTTATATACCTCAAAACTTTCGCTATATTAAAGAAACCCTAACTGTAGCCAAAAAATCAATTTTTGTTATATTTGCCTAAAATGTGCAAACTTTCGTTTTTAAAAGATATTTTCAACCCTTCTCAAGTTTCTATATCAGCAAAAACTTTTTAAATGTGTTTACGTATGTGTCATTTATTCGTATGTGTTACCAAAATGTTTAAAGAGGTAAAAGCCGAAATGGAGGCGATTATTTCGTTTCTGGTGTCAATTCAGAGCTTTAGAATGTTAATTTCGCCTTCACCTCTGCCTGGCTTTAATTTAGGCAATAAACCCATTTAGTTAAGCGGCAATGTAGTTTTAGGTGTACATATTTAAAGCCCTATATACTGGCGTATGTACTTATGTACCTATGTAAGCCGTTTTGTTTTTACAGGAAACTTTTTTTTGCATATGTTTTTTTTTGTAGTTGTATTTGCCAAGTCAAGTGCAGGGGGGGGGCGTATACACAATATGCCAAACAATGAGCTGCCTTCAACGAGTGTGTGGGTCAACCGGGCTTTTGTAGAAAGACCTTACACGTAACTCACACATGTATATTATATATATGTATATATATATATGTTTATATGCGTGTCTATATGTAAATCTATGTAGTTATGTATGTCAAAAGGCACTGGGTTGGTCTACTTTTAGGCTTTACAACTAGCTGTTTTTACTTCCTGCCAAAAGGAAAAGAAAAGCTGCTAAACAAGAGAAAAGTTCTGAAAACAATTTAACAAAAAATGCTTGCCACGTGGTGTATCTTGTGCCACACCCCTTCCCCCGTTTGACTTTTACTTTTTTGTTTGGTCCCCTACGTGCCACATTGGCATTTCATTTGCCAAGATGGCAAACAAACAGCTCACAAAACATTAGAAGCAACATGCTTTTGTTTTCTATGCCCTCCAAGAAAGAAAGAGTATGCTGGGCCTTATCATAAAGCTAATATATTTTGTAAAGATTAATGGATTAAACTAGTATGGAAAGTAGTTGATGGAGTCAAGGACACCTTAGTCATCTTTCTTGCTGTTCGTCATCGCATTTTTGTGTGTCTTAAACTATCTCTGGAAAAGACCCACAAAAACAGATTGATACCCATCATCTCTTCATCGATTACAAAGCTGCATTCGATAGCTCGATAAGGGATCGCCTATACACCACCATGTCTGAGTTCGGTATTCCTGCGCAGCTGATTTGTCTTTGCAGAATAACATTGAGCGGCACCATAAGCTCTGTCCAGGTAGGAACGGACCTCTCCGAACCTTCCATTACCATTCGAGGTTTCAGACAAGGCGACCCTCTATCAGGCGACGTCTTCAATTTCGTTATGGAAGGGGTACTGCGGAAGGCTGGTGTACATCGCAATGGCGCTATTTTTTACAAGAACGTCCAGCTTCTTGCATACGCTGATGATATCGACATCATTGGGCGTTGTAAGCGGGATGTTACTGTTGCATTTTCCACAATCGAAAAGGAGTCAGCGAAAGTGGGTCTTACGGTTAACGAGGGCAAGACAAAGTATATGTTGTCTACGAACAAGGACTCACGGCGCCTAGGCTCCCATCTTGCAGCGGACTGCTGTACTTTAGAAGTGGTCAAGGAATTCGTGTACCTTGGCACCGCCGTTAACACCGAAAATGACATCAGCCTGGAGATAAAGCGAAGAATCACACTTGCCAATAGGTGTTACTATGGTCTCAGTAAGCAAATGTGCAGCAGAGACCTCTCTCGACCAACAAAACTAACACTCTACAAGACGCACATCTTGTCCGTGAGCTTATGCGGCGCAGAAACATGGGTTGTGTCGCGGACAGATTTATCTGCTCTTGGGGTGTTTGAGAGAGAAATTCTTAGTAAAATCTTCGGTCCCGTTCGTTTTGAGGACGACTTTCGCTTACGGATGAACCACGCACTGTACGAGCTCTGCGACGACATAGATGTTGTCCAGCGCATCACAATTCACCGTCCGTGCTGGCTCGAGCATGTTGGACGTATGGATAACGAAGCTTCAGCGAAAAAGGTATACGAAGCGAGAGCCGACGAAGGATGACGAAAGGGACGATCACTACTTCGATGGAAAGATCAAGTGGAGGAGAACCTATCCTCCCTTGGTATTTCTAATTGGAGAAGGCACGCGCAAAGCAGAGGAGACTGGCGAGAGCTGTTAAAGTCGGCCGTAACCCGACAACGGGTTGTCATGACCACACAATGAATGAATGAAACTATCTCAGGCTGTCTCTTAACACTATCAAATGACGTGCCAACCATCTAACCCTCCATCATTCTTGATCCTTTCGCAACCAGGCGTTGTATTATTGAATAGTTTCAGGAGATCATCCGCATCTTTTTTGTGAGATGGGGGAAACTCTCTGGTATTTCTTAATACATCTTTCTAATTTTTGAGCAACCAAAGATGTAACTGTGGCATTTCATTCTGGATCTCTTTTCGGAGCTATCCCCTTCCTTCTTTCTTGCTGTCGATCAGTGCAGTTTTGTGTCTCTTAAACTATCTGCAAAGTCTCAGGCCGTCTCTGAACAATATCAGGTGACGTGCTTTCCATCTAACCCTCCATCATTCTATCAAACTAGCTGCAATTTTTCAGTTGGTCACTCTGATCCTTTCGCAACCAGGCAATGTATTATTGAATAGTTTTAGGAGTTCATCCCCATTTTGCTTTGTGAAATGGAGAAACTATTTGGTATTTCTTAATAAATTTTACTGATTATTGAGCAACCAAAGATGTTCCTTAATAGGCATTTCATTCTTAATCACTTTCGGAAGACCATCCCCATCCTTCTTTCTGTTAGTTCGTCATCACCATCTCACACTAATCTGGTCACACGCACCTTGGCGGATGATGGAGTACAATGGGTATTCATACCGCCAAATGCACCTCACTGGGGAGGAAAATGGGAGTCTGCTATTCGATCAGTCAAGCTACACCTTCGAAGAGTTGGTGGAAACTCTACTCTTACAACTGAGCAGATGCGAACTTTAGTGGCTCAAGTTAGCGCTTATGTCAACTCTCGACCACTGTGCTACACCTCAGACATCGATATCAATTACCTCTCTCCAGCCCACCTTTTAATTGAACGACCCTTCACTACGTTACAGGAAGTTGATCTTGGTCATGTTTCTGTTGCCCGATTGGACTATTGGCAGAGCGTCTAGTCCATGTACCTAAGATTCTGGAAAAAATGGAATCAAGCTTATCTCACAACCTCACAAAAGCGTTTAAAATGGACGACGTCAACAACTAACTTATCAATTGGAGATATTGTGCTGGTCAAGGAGTCGAATGCACCACCAGCTTAATGGCACATCGCGCGAGTCGTTGAGACCTACCCTGGGAAAGATCAACTGGTTCGAGCGGTCAAGCTCAGAACCAAATCAGGAGAGCTGAATCGGCCTATCACCAAGGTTGTGGTACTACCCGGTTCAGAAACTGTGTTTCAGGGCGGCCGGGATGTCCACGAACGAATGCTGGAAATACGCGCCGATTATGGAATTCCACCAATTTTACTTTGTCAATTTCATTAATCGATAGCTTTAAGCAATATGTTATCGAAAACTCAATCATATCCATTTGTAACAAAGAGAATTTAGTACTAAAGAGACATTAACTCGTACAACACGCAAAGTATGTATATACAGTCCACTACACAGCTCAGGCTCATTTCCAATCATTTCTATGAAACTATCTAATATATCTTATTCCGATTTTTTCCCCGAATAATTTCAAAGCAATGTCCTGTCAGCCAGTACGACTGTGTGGAACACAGAATTATCTTGAGTTCAATTGTTCCTGATTAATTTGACCTCCACTTTATTAAAAGCCTTCATAAAGTCACATCCAAATCATATTTATATCGATTTCATAAGCCATAAAAAGTTTGAAGTCGTAAATTATGCGACTGCTAGCAAAAAGTCAATTTATCTTAAATTCTCTTTGAATGAAAATGTGCTCTAATTAAAAATATAATACGAAAATATTTCGCCGTATTTATGAATACACAATTATTTATTGGTAGCTACGCGTAGAGCATATAAACTTCGACCCCCGGGGAGTCAGACCGGAGTCAGACCACTTCCACCTCATTTGTCATGGCTATTGCTTTGTTCAAAGAGTGCGAAAAATTAAAATAGAGGAAATAAAAGCAAAGCAAACAATGAAAATGAACTTGAATTACAATTACCAGCATTTAGGAAGCAAAGGAGGTGCCTGCAACAGGCAACACACGTCCTTGCCCCCCCGTCACCCCCTCAAGTCAAGTCGACTCACGTAGCATTTTTAATTTGCCATACACAAATACAATTCCACACACACACACACGCTCTAACTCACTCACACATAGGCGTAAACATGGAGAGTCATGGCAGCCATATTTAAATAAAATACAATTAAATGCCTAACGCACATAAAGGACCTCAAACCTGAACCCGAGTTCATACTCCCCCCAACCAAAATTTGCCAAGGAGCTAAAAAAAATGCAAAATTCATCAAAATAAAAATAATTGTTTAATGAGCTTCATGCGTAGCCAAAAGTTGCGCAATTTGTTTTCGGGTTTTTCTTTGTTTTTTTTCTGGCTTTGGTTTATTTATAATTTTCGCACCTACCAGCAAAAAAAAAAAACAAACCGTGCCGAAATTTAAACAATAAATATAAATAAAATTGAGGGAAAGTACACAAACATACACACACACACATCGTAAAACGAACAAAATGTGATAGAAAAACATAGATAAGGAATATAGGAGAATGGGAGATTGGCAGGGAGACAAAGAGCGGGCGGGCTAAAATAATATGGTTAGTCAAAGAAAAATAAAAACAACTGAAGCCAGGGGCGGTTTCGGAAATAATTTACGAGGGGTCCTAATTTAATTTCTAACATGTTTGGCTTGTTACAAAATTTGTAATTAGGGTTAAACTTAATTCCACAAAACGAACTTGGAAGGGAGCGAAAAAATTGCTGTGTTATACAAAAAATGCATTAAAAATAATTTATCAGGTCTGCTTTGTTTTAAAAAGTCAAAATGAGTAAATTCGATGCCTTTTTCGTTGGTATTTTTAATTTCGAGTGATTTTGAATCATTTGCGTTAGTTTGTTAAAAGGAAATTCGCAGTTCTGGTTTATATTTGAAGTCATTTTTTTTTTCAATTTCGTGAAAGTTTGAATAGTTTTCATTTCTATCTTTAATCGATAAAACCAGTTTGAATTTTGGGATCATACAGTGAGGAATTTTTTGGGGTAATTATGGTTCGAGTAACCCCACATTTTGTTCACGAGATATTGGCGAATAACTGAAAACAAGACCAACATGTTTTGCAAAAAAATATTTAAAACGGTTCTTTTAAAAAATTTGAATGTCAAAATTACCTTAAAGAAGAGCAAAGTGTTCAAAAAGAAAGCCTCTCCTGCTGACATCTTTCTGTTCACAGCTGTCAATATTATCGATAGGTTCTAATTGTTTGGTTGCCAATGTTTTATTAGTAATAGTTAGGCCCATCGGGGAGGGGGATCGGAGACTGTTTCCCTCAGGCCCGGACTCGAGAGTCATTCGGGAAGTTTTTTTTTTTAATTTCATCAAATCATCAATTCTCTCAGAAATCCTTTCTATACTTTTTATATGTTCATCTCACACTTTACAACAATTATACGTATATTCAGGGGCACGGATCCGAGATTTCGCCCGGGTCCTGGATATTCTCTTACACTTCTTATAGTAATAAAAAATGATTACATTTTTATTATTGTCAATCTTACAAAAATATAATCGATCAAAAAATTGTTTAGCAAATACTTTTTACTACTTTTCATTTCGACTAATTTGAAGAAAGTCTTAATACAATTTTACAACCTTTTTATTTAGTTAAAATCAAAAAATTCTAGGGTGTCACAGAAATCTTTGGAGGTTTTGTGTATGGTTTGAAACTAAAATCTCTGATCATATTCGTAAGTGCCACAAAAATCTTTTATTATTATTATTAATTTTCTTAAACTTCATCAATCATATAATTATATTCAGAAATCCTAAACGTTAGTTAAGTTAAAAATATAATTATTTTTCTTTTTAAATTATTGCCTAAGATATTTATTAATTTTGAAATGAAGTATTGTAGCTCGAAATATTATTATTGAGCACCAGAACGAGGTGGCAACTCCCTTAATCAAGACGGTTTTAACACGTTGGAGTAGAATGTCATATTTTCTATCAATTGTAATAGGAATAAATTATTAATTTATTAAAATTAAAGTCATAAATTGAAACATTAGATTTATTATGTATTAATTATACAAAATAGCTGAGAAATTGATTAACCTTTTTTAATCCTTAAACCTTGCTTTTGAATAAAATTGGTTTTAATGGCGAATTTGAGCATATTTAGTAGAGACTTAAAACCGCCTTGAATATGTGTCAGTAGCATTAGAAAAGAATCGGAATTGACCGAGAATTGGAATTGTAAAGAAATTTATTTTCCGTCGTACCCCTCATAAAACACTTTCATTTCGATTTCAACAGGTTTTATCGTTACAGAAATTTAAAGAAGCCTCTACCTATATTAAAGCATAATAATACGTCTGTCTTAATTACAATATATTTATTTCTTAATATATGCTTTACTCTCATCTACTTAAGTATTACTTTCCTCTAAAAAGAAAAATTGACTTAATCTTGAACGAAAAATCATTTTACTTAATAAATTTCATCACAAGAAGAATTCTTTATACGAAAGTTTCACTGCATTATTATGTTAGTAATTTACAGGCGGGCTGCATGTTGCTGACACCTGCTTGCCACCCCACTGGACCCACCCATGACTATAAGCAACAGTCTACAGTCAAACCTCAACTTATTTAAATGTTTAAGCCAATTACATGATTTGCCTTTTCAATAAGCCTAAAAAGTAGAAGAACCCTCGCTAATGAGAATTTTGTTTTGAATAAATTTTATTTTGTTTGTGTTTTTGTTTTCCTTTGTTTTTAAAGAAAAGTTTTTAATTTTTAAACGTTGGTTAAAATCTATTTTGCATAAAAAATTTATTTGTTTATTTTTCCTTAAATATGTTTAAGATAAGTGCTACGATTACAGTTGATATATTAAAATTAAAGATACCTTTCGTGTTTTCTGGAAATATTTAAAAAATATATAAATATAATATTTTTATGTTTGTTCTTATTTTATAGTCTTGTCATTGGAGACTGTTATAAAAGATTATCTGTTGTATGGTATCGCGTATCGACAATCGTCTACATTTTAGATCAACTTGTTGTCGATCAGATTATTATTCGCGACCCTTTGCACAATATCTTTATTTTGAAACCAGCTTACATACCCCATTTGCTCTGCCTATTTTGTAATTTCTGTTAAAATATGTCTTATAATTGCAAAATAAAATAAAAAATAATTGTCATTTTGAAAAATAACTTGATGGAAATAAAATAAAATAATCTTCGTCTCAAGTTTGTACAGAATTTTATGATCTTCAAAGTATTTAAAGTCACCTTTCAAAAAGCTCGAGTTTATAAGACCCATACTATTTTTCGAATGATTATATGATATATTGATTATATGAAACTAATCGGAACATTTTATTCGGGATTCGTTTTGAAACCGAAAGTTTGGTGCTCCGAATTCCACTAAATCAAATTTTTCATAGGTTATAAATGTTTTGTAACAGGGGAATTCAAAATAAATGAAATAATTAAAAAAACACATATTTTATGCTAAAACAATTTGTTAAATATTCTTTTATATTCCTCTTCTTAGATTATATTTATGCGAACTATAAGCTATTCACTTATAATTTTTTTAAATTATTTTTTCTGAGTGAATGCAAAACTATTTTTTGAGACAGGGTTTCTACGTTATACAAAGCTAATTTACTTTGCAACAAAAATAGTAAATGGTGTTTAATATATATAGGTAATAAATTAATTTTTTGTGTAATTTTATTTAAAAGAACTCGCAATATTTTAATAAAAATTAAATATAAACAACAAATAATAATAAAAAGGCAGAGCTGCGACCACTATGTCAGCTAATTTTTATAAAACAAAATAATATTACTCCAACACAAAAGGGAATTTAACGAAAAAATGACGAAAATTTATAAATTCATCGAAAATACAATTGGAAGTTATCGAAAAAAAGATTTTTTTTGGGTCACTTAAAAACGAATCCGAATAAAATTGTTTGAACTTTTCGTTTTACGGAAAACTGAATATTTAAAATTTTTATTTTTTTTCAAATAACTTATTCAATATATTAATTAATAAGTATTCCAATTTTAAAACTAGTTTAAAAAAATTATTACAAAAATAATCGATAAATAATGTAAGTTTCATTTAGTATTTAAGGAAAAAAATTTATTTCTAAAAAACTATATACAAAATTGTAAATTGTATCATAATTGTAGTTATAATAGATAATTTTAAAAAGAAAAATTTGTTTTCGACTTAGAATCGAATATAGAACTGCTTCTCTTGAAAATTTTGAGCGCGATTTTCATACGCATAAATATTCACCATAACTAGAGTGACCAAGTCAATTTTGAGCGAATTTTTCATTTCCTGAAAAAAGTACTAACAACCGGAACACTCGACCTCAAAACCAGGCCATTTTTTGTATGTAAAAAACATTATTATTTAACTTAAGGGGCACACCTAGTGTGACAACCTAAAAAAAGGCCATTTTAGGGAATTAAAAAAAAAAAAAGCTAGTGAATCCATTAATTTAAAATTTTGAGGGTATATTTATACATGTTTTGAGAATACACAGTAAAATTTTTGAAATAAAATATTAAATATTTTTGAAATGACACGCGATCTCAGGTATATCCCGTAGCCAATGCAACTATCTAACTGCCGAGCGGCTACTCTTTTAAATGGCTGTAACTCAAAAACTATTTAAGATATCGATTTAAAATTTTAGTATGTAATTTTTAAAGGTATAACCTATCGAAATATGGAAAAAAAAATCGATTTTTTGAAAATTTCACACTAGGTGTGCCCCTTAAGTTTATTAGACGAGTTATAGATACTTTTAACCTATTTTTATACCTACTGTTGCTTTTTGTTTAAAATCGTATTTATCTCGAGATGATATTTGATTAAGCAATATTGGAAGTTATTTAAAATAATTGTAAAATTCAACGGAATCGTACTAGGACAATCTGAGCGACCCGAAGCTAGTCACGTTGGACGTTGGTTCCAAAACCGGTTTTTCCGAGCCAGATGGTCACACTAACCATAACTCACACTGTAAAGTGGCGATTTTTCTATAAACTCAATCTAAACTACCTAAAAGTATTTCGTTCTTAAAATATACGTTTATCAAATATCTGTTTAATATGTATTATCTACTCACTTCAAAAAAAATATTAAACTTCTTTATAAAAAAATAATAACCCTTGACCAACATGGTAATATAAGTCGACTAACGACTATTTAATAGATAAAGTACAGTGAATGCTCAACAATCAAAAACCTTCAGAAAAGAAATTTCATAGCTCTAAGCGATAAATCATAGACCAGACGAATCTTCGAAAAATACCAAAATCTAAACAAATTTATGCTGCCTACGAAAAAAATTAAAAATAAATAAATAAACACAATCAAATAAACATTTAATGCAAAAAATCAAATTTTTTCCCCTTCTAAAATATAAACAGTATTTGTTGCCGTATAGAGAGCGTCTACTGTATATAATATACATTGAGGCATGCCACAATGGGTGGCAATCTGGTTTTCCGCGTTGCGTTCAACAAACATGTGTTTTTATGGGTGTGTGTGTTTTTTTAATATAATAAAATAAACTAAATATTTCATGCTTTTAATATTGTATGCCTAGACATTATAATATTTAATATGCAAACAAAGTAGAAAACGTGAGAGTTGCGGTTGAATTATGCGAAACTTCGCAGCTCTTTTTTTTATTGGCGTTACGTAATCTATCAGAATTTAACCTTTGCTTTCCACAACGAATTTTCCGACTTCCCGATGGAGAGAGAGTGGGTTAATTTAATTGTTGCATAAATTAGTAACAATCGTTGCCATGACGGATGGCAATGACTGAAGCACTTTCCTTACCTGAAGCAACCTGCTGGCATTTGCATGACAAACTCACATATCGAAGCAGTATTTCATTGAAATGTTTCTACAATGATGAGCAGAGGATTGGGGACTGGTATATATAGAAAACGAAAAAAAAATACAATAATTGTGCTGCTCGATATTTTTCTGTTTAATTGGTTGGCTCCTGTTTTTCAATTCCGAACAACATGGTAATTGGCTTGACAAGGTTTATTACGGAGCACTTGCGTGATTAACAAGAAACAAGTAATTAGTAATTATAACATATCGGTATATCGGTATAAATAGTGTAATGAGAATTGGGATGAGGTATCAGAGGAGATCCTAATTGAAATAATTGATTGTTGGTTGTATAATTTATGAACATTCACAGAACAAGTTTACTAGTTATATGTAATGTCAAATATAGGACTTATAAGCATCATTAAGCGTATAAAATTATAATACAAGCTGCTAAATTTATTTATTTTATTAGTTTTTAACTTAATTTCTTTTAATTTTTACAGCTTATTCTTAGATTCAATAATATTTGAAGTTTCAAATATTTTTTAAAAAATTAAAAAAAATTATTTATGAACAAAAGTTGTCTAGTTTTGCGCCACGATTTTTTAAATCCTGTGGGAAACGTTTCAGTGGAGCCAAACTGGGATACCCAGAAACTTGAATTATTTTTCAACAAAAAACAAATTTTCAATAAAGCTGTCATAATGGCAGTACTTATTTTGCGTCATTTAAATTGGACACTTTATCGAAAATAACATTTCAGTGAAATTTCAATTTTTATCTTTCAAATTAGGAAAAAAAAGAAACAGTCTTAAAACTTTTAACGCGTTTTTCTTGAATAGACTATTTTGCAATGGCTTCACGAAGAACTCAGTATATATTATTCCAATCGATTTGAAATTTTGACACAGTCTTAATAATATATAATTATCTAGATTACCACGTTGGATTTTTTCAAAAAATTTCAATGCGAAAGTCGGCTCGAACAACAACGGACTAATTTCAGTATTCTAATGATAACCTTCTATCGAAAGATGATGCAAAAATCCAAAGTTGGCCACAACACTTCATGGAGATAAGCTGTAATGAACCAGGAAGCAGAAACCATGAGGATTACAGAGACGTCGCACCCACTAACAACCATAATATACAACCCACACCCCCGACAGTGAGAGAAATTGGTTACGCAATTAGAAAACTAAGACGAAACAAAGCAGCTTGTTGCCAAAACATTGTGTGCCCTCATCTTTGAAAGCAGGAATAATCATCAAGCTAACAAAGAGGGGGCCTTACTGACTGCAACAACTGGCGAGGAACCAGCATTAATTACAAGATACAACCTAACTGAACGATCGCCTTCAAAAAAAAAAAAATAGAACCAACAATCCGCGATGAACAGGCAGGTTTCAGACCAAACAGGAGTTGCATATATCAGGCTAACACAGTACGCATAATAACCGAGCAAGTTGTGGAGTGGCGCCCACCACTGTACCTCCTGTTCATCGACTTCGAGAAGTCCTTCGGCTCAGTAGACAGAGCAGTGACATGGCGGACATTGGCTAGGAAAGGAGTGCCAGTCAACATCGTATCGATAAAAAAAGCGATGTATGATGATGCCGACTTGGCGGTACAACACAATGGGAAAATTAGTACACCTTTCCAAACAAACGCCGGTCTCAGGCAAGAATGCCCCCTATCACCACTACTATTCCATATAGTAGTTGACGACGTTATGTGAGATGTATGCGGGTCTAGGCGTAGGATTACGTGAAACCTCACACGACATTTGTCTCATCTCTCAGAAACTAAGTGATGTCAAGCCAAAGTGAATGATCTCGAGATCCTTGCCAGAAAATTTGGACTCTCGATAAACGCATTCAAAACCAAACTGATAAATCTCAACCACACCAGCAAAGGTAGCATAACCATCTGCGAGAATACTATCGACTTTGTCGATAACTTCTCATATATTGGCGCCACAATTTCCATCAATGAGGATATAGAGAAACGTCTAAGCAAAACGCGATCAGCATTTGGACATTTATTTCTCATATGAAGATACCAGCAAATAAGCAGAAGAACAAAGCTAAGGATCTTCAATGCGAGCGTCAAATCCATCTTGTTGTACGGCAGCGAATGGTGGATGTCCCCGCAGAGAATGATATCAAAAGTACAATCATTCGTCAACAAGTGCATTAGAATTATATGCGGAATATTCTGGCCCAACAGGATATCTAACGCGAAACTATGGCACTACACTAGTAAAGTTTCTATCTGCACCCAGATCGGAACACGTAAGTGGCGTTAGATCGGACACGCACTCAGAAAAGACCGAAGCAGCATCGTCAGGATATCTTTGGAATGGAACTCCTAAGGAAGCAAACGAGTGGGAATGCCAAATACAATAGAATACTAAACGAATTGTCCCTGCACAATATCATCTCCGCGAATTTTTTTTTTTATTACTTTGGGAAAATTAATTTGTATAGAATAAAATATTATAACATCGTACCCTATAGGCATTTTAAATATAATAAAAAAAATTTCTTTCAAGATATCAAAAAATTACTCTATAAGCATCCTTTAAGGTATTACCCCTTTAGTAAAGTCGAGACTTAATTAACACAGTGGTTTGGAATGTTTTGGGCATATTTTTCTCCTAAATCAAATGTTGGATAAATCAACCATTTCGAATTATTTTTTATGGTATTCAAATTGGTGCAGTAGGACTCCACATATTGGGTCTGTACATACATTTTAGCAGTAGGGCATCTATGTTTAGTATCATTTTGATTAATCTTGGGCCGGAGTATAAAAAACCTCCAATATACCATAGTAAAAAAATTTGTTTTCAGTTTCAAGCAATAAATTTCTTTGCAGAGGTCCTTTAAAGAATAGCTATACCAATTGGTGCCTTTAAAATTAGATTTATTTCTCATCTAAGAGGCGTTGCAAGCCAAGGTCAAGGCATTTCACAATTCGAATCAGCAAAGAAATATCTACTTCCAGAGTTATAGTCTTTTTCCGCATTTTTCCTTAATTTTTGGCAAAACGTCGTGACAATTTGGCATCTTTTTTAGTATATAGTAAGTCGCTTCTCATTTAAACATATAAGCAAGCATTATATTATGTAGATGTCTTCTTTGGTGGATGCCTTCCATGTTGAAACCCATTACCTAAACATTAGGATATTACATGTCGTCTGCTTCTTTGGGCAATGGTTGGGAAAGTATTATTTTATGCTTTGATTTTCCCTTTTTCACCCTTAGTGTGGACCTTTCCTTAACTCTTTTTTCTTTGTTTTTCGAATTAAAATTCAAAACTCTCAATTAAACAAAAACCTAACCTAAGCTCAAGTACTACAAAAATTCTGTTTATTATCATTCAGCACTGCTTGTTAGCCTAAATGTAAACAGATCCAACTGCTTGACAGCACACTCAATTAAGCAGTGTAATTTGAAACCACAAGTAGTCAAGCTCCCATTTAGCTCTTGAAAAGCACTTAATCAATTGTTGGGAAACCGATTTCGGCTATATAATGTACAGTTTATATATAAAAGCAATTATTTCTAATCAAAAATCAACCAAATCTTATTGAAATACTTATCATCATTAGGGGTTTTCAAGAGTTTAATCGATAAAATAAAAATAAAATATAATTTATGCTGTGGTCACTGTTGATTTAATGGTTAAAGCAATTATTTAGCAATTTGCAGCTGTAATTTCAGTTGTCGGTCATAAAATAATATCAAACAAATATCTACGACTATATAAGGCCGAAAAGCTAACAAACTTAATAGCCTATATCTGTGTTTCGTCACACATGACGTATACGCAATAAAGTTTTACGATTTTTGAGGCCGGCTGGATTTATTCAATTGCTACTTGTGCTGCCTATCAACATTGTAACTACAAAATATATGCGACTTAATAAAATTAATATTTTATAGTATCCTCTGAAACGGGGGTGGACTTTGTAGTTTGGGAAGAGGGATTACTAGTCCTGGGAGTTTTTATATTGTAATCATACTACGAATTTTAGTAGACCACTTTGTTATTCCAGTAAAATTTATTAAAGCTCACTATTATATCATAATATTTATATATCATATATTTATTGCCACTTTATATATCATAAAATGGCTAAAAAAATCGGAAATATTGGAGTCCTGAAAAGCGATGTATTTTCCATCACGTGCTGCTCAACTCTGTAGCAAGAATTTACAATCTGGATTAACGAAAGTTGAGTTAAGAGTTGAAACTCCGGCCTGCACATTTTGCTTTTGCAAAAATCCTCCACTTTTAGAGCAAGCGTGAATACCCCATATAAACTACTTATTAAATGCATCTTCTCGAATTTGATTTTTTTGTTCAAAGTTGAGATTACACGAGTTATTTACAGCTTAATACTTGGTAATATTTTCTTAGACAAGACATAAAAAATATATATATTTTAATTTAACGCTTTTTTTGAGCATCTTTCAATTTCAAATTACGATTATTAACGTTTTCTTAATTTTAACAATTTATTATTTATAGTATACTGTTTCCTTAAAAAAAAATGATTTGCCTTGGTCGGGATATAAATTTTCCCAAAAAGATAATATAATAACAAGAAATTTACATCTCTTCACCCAAGTCGGGAGACTTGGGCTGGTGGCAGCCCCTGTGGAAACCTACAGCGGCAACAATGGTTCACGGAAGGGTCCAAACTGTGCAGGGTGTAGGTGTTGGAGTCGTTGGATACAATACCAGAATCTCTACCGCAATGGGCATCTGGCCCAGCGTCTTTCAAGCGGAGATTCATGCCATAGAGATCTGCGCCCTTTGAATCCTTCTCAAGGGAACTAGGGGAGTAAACATCTGAGTTTATTCAGATAGCCAAGCTGCTATTAGGGCATTATCATCCTGGAGCATCTCCTCGAGGATGGTTAAAGAATGTCATAACTACCTCAAAACCCAATCTGCCCGGAACAAAGTCGTGCTACGTTGGGCACCTGGACACTCAGGAGTGGATGGTAACACGATCGTTGACGATCTAGCACGGCAGGGTGCCTCCACCCTGACTGCATCTCCTGCGCCGTTTTGTGGTATTGGTAGGTCCACAATCAAAACCATGATAAACAAATGGGCTACAGGAGAGCATAGGAGATACAGGTTCTCCCTTCCGGAGCTTCGTCAAGCTAAAGTGCTTGTCAAACCTCTGGATGCGATCAAGACAAAAGGTCTTGGCACAGCGGATCTAAAGCTCCTGGTAGCTTACTTATGTGGCCACCACACTGTTAAATACTATCTACAAAAAATTGGCATATCGGACTCTTCAGGATGCAGACTCTGTCTAGAAGACGATGAAACCACCAGACATATTCCCTGTGATTGCCCGGCGCTGGTATGGGACAGATCCTGTCACATGGGAAAGGAACGGATTAGCCCCTTCCATCTTAGGTCAATACCAACAAAATACCTGCAGCTATTCATGCGGAAAGCGGTAAGTCTTTTGCTTTAACTTAGGACCTTTTGGTCGCTGTGCCTCATATCTTTGGGAGGAACCCTTTTCGGGAAAAATAATATTATAAGATAGTGGGATAATACCAATCCAAATCCAATAATCCAAAAGTTCAAATCGACCAATTCGGTTTTCCATACGAAGAGGCAAAATTATAACGAAAATACTTTTCCAAACTTCATTAAGTAAAGTTTAAAAATCAATAAATTATATATTTTTGTAGTGCTTTATTTTCAAGGCATATAAATATATTTGACAAGCAATTCATGTTTATTACTATATTTAGTGCCATAGCATATCCCACACTTAATTCAATCAAGAAAGTTCTCAACTGTGTTAAAAAAAAAAACAGAATATCTCCTAACAAGGGTTAATACATAGCATAAAAACACTTTGTTGCCCTCAATGGCTTTCAAAGAGTTTTTTTTTTATAAATAAAAAAGGTCTCGACACAAAGGAAAAAATATTTTTGAATATAAAAAAGTTTTACGCCATACAATGCACAAATATAGTATGATAATTCCGCTTAAGTTGTTTTTTCTTCACAATAAAAGGCAACAAACCCAACAATTTTGGTTGCTATTATGTGAGCAAATAATATGCGCAAATATTTGCTTTAACCATAAAATATTTAATGAGCACTACAGTGAAATAGTGCCATATGTAAATAAATACATAAAATATAAACATAATATGCGAGTATTTACTTAAGGAGCGCATTGGGAACAAGTTCAAGAAACCCATAAACATTGTTTGTAAACAGTTTTCTTATCTTAGCCAAGGTTGTAATATTGGTTAAGCTTTAGTAAGCCACGGCTTAAATTGTAGCTAGCAGCATTTATCAGCATATTGAATACTTTTAGATATACAAGAGTTTAGCTCGCAAATTTGTAAAGTTCAGATAATATTAGCAAATTTCCGGCAGAACAAAGCATATTAAAACAAAATATAAAAAAAAATGCAAGTCTTAAATTTGCGTACGGTCGACTTTGAGATACTCTGTAACATTACACTATAAGGTTTTTTTTTATACTATCAAACAGCTGCGGAACTGGGTTATTTTTGGGGGAAGTTCTTCAAAGCTTTTATACATCAGAGCTCGCAAAAGACTTTCAGTCCGTTTTCCCAACTTTTGGGGTGATCCGGATCTGATCCCCATGCTTGGATCCACCACTGCACAGCATAGCTCTCAGAATTCAATAAAATCAATAACATTTAGGTATTCACTATGCCTAGCAGAAATGCTTGGATTGTTGCTGCTCACACCATTGATCTGGCATTTCTGTATCGTTAGTGGGGCACATCTGCATTTCAGCTTTATAAAAAAAAGAATTGACAAGGATTCGAGCAGATTTTAATTTTTGAAAGCCGACGAAATACCAACACCGCTGACCTTAGAATGCTGATCCCTAAAATTCTTTAATACCTTCCTGGAATCTCCGATATTTATGCTTTTTAATAAGTATAAAATTTTAAAATATAATGACTTTTTGTATTCATCAAACGATTTTTGATTTCTCGCCATTTAATTATAAGCTCTAGAGGTATTAATGAAATTTTTAAGCAGATATAGCGCATTGAAAATATTTGGTTCCGTAAGGAGCTGAAAAAAAATGTGATGGTGCATTTAAGAAGTCAAAATCCTAGTTGTTATAAATTCCTGAACCTCTCGAAAGTTGAACAAACGGACATATCGATTTTTTGTTACTCTTTTGATTTCTGGGCGATTTCGTGGGTCTCCCTCACTCTCTATTTCTTTATGTTATAAAAAATTGCACAAACGTAATTAACTCCTTCTCTTAAGGTATAACCTGTAAAAATTTTAAGGTCGGTTTGTATTGTAGAGAAATAGAAGCCCTTTAACATTTTGGGAAAAAATTATTATGACCTTTGATTTGAAAACGGGATCGTGATATTTATGGTTCCTTTTAAAAATTTTCTTAAAATGACAAAACGAGCATTCATACTAAGTTTTAAGTTATTATCTTTCCACTCCGAAGAATTTTGCTTATTTTTCATTATTTGGGATACTGCTTACTATGGAAACCATGCAAGGTGCCATCAAAGATTCTTAAGGAGAACCCGCTTATTCTCGAAAGCACAGACTACTGCATATCGCACTACTAAATTTAGAGCCTGTATACCAACCAGAGAGGAGTGGAATGCAGGTGTACCAGGCCCAGCGGGCTCGATAAAGATATGCACGGACGGTTCCAAGCTGGACGACCGTAAAGGCAGAGGTGTCTATGTGGAGGATACCAACGTTAGAACTGCTTTCCGACATCCGGGACCACTGCAGTGTTTTTCAAGCAGAGGTCACTGCAATCCAGGAGGCTTTAATAACTATAAGAAACCTACAAGTTCGAAATAAGAACAGCCGCTATTAAGTCCCTAGTTTCAAAGTCTTCGTGTATGAAGTCAATGAATAACTGCCGCTTGTCTCTAGGGGAGATGGCTGAGCAGTTTTCAATTCACCTCATATGGGTCCCAGGACATAGGCACTTCGAGGGCAACTGAATTGCGGATGAACTGCTTAGACATGGAACTACCAGCATCCTCCTTCAAGACAAGGAGTGCCTGTGTATACCCATGGCCAGCTGTAAACTGAGAATACGACATTTTTTCGCTATCTGTGCAAATAAACGTGGAATCGGACATCGAACAAGTGTAAGATCTCGCGGCAAACTTGACCGACATTCTGCAGCAAAAGAACCAAAAACCTTGCTGTCTGAAAAGAGCTCAGTGCTCATTTTTTATCCGTGCTATCACGGGACACTGGCTGGTGGGAAGCCCCGCATCCAGGTTAAACGCTCCACACCATGACTTCTAGAAGCTGTGGCGATGATGAGGAGCTGGAGACGGTGGAAAACTTTTTCTATCCTTGCCTTGGGCTGGGCAGTAAAAGATTTAAGTTCCTAAGTCACACTTTCTTAAAGATCTATCTCAGCTCTCTGAACAGAGTCCAATAAGCCTTTTAAGGTTTATTCAGGTCTCCGGATGGCTTTCTCACCTATTATAGGTGACCTCTCAAGTGGGGAAGAGTGATGAAACAGCTCACTCTAGTGGTATCGCATCGGGCCTACCCTTGGCCTAAGTGTGTTGGGAGGTCAGTACCAACTGCCGCCCTAATCTAACCTAATCTAAGGTGCCATAAAACAAAAATAAAAATACAAAACTGTTAAAATTATTTTTTCAAATTCAAAATTGTACCTTCATTGAAAGAGATATATGTCAAACAAAACTCTAAAAGGAAAAAATCCAATATTCAATTATCGATAGTTCTTGGTTTCACAAATTTGATCAAAAAATCTCTCAGCACCAAATTTAAGTTTAAAAACTTGATATTTGTTTCCATATTCCTGCTGAATTTCGTAATAAGCGTATTGGTTGGCTGAATTTACGAAGGAACCTTGCAAACAATTGGGTGGTCAAAATGTTTTCTTTCGATTCCTCCATTACCCAAATCAGCTGCTTTTTTGTTCACGACTTTTTATACAATAGCTGAGATGTAATGGATATGAACCTTATTTGTGCCACTACCAAACCCGCCAAAGCTCCAAATAGAAACTGCTTGTTACTGCTTGGAAGTCTATTTTTTAACGAAACTAATACTTTTTTTGATTAAAGATTTCTGCGAATTCCATTGTCCCATTGTTCCACAGCCTTGAGCGTCGGATATCTCCCAGTCGGTTACAACCGCCACAAAGTAAGCTAATTTCGTCTTACCTGGAAATATCTTATTTACCAGCCAGGTGAATATTTCAAGTACTAAAGTGCTCAGTTCAACCAAAACTTTAACTGCAATTCATTTGCGGCTATTTTCACTCGAAATCCCTAAAGTTTGTAATCTTTGCATCTTCCACTTGAGCGCTTGCAAGTGTAAACAAATCTTAAGTTGGCTTGAAATGCGCTTCGTCGACTGCTTTGTTTAGTGCAAACTTTAAGGTTACGTCATTAAGCCTTGTTCAATTTATTGGCAAACAAAGACAAAAGGTTTGTACCTAAAAGCACGTTTGGCAGGAAATTGTCTGGCACTTACGTGCCATTTGTTCCATTTGCACCAAGAAGATGCTTAAATGCCATAAAAAAAAGGCAGACATAGTCCTTACATTAAGATAACTGCCATATGCAGGCAGTCCTTATATCCTTCTACGACCTGTTGTACCGCAAAAGAGTACATGTCAGTTATGCTTATGGACATGTAACGTATACTCCCAACTCTGTCATAAAGTAAAGCCCTAAAATAAGAAATGGCTGCCAAGTTGCTACAAATATTCGATAAATTATCTTATCGGTTGCAGCTTATCAGCAAACAAAGGTTAGCAACGGTGGCAGCAGAGGCAGCAGCGGTTGAAGCCCGCAGATTTTCATATCTATACATTGCATGGAAACCAAAATTAATTCTAGCAAGAAACCACACAATGACAGCGTAAGGCAGAGCTAAGCGGCTACAGTGGCGTAGAAAGGGGGTTTTGGGGTTACCCCATGGGCTTACGAAAATAATGGAAGAATTGGAAAACACAGAAATTTTTATCGGTTCGGTACTGGAGGGATAATCATGCAAACAACGAAATATTTTTTTGTCGTAAGAATCCCTCTAATTTAGGGGACCCCCAATGGGCTTACGAAAATTATGAAAGAGTGGGAAAATCCGGGTTTGAAATAAATAAAAGAACGGTAAATTCAAGAGTTAAAAAGAAATCTCTAGCTGAATTTTTTTTTATTAATCGAAACTGTATAGTAGTTGCAAGAACAATTTTGGGAAAGGTTCGGAACTGGAGGGATAGTCATACAAAAAACGAAACATTTTTTTACTTATGAACCCCTCTAATTTGAGGGGTTCACGATGCGATGGAAAAAATTACGATAGAATTGGAAACCTAAAATTTTTTTTTTTTTTTTTTTTAAATTTCAAGCTAAATTTATTTTTAATAAATAGAAACTGTATACTAGTTGAAGGAATAATTTTGGGAATGGTTCGGCTCTGTAAGGATAACCATACAAACAATGAAATATTTTTTTCCGTATAAATCCCTTAAATCTTTAGGATCTCCCTTGGGGTTAGGAAAATTATGAAAGAACCGGAATCCCAACATTTTTTTAATTTAAAAATTTCAAAGAAATCTCAAGCTGAAGGAATTTTCAATATAATATAAAGAAAGGAAATATTATACAAAAATGTTGCAATCATTACTTAAAGAATAAACTTGCAAGCAACGAATTCTTTTTTTCGTTGGAACCCCTCAAATTTTGTGTTTAGTAGTTTTTTTATTTTTAACTTTTTGGTAATGCCCCAAATAAATAGCCAAAGTTAAAAATCCTAAAAATTTGAAGGTATTTCGCGCTTCTTCTAAACATGTAGAAGGACTTGCTAGGCCTCTTACAATTGGAAAATAATATACCACAAGAATCCCGAAGACTGAGTTTTTCTACTTCGGAATCGAACCTTTGTACTGTTTTCTTTATTAATTTCGAGACTTCCCGACTATGGTATTCCCTCGACCTTCCCTAATTTCGACAGTTTTCATCGTATTGAGAATCTTTTCGACTCTTTTCGACTTCTTTTCGTGTCTTTTCGACTCTTGTACCAAAGGCTCAGAGCCATCCTTGATATGGAAATACTAACCATGACTTATGCTCAAAAAGTAAAAAGTATAATAAACGGGGGTGCCACAAAAATCTTTAAAGATTTTCGCAACGTTTTGAAAGTAAATCTTTAAAAAGATCCATTTGGGCCACCAAAATCTTAAAGATTTATTTTTTCGGACAAATAATTCCGAATGTTTTTTACGTTTTTGCTAGATTGGCAGTAAAGGGTTGCCACTATCTTACCAATATTTTAGAGCATTTAGACACTTATTTAAATAAATTTTGTTTAATAGAGATTCATGAAAGTTAAGCCTTTATAATATTTTTCAGCATGCTTTACAACATTTTTAAACATAACTTTTTCGATCTATATGAAACCCTCTATCCAAAAATCATGACTAAAATATTATTTAATAATTTGCTTCTAGTTCCGGTGGTATATCTTGACGAAAATGGTTCAGAGGATTGAAATAAAGATAATAAGAACGACAGATCATTTTCTATGAAAAATGTTGGATCTCCTTTAATGCATTCAAATCTTTGCCTAAAGGTTAAGGAAAAATAGCAACTAGTTCTTTACGATGTAATGCATTACACTGGCTAACAAATTTAAGGGCTATCGAGTGAGCCTTCGTATAAAAGTGTTTTTTAAAGTTATTTTGGGTCGAGAATTTCTTAGGCACCGTTTCGAGATTTTTTCGAAAAAATATTTTTGGTCATTTTTTTCAGTTATTCGTCAATATCTCGTAATCAAAATTTTGTAACAATTTGAAAAACGATAAAATCAAAAGGTTTGTTTAGGAGATATTGACGAATATAAGAAAAAAGTGCCCAAGACCATGTTTATAGAAAAAATATCAAAAAGGAAAAAAAAATTAGAATTTTCGTGTTTCTCGACCCAAAATTACCCAAAAAATACTTTTTGCGACGTATTTTTCGTGAAAGCTATTGTTATATGGCAGATTCTGGTGAAGAGTAAGATCCTGTTTATCGAAAAAATATCAAAAGGAAAAAAAAAAAATTAGAATTTTCGTGTTTCTCAACCCAAAATTACTCTAAAAATACTTTTTACAAAGTATTTTTCGTGTAAACTATTGTTAAATGACAGATTCTGGTGAAGAGTAAGATCCTTTTTATCGAAAAAATATGAAAAAGGAAAAAAATTAGAATTTTCGTGTTTCTCAACCCAAAATTACTAAAAAATACTTTTTACAAACTATTTTTCGTGTAAACTATTGTTAAATGACAGACTCTGATGAACAGTAAGATTCGGTGAAGAGTTCCTGAATACTATTGGAAGAAAGCAATCCTGAGAATAATCAAATTACATTTTTATTAATATTTAAAAATTTTTTATTAATAATTTAAAGACTACAGACTAAATTGTTTGTTTTAAGGGCAATGGAGACTTAATGTAAGAAGTGATCCAATCGAACTTTCTTGAAAACTTTCCAAGTTTCAGTTCGACCTTAAACGTTTTTGCGTCAAACAAATTTTATTTCATGGCACTTTTTATATCAAATAAGAGATAAATATTAATAAAATTTGTAAAATCTTAATAGAATATACTTAAAAAAAAAGTAAGTCGACATTTTTTATAATATTTATAAAGAATTTTCTAAACTTTATTTATTGAAAATAAGAGAATGAAAATATTTATTTTTTTAATAAAAATTTTTTAATAAAAAATCATTTAAATGATAATAAATGAAATAAATAAATCGCATTTGTGCCTGAAAAAAAGTAAGAATAAACGTGATTTTTGTAAAATATCTAAAATTTTTACATGGTCAAGAAAATTTGATACACTCTAAATTTATGTGCACCTTGAAATTTTTTTATCACAAAGCTAGATACAAACCCCAAAATTCCGGCTTATACAACAAAAAATAATAATAATAATTGTCACAGCAGATGGCTGGGGTAAGATCCCCCTTTACACGCAAAACT
>JBAMAX010003436.1:0-21570 GCA_037043745.1 Chymomyza amoena
AATAAAAAAAATAAACTTTTTCAGATATTTGTTTTTGAAAAAAAAAAAATTAAAAAAAAACGCTTTCTTCTAAGAAAAATCATAACTTTTAAACTAAGCGTTTTGGTCGAAGGATATTTTAATATGTATTAGTCCAAACGGTCTACTTTACTATAATAAAATTTAAAAAATAAAAAAAATAAACTTTTTCAGAATTTTGTTTTTGAAAAAAAAAAAGATTAAAAAAAACGCTTTCTTCTTTTTTTTTTTTTTTTTTTAAACTATTTTTTTTTTTTTTTTTTTTTTTTAATATGTATTAGTTTTTTTTTTTTTTTTTTCTATAATAAAATTTAAAAATAAAAAAATTAACTTTTTCAGATATTTGTTTTTTAAAAAAAAAATATTAAAAAAAACGCTTTCTTCTTTTTTTTTTTATAACTTTTAAACGAAGCGTTTTTTTGGTCGAAGGATATTTTAATATATTGTTAGTCAAAATAGTCTACTTTACTATAATAAAATTTAAAAAATAAAAAAAATAGTCTTTTTGAAAATTTCTGTTTTTTGAAAAAAAAAAAGATTAAAAAAAACGCTTTCTTCCAAAAAATCATAACTTTTAAACTAAGCGTTTTGGTCGAAGGATATTCTAATATGTGTTAGTCCAATAACGGTCTCTTTTGCTATAATAAAATCTAAAAAATAAAAAAAATAGTACATTTTTTGGGATAATTTGTTTTTGAAAAAAAAATGATTAAGAAACGCTTTCTTCCTAAGAAAAATCATAACTTTTAAACTAAGCGTTTTGGTCAAAGGATATTTTAATATGTGTTAGTCCAAACGGTCTACTTTACTATGATAAAATTTAAAAAATAAAAAAATAAACTTTTTCAGATATTTGTTTTTGAAAAAAAAAGATTAAAAAAAACAGCTTTCTTCCAAGAAAAATCACGCTTTTAAACTAAGCGTTTTGGTCGAAGGATATTTTAATATGTGTTAGTCCAAACGGTCTACTTTACTATGATAAAATTTAAAAAATAAAAAAATAAACTTTTTTCAGATATTTGTTTTTGAAAAAAAAAAGATTAAAAAAAACTCTTTCTTCTAAGAAAAATCATAACTTTTAAACTAAGCGTTTTGGTCGAAGGATATTTTAATATGTGTTAGTCCAAACGGTCTACTTTACTATGATAAAATTTAAAAAATAAAAAAATAAACTTTTTCAGATATTTGTTTTTGAAAAAAAAAGATTAAAAAAAACGCTTTCTTCCAAGAAAAATCATAACTTTTAAACTAAGCGTTTTGGTCGAAGGATATTTTAATATGTGTTAGTCCAAACGGTCTACTTTACTATAATAAAATTTAAAAAATAAAAAAAATAAACTTTTTCAGATATTTGTTTTTGAAAAAAAAAAGATTAAAAAAAAACGCTTTCTTCTAAGAAAAATCATAACTTTTAAACTAAGCGTTTTGGTCGAAGGATATTTTAATATGTGTTAGTCCAAACGGTCTACTTTACTATAATAAAATTTAAAAAATAAAAAAAATAAACTTTTTCAGATATTTGTTTTTGAAAAAAAAAAGATTAAAAAAAAACGCTTTCTTCCAAGAAAAATCATAACTTTTAAACTAAGCGTTTTGGTCGAAGGATATTTTAATATGTGTTAGTCCAAACAGGTCTACTTTACTATAATAAAATTTAAAAAATAAAAAAAATAAACTTTTTCAGATATTTGTTTTTGAAAAAAAAAATAAATTAAAAAAAAAATCGCTTTCTTCCAGAAAAATCATATCTTTTAAACTAAGCGTTTTGGTCGAAGGATATTTTAATTTGTGTTAGTCCAAACGGTTTACTTTACTATGATAAAATTTAAAAAATAAAAAAAATAAACTTTTTCAGATATTTGTTTTTGAAAAAAAAAAGATTAAAAAAAACGCTTTCTTCCAAGAAAAATCATAACTTTTAAACTAAGCGTTTTGGTCGAAGGATATTTTAATATGTGTTAGTCCAAACGGTCTACTTTACTATGATAAAATTTAAAAAATAAAAAAAATAAACTTTTTCAGAATATTTGTTTTTGAAAAAAAAAAAATTAAAAAAAACGCTTTCTTCCAAGAAAAATCATAACTTTTAAACTAAGCGTTTTGGTCGAAGGATATTTTAATATGTATTAGTCCAAACGGTCTACTTTACTATAATAAAAATTTAAAAAATAAAAAAATAAACTTTTTCAGATATTTGGTTTTGAAAAAAAAAAAAAATTAAAAAAAAACGCTTTCTTCTAAGAAAAATCATAACTTTTAAACTACGCGTTTTGGTCGAAGGATATTTTAATATGTAGTTAGTCCAAACGGTCTACTTTACTATAATAAAATTTAAAAAATAAAAAAAATAAACTTTTTCAGATATTTGTTTTTGAAAAAAAAAGATTAAAAAAAAACGCTTTCTTCTAAGAAAAATCATAACTTTTAAACTAAGCGTTTTGGTCGAAGGATATTTTAATATGTGTTAGTCCAAACGGTCTACTTTACTATGATAAAATTTAAAAAATAAAAAAAATAAACTTTTTCAGAATATTTGTTTTTTGAAAAAAAAAAGATTAAAAAAAAACGCTTTCTTCCAAGAAAAATCATAACTTTTAAACTAAGCGTTTTGGTCGAAGGATATTTTAATATGTATTAGTCCAAACGGTCTACTTTACTATAATAAAATTTAAAAAATAAAAAAAATAAACTTTTTCAGATATTTGTTTTTGAAAAAAAAAAAAAATTAAAAAAAAACGCTTTCTTCTAAGAAAAATCATAACTTTTAAACTAAGCGTTTTGGTCGAAGGATATTTTAATATGTGTTAGTCCAAACGGTCTACTTTACTATGATAAAATTTAAAAAATAAAAAAAATAAACTTTTTCAGATATTTTGTTTTTGAAAAAAAAAAAGATTAAAAAAAAACGCTTTCTTCTAAGAAAAATCATAACTTTTAAACTAAGCGTTTTGGTCGAAGGATATTTTAATATGTGTTAGTCCAAACGGTCTACTTTACTATAATAAAATTTAAAAAATAAAAAAAATAAACTTTTTCAGAATATTTGTTTTTGAAAAAAAAAAGATTAAAAAAAAACGCTTTCTTCTAAGAAAAATCATAACTTTTAAACTAAGCGTTTTGGTCGAAGGATATTTTAATATGTGTTAGTCCAAACGGTCTACTTTACTATAATAAAATTTAAAAAATAAAAAAAATAAACTTTTTCAGATATTTGTTTTTGAAAAAAAAAAATTAAAAAAAAACGCTTTCTTCTAAGAAAAATCATAACTTTTAAACTAAGCGTTTTGGTCGAAGGATATTTTAATATGTGTTAGTCCAAACGGTCTACTTTACTATAATAAAATTTAAAAAATAAAAAAAATAAACTTTTTCAGATATTTGTTTTTGAAAAAAAAAGATTAAAAAAAAACGCTTTCTTCTAAGAAAAATCATAACTTTTAAACTAAGCGTTTTGGTCGAAGGATATTTTAATATGTGTTAGTCCAAACGGTCTACTTTACTATAATAAAATTTAAAAAATAAAAAAAATTAACTTTTTCAGATATTTGTTTTTGAAAAAAAAAAGATTAAAAAAAACGCTTTCTTCCAAGAAAAATCATAACTTTTAAACTAAGCGTTTTGGTCGAAGGATATTTTAATATGTGTTAGTCCAAACGGTCTACTTTACTATAATAAAATTTAAAAAATAAAAAAAATAAACTTTTTCAGATATTTGTTTTTAAAAAAAAAAGATTAAAAAAAACGCTTTCTTCTAAGAAAAATCATAACTTTTAAACGAAGCGTTTTGGTCGAAGGATATTTTAATATGTGTTAGTCCAAACGGTCTACTTTACTATAATAAAATTTAAAAAATAAAAAAAATAAACTTTTTCAGATATTTGTTTTTAAAAAAAAAAAAGATTAAAAAAAACGCTTTCTTCCAAGAAAAATCATAACTTTTAAACGAAGCGTTTTGGTCGAAGGATATTTTAATATGTGTTAGTCCAAACGGTCTACTTTACTATAATAAAATTTAAAAAATAAAAAAATAAACTTTTTCAGATATTTGTTTTTGAAAAAAAAAAAATTAAAAAAAAACGCTTTCTTCTAAGAAAAATCATAACTTTTAAACTAAGCGTTTTGGTCGAAGGATATTTTAATATGTGTTAGTCCAAACGGTCTACTTTACTATAATAAAATTTAAAAAATAAAAAAAATAAACTTTTTCAGATATTTGTTTTTGAAAAAAAAAGATTAAAAAAAACGCTTTCTTCCAAGAAAAATCATAACTTTTAAACTAAGCGTTTTGGTCGAAGGATATTTTAATATGTGTTAGTCCAAACGGTCTACTTTACTATGATAAAATTTAAAAAATAAAAAAAATAGACTTTTTCAGATATTTGTTTTTGAAAAAAAAAAATTTAAAAAAAAACGCTTTCTTCTAAGAAAAATCATAACTTTTAAACTAAGCGTTTTGGTCGAAGGATATTTTAATATGTATTAGTCCAAACGGTCTACTTTACTATGATAAAATTTAAAAAATAAAAAAAATAAACTTTTTCAGATATTTGTTTTTTAAAAAAAAAAGATTAAAAAAAACGCTTTCTTCCAAGAAAAATCATAACTTTTAAACTAAGCGTTTTGGTCGAAGGATATTTTAATATGTGTTAGTCCAAACGGTCTACTTTACTATGATAAAATTTAAAAAATAAAAAAAATAAACTGTTTTCAGATATTTGTTTTTGAAAAAAAAAAGATTAAAAAAAAACGCTTTCTTCTAAGAAAAATCATAACTTTTAAACTAAGCGTTTTGGTCGAAGGATATTTTAATATGTATTAGTCCAAACGGTCTACTTTACTATAATAAAATTTAAAAAATAAAAAAAATAAACTTTTTCAGATATTTGTTTTTGAAAAAAAAAAAATTAAAAAAAAACGCTTTCTTCTAAGAAAAATCATAACTTTTAAACTAAGCGTTTTGGTTGAAGGATATTTTGTATGTGTTAGTCCAAACGGTCTACTTTACTATAATAAAATTTAAAAAATAAAAAAAATTAACTTTTTCAGATATTTGTTTTTGGAAAAAAAAAAATTAAAAAAAAACGCTTTCTTCTAAGAAAAATCATAACTTTTAAACTAAGCGTTTTGGTCGAAGGATATTTTAATATGTGTTAGTCCAAACGGTCTACTTTACTATAATAAAATTTAAAAAATAAAAAAAATAAACTTTTTCAGATATTTGTTTTTGAAAAAAAAAATTTTAAAAAAACGCTTTCTTCTAAGAAAAATCATAACTTTTAAACTAAGCGTTTTGGTCGAAGGATATTTTAATATGTGTTAGTCCAAACGGTCTACTTTACTATAATAAAATTTAAAAAATAAAAAAAATAAACTTTTTCAGATATTTGTTTTTGAAAAAAAAAAAATTAAAAAAAAACGCTTTCTTCTAAGAAAAATCATAACTTTTAAACTAAGCGTTTTGGTCGAAGGATATTTTAATATGTGTTAGTCCAAACGGTCTACTTTACTATAATAAAATTTAAAAAATAAAAAAAATAAACTTTTTCAGATATTTGTTTTTGAAAAAAAAAAATTAAAAAAAAACGCTTTCTTCTAAGAAAAATCATAACTTTTAAACTAAGCGTTTTGGTCGAAGGATATTTTAATATGTGTTAGTCCAAACGGTCTACTTTACTATGATAAAATTTAAAAAATAAAAAAAATAAACTTTTTCAGATATTTGTTTTTGAAAACAAAAAAATTAAAAAAAAACGCTTTCTTCTAAGAAAAATCATAACTTTTAAACTAAGCGTTTTGGTCGAAGGATATTTTAATATGTGTTAGTCCAAACAGGTCTACTTTACTATAATAAAATTTAAAAAATAAAAATAATAAACTTTTTCAGATATTTGTTTTTGAAAAAAAAAAAGATTAAAAAAAACGCTTTCTTCTAAGAAAAATCATAACTTTTAAACTAAGCGTTTTGGTCGAAGGATATTTTAATATGTGTTAGTCCAAACGGTCTACTTTACTATGATAAAATTTAAAAAATAAAAAAAATAAACTTTTTCAGATATTTGTTTTTGAAAAAAAAAAATTAAAAAAAAACGCTTTCTTCTAAGAAAAATCATAACTTTTAAACTAAGCGTTTTGGTCGAAGGATATTTTAATATGTGTTAGTCCAAACGGTCTACTTTACTATAATAAAATTTAAAAAATAAAAATAATAAACTTTTTCAGATATTTGTTTTTGAAAAAAAAAGATTAAAAAAAAACGCTTTCTTCTAAGAAAAATCATAACTTTTAAACTAAGCGTTTTGGTCGAAGGATATTTTAATATGTGTTAGTCCAAACGGTCTACTTTACTATAATAAAATTTAAAAAATAAAAAAAATAAACTTTTTCAGATATTTGTTTTTGAAAAAAAAAAAATTAAAAAAAAACGCTTTCTTCTAAGAAAAATCATAACTTTTAAACTAAGCGTTTTGGTCGAAGGATATTTTAATATGTGTTAGTCCAAACGGTCTACTTTACTATAATAAAATTTAAAAAATAAAAAAAATAAACTTTTTCAGATATTTGTTTTTGAAAAAAAAAAATTAAAAAAAAACGCTTTCTTCTAAGAAAAATCATAACTTTTAAACTAAGCGTTTTGGTCGAAGGATATTTTAATATGTGTTAGTCCAAACGGTCTACTTTACTATAATAAAATTTAAAAAATAAAAATAATAAACTTTTTCAGATATTTGTTTTTGAAAAAAAAAAAATTAAAAAAAAACGCTTTCTTCTAAGAAAAATCATAACTTTTAAACTAAGCGTTTTGGTCGAAGGATATTTTAATATGTGTTAGTCCAAACAGTCTACTTTACTATGATAAAATTTAAAAAATAAAAAAAATAAACTTTTTCAGATATTTGTTTTTGAAAAAAAAAAATTAAAAAAAAACGCTTTCTTCTAAGAAAAATCATAACTTTTAAACTAAGCGTTTTGGTCGAAGGATATTTTAATATGTGTTAGTCCAAACAGTCTACTTTACTATAATAAAATTTAAAAAATAAAAATAATAAACTTTTTCAGATATTTGTTTTTGAAAAAAAAAAAATTAAAAAAAAACGCTTTCTTCTAAGAAAAATCATAACTTTTAAACTAAGCGTTTTGGTCGAAGGATATTTTAATATGTGTTAGTCCAAACGGTCTACTTTACTATAATAAAATTTAAAAAATAAAAAAAATAAACTTTTTCAGATATTTGTTTTTGAAAAAAAAAAATTTAAAAAAAAACGCTTTCTTCTAAGAAAAATCATAACTTTTAAACTAAGCGTTTTGGTCGAAGGATATTTTAATATGTGTTAGTCCAAACGGTCTACTTTACTATAATAAAATTTAAAAAATAAAAAAAATAAACTTTTTCAGATATTTGTTTTTGAAAAAAAAAAATTAAAAAAAAACGCTTTCTTCTAAGAAAAATCATAACTTTTAAACTAAGCGTTTTGGTCGAAGGATATTTTAATATGTGTTAGTCCAAACGGTCTACTTTACTATAATAAAATTTAAAAAATAAAAAAAATAAACTTTTTCAGATATTTGTTTTTGAAAAAAAAAAATTAAAAAAAAACGCTTTCTTCTAAGAAAAATCATAACTTTTAAACTAAGCGTTTTGGTCGAAGGATATTTTAATATGTGTTAGTCCAAACGGTCTACTTTACTATAATAAAATTTAAAATATAAAAAAAATAAACTTTTTCAGATATTTGTTTTTGAAAAAAAAAAGATTAAAAAAAAACGCTTTCTTCTAAGAAAAATCATAACTTTTAAACTAAGCGTTTTGGTCGAAGGATATTTTAATATGTGTTAGTCCAAACAGTCTACTTTACTATAATAAAATTTAAAAAATAAAAATAATAAACTTTTTCAGATATTTGTTTTTGAAAAAAAAAAATTAAAAAAAAACGCTTTCTTCTAAGAAAAATCATAACTTTTAAACTAAGCGTTTTGGTCGAAGGATATTTTAATATGTGTTAGTCCAAACGGTCTACTTTACTATAATAAAATTTAAAAAATAAAAAAAATAAACTATTTCAGATATTTGTTTTTGAAAAAAAAAAAAAAATTTAAAAAAAAACGCTTTCTTCTAAGAAAAATCATAACTTTTAAACTAAGCGTTTTGGTTGAAGGATATTTTAATATGTGTTAGTCCAAACGGTCTACTTTACTATAATAAAATTTAAAAAATAAAAAAAATAAACTTTTTCAGATATTTGTTTTTGAAAAAAAAAGAAATTAAAAAAAAACGCTTTCTTCTAAGAAAAATCATAACTTTTAAACTAAGCGTTTTGGTTGAAGGATATTTTAATATGTGTTAGTCCAAACGGTCTACTTTACTATAATAAAATTTAAAAAATAAAAAAAATAAACTTTTTCAGATATTTGTTTTTGAAAAAAAAAAGATTAAAAAAAAACGCTTTCTTCTAAGAAAAATCATAACTTTTAAACTAAGCGTTTTGGTTGAAGGATATTTTAATATGTGTTAGTCCAAACGGTCTACTTTACTATAATAAAATTTAAAAAATAAAAATAATAAACTTTTTCAGATATTTGTTTTTGAAAAAAAAAAAATTAAAAAAAAACGCTTTCTTCTAAGAAAAATCATAACTTTTAAACTAAGCGTTTTGGTCGAAGGATATTTTAATATGTGTTAGTCCAAACAGTCTACTTTACTATAATAAAATTTAAAAAATAAAAAAAATAAACTTTTTCAGATATTTGTTTTTGAAAAAAAAAAAAATTAAAAAAAAACGCTTTCTTCTAAGAAAAATCATAACTTTTAAACTAAGCGTTTTGGTCGAAGGATATTTTAATATGTGTTAGTCCAAACGGTCTACTTTACTATAATAAAATTTAAAAAATAAAAAAAATAAACTTTTTCAGATATTTGTTTTTGAAAAAAAAAAAGATTAAAAAAAAACGCTTTCTTCTAAGAAAAATCATAACTTTTAAACTAAGCGTTTTGGTCGAAGGATATTTTAATATGTGTTAGTCCAAACGGTCTACTTTACTATAATAAAATTTAAAAAATAAAAAAAATAAACTTTTTCAGATATTTGTTTTTGAAAAAAAAAAATTAAAAAAAAACGCTTTCTTCTAAGAAAAATCATAACTTTTAAACTAAGCGTTTTGGTTGAAGGATATTTTAATATGTGTTAGTCCAAACGGTCTACTTTACTATAATAAAATTTAAAAAATAAAAAAAATAAACTTTTTCAGAATATTTGTTTTTGAAAAAAAAAATTTTAAAAAAACGCTTTCTTCTAAGAAAAATCATAACTTTTAAACTAAGCGTTTTGGTCGAAGGATATTTTAATATGTGTTAGTCCAAACGGTCTACTTTACTATAATAAAATTTAAAAAATAAAAAAAATAAACTTTTTCAGATATTTGTTTTTGAAAAAAAAAAATATTAAAAAAAAACGCTTTCTTCTAAGAAAAATCATAACTTTTAAACTAAGCGTTTTGGTCGAAGGATATTTTAATATGTGTTAGTCCAAACGAGTCTACTTTACTATAATAAAATTTAAAAAATAAAAAAAATAAACTTTTTCAGATATTTGTTTTTGAAAAAAAAAAAGATTAAAAAAAAACGCTTTCTTCTAAGAAAAATCATAACTTTTAAACTAAGCGTTTTGGTCGAAGGATATTTTAATATTTGTTAGTCCGAAGATGGTCTACTTTACTATGATAAAATTTACAAATAAAAATAATAAACTTTTTCAATATTTGTTTTTGAAAAACAAAATTAAAAAAAAACGTATCTTGTAAGAAACATCATAACTTTTAAACTAAGCGTTTTGGTCGAAGGATATTTTAATATGTGTTAGTCCAAACAGTCTACTTTACTATAATAAAATTTAAAAAATAAAAATAATAAACTTTTTCAGATATTTGTTTTTGAAAAAAAAAAATTAAAAAAAAACGCTTTCTTCTAAGAAAAATCATAACTTTTAAACTAATCTTTCTGGTTGAAGGATATTTTAATATGTGTTAGTCTAGGCGGTCCTTACTTTACTATCATAAAATTTAAAAATAAAAACAATAAACTTTTTCAGTGTTTTTTTGAAAAAAAAAAAAATTAAAAAAAAACGCTTTCTTCTAAGAAAAATCATAACTTTTAAACTAAGCGTTTTGGTCGAAGGATATTTTAATATGTGTTAGTCCAAACGGTCTACTTTACTATAATAAAATTTAAAAAATAAAAAAAATAAACTTTTTCAGATATTTGTTTTTGAAAAAAAAAATTTTAAAAAAAACGCTTTCTTCTAAGAAAAATATTTTTTAATAAAAAAAAATTTTGAGATATTTTTATACATACTATTATTTTTATTATTATATATAAACTTTTGTTTGTTTTGAAAAAAAAAACAAACTTTTTAAAAAATACTGTAGCGTGAATTTTCTGAGTCCAAACAGTCTACTTTACTATAATAAAATTTAAAAAATAAAAATAATAAACTTTTTCAGATATTTGTTTTTGAAAAAAAAAAATTAAAAAAAAACGCTTTCTTCTAAGAAAAATCATAACTTTTAAACTAAGCGTTTTGGTTGAAGGATATTTTAATATGTGTTAGTCCAAACGGTCTACTTTACTATAATAAAATTTAAAAAATAAAAAAAATAAACTTTTTCAGATATTTGTTTTTGAAAAAAAAAAATTTAAAAAAAACGCTTTCTTCTAAGAAAAATCATAACTTTTAAACTAAGCGTTTTGGTTGAAGGATATTTTAATATGTGTTAGTCCAAACGGTCTACTTTACTATAATAAAATTTAAAAAATAAAAAAAATAAACTTTTTCAGATATTTGTTTTTGAAAAAAAAAAATTAAAAAAAAACGCTTTCTTTAAGAAAAATCATAACTTTTAAACTAAGCGTTTTGGTTGAAGGATATTTTAATATGTGTTAGTCCAAACGGTCTACTTTACTATAATAAAATTTAAAAAATAAAAAAATAAACTTTTTCAGATATTTGTTTTTGAAAAAAAAAATTAAAAAAAAACGCTTTCTTCCAAGAAAAATCATAACTTTTAAACTAAGCGTTTTGGTCGAAGGATATTTTAATATGTGTTAGTCCAAACGGTCTACTTTACTATAATAAAATTTAAAAAATAAAAAAAATAAACTTTTTCAGATATTTGTTTTTGAAAAAAAAAATTAAAAAAAAACGCTTTCTTCTAAGAAAAATCATAACTTTTAAACTAAGCGTTTTGGTCGAAGGATATTTTAATATGTGTTAGTCCAAACGGTCTACTTTACTATAATAAAATTTAAAAAATAAAAAAAATAAACTTTTTCAGATATTTGTTTTTGAAAAAAAAAAAATTAAAAAAAAACGCTTTCTTCTAAGAAAAATCATAACTTTTAAACTAAGCGTTTTGGTCGAAGGATATTTTAATATGTGTTAGTCCAAACGGTCTACTTTACTATAATAAAATTTAAAAAATAAAAAAAATAAACTTTTTCAGATATTTGTTTTTGAAAAAAAAAATAATTTAAAAAAAACGCTTTCTTCTAAGAAAAATCATAACTTTTAAACTAAGCGTTTTGGTCGAAGGATATTTTAATATGTGTTAGTCCAAACGGTCTACTTTACTATAATAAAATTAAAAAATAAAAAATAAACTTTTTCAGATATTTGTTTTTGAAAAAAAAAATTAAAAAAAACGCTTTCTTCTAAGAAAAATCATAACTTTTAAACTAAGCGTTTTGGTCGAAGGATATTTTAATATGTGTTAGTCCAAACGGTCTACTTTACTATAATAAAATTTAAAAAATAAAAAAAATAAACTTTTTCAGATATTTGTTTTTGAAAAAAAAAATTAAAAAAAAACGCTTTCTTCTAAGAAAAATCATAACTTTTAAACTAAGCGTTTTGGTCGAAGGATATTTTAATATGTGTTAGTCCAAACGGTCTACTTTACTATAATAAAATTTAAAAAATAAAAAAAATAAACTTTTTCAGATATTTGTTTTTGAAAAAAAAAAATTTAAAAAAAACGCTTTCTTCTAAGAAAAATCATAACTTTTAAACTAAGCGTTTTGGTCGAAGGATATTTTAATATGTGTTAGTCCAAACAGTCTACTTTACTATAATAAAATTTAAAAAATAAAAAAAATAAACTTTTTCAGATATTTGTTTTTGAAAAAAAAAAATTAAAAAAAAACGCTTTCTTCTAAGAAAAATCATAACTTTTAAACTAAGCGTTTGGGTCGAAGGATATTTTAATATGTGTTAGTCCAAAAGGTCTACTTTACTATGATAAAATTTAAAAAATAAAAAAATAAACTTTTTCAGAATTTTGTTTTTGAAAAAAAAAAGATTAAAAAAACGCTTTCTTCCAAGAAAAATCATAACTTTTAAACTAAGCGTTTTGGTCGAAGGATATTTTAATATGTGTTAGTCCAAACGGTCTACTTTACTATGATAAAATTTAAAAAATAAAAAAATTTACTTTTTGAAATATTTGTTTTTCAAAAAAAAATCGCTTTCTTCCAAAAAAATCATAACTTTTAAACTAAGCGATTTGGTCAATGGAAATTTTAATATGATATTTAATAGCGAAAAGACCGAGAAAAACATTTCTTTCAGCTAAAAAAAAATGTGTGTCTAATGAAATGGACCTAGGAACAACATATTTCAGTTTCATTGAAATCTAAAATCATGTCCCGTGCCGCCCGTTCGATTTGGAAATAGCCTACAGGTGTTCTTAATTAATTTCGGGGCGTGCGAAAGAGAATAATCAAAGCAAACGCACCGAAACTAATATTATTTAACTAACAACAATTACACTGCCGTCTAAAAAGTTTAACTTAAAAAATTAATTGTTGTATGAGGCAAAAATGTTCATTAATGCAATATTTTATATATTTTTTTTTGAAAAAAATATATTTTGGCGTACACTCTTTAGTTTGCTTTTTTAAGCATTTTTATTTTAAATTGAAAAAATTGTTTTTTTATTCTATATTTAAAGTTCTTCTTCTTCTTCTTCTGCTATCTTGACTCCCAAAAGAGCATAGGAGTTCTCTGTAAAGTTTCAAACGGTCAGAAGAGGGCGTGGCAGACCTCAAGGCCTTTATACCGGAATGATTATCGTATCCTCGAATAAATTCAGCCCGTCGCAGATTTCAAAGACTATATAACCTAAAGTCGCGAAACTTTATAAGATGTTGCGCATATTTCTTCAGAGGATGAAGTTTGTTAAATCATGCCAATAGTTTACCACGATCCCCGTTGTTGAGTTTCGAGGTTTTTGGCTACACCGATAAATACTTTGATCTAAAACTTAACAGAGATATGCAAAAATTAATAAAAACTGTCAAATATATACAACAAAACGTAGAGTCAATAATGTACAAATTTCATAGCCCCTTGCCTATAAACTGCGTTAATATTTGACTATACATAATTTTGGTAATAAGTAACCTAGTAACCTGTACACAATTTTTGTTAAACTAAATCATGTGGCTCCTATGAACATATCCAAATACAAACTTTATCAATGCGGACCCCTCACCACTCACAATCGAAAAACCGCGTTTTCTTCGAGATTCCTTCCATATTATACTCTAAACAATTTCTTTGAAATAACTTTCAATTTAACATCGGTTAGAATTTACGGAACTTATGGGAAGGGTTACCATGTGTCCGCTTTTAACATGTTTGTTTCGAAACGACTTTATCAGGCATGTTTTAGATTCCGATTCCGACAGTTTTTGAAAGGTGTTCTAGATTTCGATTTCGACGAGACTCGATTCCTTTTGAAATGTTTGGCTCGCAGCTGTCGAAATGAAAAGTATTTTACTTTGTTTACTTAAATAAACGCATTAATGCCACTAAAATTAATTTTGTATGATTTTTTAATGTTTTAAGAATATTTTGATGTGCTTACTTGAACGAATTAAGTTTAATTTTCATTATATATTTTTATTAAAAAAAATGTCTATTAAAAAACGAGTGAAATGAAAGTATGTGTTGTCGTGTTGCACAATTAAATTCGAAGATAATTTTATTAATGGATGTCTAATATGTAAATAAATTAAAAATATTTGGTTCTCCGAAATATGTTGGCAGAAAGAAAAAATAAATGAATAAAGTCAATAAAGTGATCGAAAACTTGTGTCAACTCTACAAGTGGACTTATCGATAGCTGGCCAGCTGTAATATACAAATGGGTATCGATAGCACACGAAATGAAATCGATTCAAAGTCGATTCGAACTCAGTCGAAATCTAGAACACCATTCGTCGGAATGTACTCCTTATGACTTTTTGAAACAAGCCGAAATCTAGAATAGGCCTGTATGTTTTGAGGCCAAAACTGTATTATATCAGATAACTTTACGAATCCTGACTACGATATTGGGTTATCTCTGATATTAAGATTTTAAGATGCAATTTTCAAATTTGGGTGGCTTGTTTAGAAATAAGCCAGACCTGCGCGTAAGGTTCAATGCAAAGCTCTCCGGCTTTAAGCCACAAACTGAATCTTAGTCAGAATAAACTTAAAACTATAAATGTTTTAACATCAAGTGAAGAAATTTGTTTGATTAAATCCTTGTACTACGCTAACTTTATTAAGAAATATTGGAACATTTGTCCTTCATTACTCGTCCAACATTGTCAAAAGTCGTTGTGGACATTTTACAGAACATTACAAATATTCGGGTACCAATAAATTAACAAACCCAAGTTATCTGGCTGCTCTCATTTCCCTAAACCAGTCAGCGCACTTTTGGAACCATTTGTAATTTTTTGCCCAAACAACGACAACAACAAGAGCAACTACAAACAAATTTTAGTCCACTTCTGTTTTATGGCAAATTAATGGACCAACATGTTCGAATGAACCTTTGCCTGGCCGTACTCTTTGGCCACACTCCTCGCTACTAGCAGGTGGCGTCCAGCAGCAAGGGCTTCAGCTTCAGCTACTTCTAGCCATCGTGGGTAACACCCCCACGGCAGTACGCCCACGTTCCAAAAAGTGAACACACTCAGTGAGAGGGACTGTTTGTTGTTTGTTTCACACATGCCAAATGAACAAGGTTTTTTTTCCCGTGTTCCTGGAGTTGTTGCTGCTGTTGTTGGAGCTGCTACTGATGATGTCGATTTTTGTTCTGTGTTTGGCGTTGCTTTTGGCCATGTTGCCAGCCGGCCAACATATTGGACATTTATTATTTTCCTGAGTGTTTTTGCTCGGCAAGTAAATTATGTTGGTTGGCATTGCCTGGGGGGTGTGGGTTAGAGAGTACCATGTGCCTATGGGCCAGGACACTCGATGCTGTTGCGCCAAATTGGTTTGCTGCTCAGCTGATATCAGTAAAAAGCTAAGCTAAGATTAGATCTCTATGAGAGTGTTCTAGATGCGACTGGGAGGAGGGTGGCGCGCTGAGTGTGGGCTTGTGGGGAGGGGTAAAGTTTTGGTCGGCGTGTTAAATTAATAATTGCATAAATTTTACATGTGCTGTTGCATGAATTATGGTCGGCGCAGCATAAATCGCGAATAATGTGCGCACTGGCCGTGCGAATATTTATGGCGGCATCTGTAAATCATCAAACCATAAACGCACTTGCAACACACCGAGGAGCAAAACGGCGGCTGCACTGATACTGATCCTTTCGCTTTTGTTTGCTAGCAGCGTGTGGAATGGGTTGAGGGTGACCATGTCACAGAATGGCGCATGGTAGAATTTTCAGCTGCAAATGCGTTTTTATTGAATTTATTAAGGGCACGCCCTCGCCCATGGACACATATAGAGCAAAAAAAAAAAATAACACACGCACATTGACCAAACAGACCGCAGCAGTTGCATTGCACTGAATTGGTTGGAGTGCGAGAGTCCTGGACCAAAAGACTCCGGCCGGACATGTGTCGACGACACATGGCAAATAAATGCAATTCCGGACATCGTCGTTTTTTTTGTGTTTTTGCACGCTTGCTCGATTCAAAATTGTAATTCAAAATTTGAAAAATGCACTCATGATATATGCGCGAATTTAATGAAGTTGCATAATTGTTAATATATATGCGCCATTTTTATTATTGTTGTACATATACGAGTATATAGTGTGTACATAGCTGTTGAATTAAACAAGTTGTTGCCAGATGCTAAACTTTTTCAACAACTTTAAACAGGCAATATTATTATTATTATTATTTCTTTGACAAGAACAATATAACTGTAGTTGTCGCTCTTACACAGAGCATAGGGCGGGGTTGCGAGCGAGTGTTAGCTAAAAGTCGTCAACGAGTTATCCTGTCCATTTCCGAAGCTTGTTACCGTTTCTTGGGTAGGGGTGATTTTATCGGAAAGGTTACCAGCCTTTCGCGAACCACAACACGTCTGTGGGACGTACAATATTTATATTTATAAAAGTAACTATACCTATTTGGTTTAATTATGTTTATTATTGTAATAATTATTAGTACCTTATAAACAGACCTTAATTAGGGGTATCTTCGAAACTTTGCATTTGGGCTTAATTATGTGGAGCTGAGAATCGATCGAAGATCGAAAAAAATGAAACGTTTTAATATATGTCTCGAAAAATATAAAAGCAAATGAGAATAGCTGTTTTACTTAAAATACAAGGATAGTTCCAAAAAAGTAGATCTAACAAACTAGTCTTAGTAAATGTTGGGAAAAAAATCTAAAAAGGTAATGTATTAGACTTTGCAAGGTTAAATTTAAAGCTTAGTATAGTGTAGTTTATAGTTTGTTTAAGGCCTAAGTGAACTTGCCACCATTGAAAAAATTGGTCACTGTGTGATGCAGTACTTACATTTGAAAGGTCTTAGGTGGCAGAGTTTAAGCAAGGTCGATTGAGCTCCCAAGACGATAATCGCAATGATTGTCCAAGGCAGGTGCCCATTCCTGAAATGATAATAAAATTGCGAAAAATTATATTAGATGATCGTAGACTAAAAGTTCGTTAGCTGGACATTTCAATGTAAAGGGTGATTCATTAAGACCTTTTTTTTCAATAGGGATTTTCGTGTGGATCGCGCGGGATCCATGACAGCTGTCAAAGGCAAAGTTGTTCAGTATTCATTGGCAAATTGAAAAATTGAAGCCGAATAACCTTCCAGCAGGTTCCGTTTTAGTGAATGAGCTCTTGGTAAGATCTATGAAGATCCGTTGTTTTTGACCAAAATTTTGTTTAGTGATGAGGCTCCACGGCTTCGTGAATAAGGAAAATTGCCGTATTTGGGGAGAAGGTCAACCCGAAGAAGTTCACCAGCTGCCGTTACATCCAAGAAAAACAACGGTTTGGTGCGGTCTGTGGGCTGGAGGAATCATTGGTCTGTATTTTTTTAAAAATGAGCAAAGTGCGAACGTTACCATCAATGGCGCACGCTATCGGACCATGTTAACGGACTTTTTGCTGCCTGAAATTGTTGCCCGTGATCTCGACGACATTTGGTTCCAACAGGATGGCGCTCCGTCCACATTGCCAATGAAACAATGGCTCTATTGCGAGGTCAATTTGGTGAGCGATTAATTTCACGTACGGGACCCGTGCCTTGGCCGCCAAGATCGTGCGATATCACACCGCTCGACTTTTTTCTTTGGGGTTACGTAAAGTCAAAAGTTTACGTGGACAAACCAGCAACGATTTAGGCCTTGGAAGCCAACATTACTCGTGTTATTGGCCAAATACCAGTGGAAATGCTTTAACGAGTCATGGAAAATTTGACCTTTAGGATGGACCATTTAAAACGCAGTTGCAGCCAACATTTGAACGAGATTATTTTTAAAAAATAAATGCTATAAAATATCCTTTCGAAATCATAAATAAAGATTCCATCATTCCTTTGAAATTTGCATATGCCAAATCATTAAAAAAAAGGTCTTAATGAATCACCCATTATGTCTCGAACAATTAAGAATAGCTGTTTTACTTAAAATACAAGGATCGTCCTAAAAAATCTGATATAAAAAACTAGTCTTAGTAAATGTTGGGGAAAAAATCTAAAAAGGTAATGTATCAGACTTTGCAAGGTTAAAATCAAAGCTTAGCATAGAGTAGTTTATAGTTTTTTATGGCCGCTCTTATTGAACTTGCCACCATCGAAAAAATTGGTCTCTGTGTGATACAGTACTTACATTTGAATGTTTTTAAGTGGCAGATTTTAAACAAGGTCGATTGAGCTGCCAAGATGGAAATCGTAATGATCGTCTAAGGCACGTGCCCATTTCTGAAATGATAATAAAAATGCGAAAATTATATTAAATGACCGTAGACTAAAAGTCCGTCAGCTGGACATTTCCAAAAGTGTTAAGGTTATATATACATCGCATATTGACGGAAGTAGAATACACTAGTCGACAAATTTCACACTTTTTTTTTCTCCAGAGATGAGACTTATATTTAATGTAAGGGCAACGTTTCAGCATTCAAAATCCGTATTTTTTATTATCCTCTTATACCCTGTTTTTTTTCTGGGACTATTTTAGTGAAAAAGGACTTTTTTCAAAAAACGGTTTCACATATGATGTCATAAAATCTGTACTGATTCGAATTTTTCAAAATTTTTTTTTCCGAAAAGTAAAATAGAGTACCTTTCCATAATGTCCCAAATCATAAAAATTGGTTGTCTAGAGAAAAAGCTACAGCCGAAACAGTGTGCCCGAAATGCCAAAAAACACAGCATTTTGGTGGCTTTTCTACAAAAAAAGCCATTTATTTTAGAAAAAGTCTTTCACACCTGATCATTTTATTATTTTAAGCTATTGGTATGTAGATGCGATTTCTATATAATTGTATCTTTTTATGATTAAAGATGACCGACATATTGTATTTTTAGTAAAATTAGAAAAAAAAATTTTTTTCGAAATTTTTTTTTTCGTCTCTTTTAACTGCATTTAACTCTTGAAAAGTGGTTCACTCTTCCATAATTGAATTTGTTTTTAAAAGTAGATGTTAGTAGTTTTCAAATAAGCAATTTTTCGAAGAATTCGAGCTGCCCAACGAACACCATCATGAAGAGTACACGAAAAATGATGATTTTCCCAAATAAATACAGTATTTTTTCATTGAAAAATTCGAATCAGTACAGATTTTATGACATCATATGTGAAACCGTTTTTTGAAAAAAGGTCCTTTTTACTTAAAATAGTCCTAGAAAAAAAACAGGGGTATAAGAGGATAATAAAAAATACGGATTTTGAATGCTGAAACATTGCCCTAACATAAAATATAAATCTCATCTCTGAGATTTTTCATCGTCGACTAGTGATATCATGACATAGTGCGCCAGATGCTTTTTGATTCTACTTTTATTAGTGTTTTAATAAAGAATTCCCTATGGCCATTAAAACCTTCGGAAAATGTTGAGTTAAAACTTTATTTACAAAAACCTTTATTATGACATTTTATGAAAAAAAAAAATGGTCGGGTAAGTGTTGTTTCAAATCCCATAAACCATAATTCCAATTACTTTCTCACGAATCCTATTCGCCTGAAATTTGGAAGCAATGAAGAGCTGGTATCGGAGGCTATTGATTATTTTGGGGAAAAGAGATAACGTTGCTTTTAAAAATAAAGCCGAAAGAATTATTAGCTATAGCTCTTCTAATCCCTGTTGTTTTGGTTTCTAACTTTCAGCATACAATGTAAAAATAAAAAAATTGAATTTGAAATTTCTGTGTTTAAATTGTTAGGATGGCAAGTGTAAAAGATTTGCCAAAATTTCGACTAATTACACTAGTTTACAAATCATCAACCTCAACCGAACACACTTCCATAGTCAAAGGGGGTGCTAAAACCCAAAATGCAGTCAAAATATTTGTTTGCGAAGAGACCGTTTTCTTAAATTAGGAAAAAAGTATCTCAACTTAACAGCAAAGATCTCTGGTTGTACTAAAGTGAATTTGATAATTGAATTACAAATCAATTTAGTTAAAAAAAATGTATTTTAAAAATCACGAATTTTATTTACAATTAAAAAGAATAATTATATATAGTTTTATTTATGGCTTTCGATTAGGAGAAAAATAATAATTAATGAATAAATTATTTTTTAAGAACAATAGCTTTCCATGCATTATAAAATTAGTTTGAAGCGATTAAATTTTCGTAATTATTGATTCTTAATTAAAAAATAAATAAAAACAGAAACAAAATTGTTCTTCCAAGGCTCCGGGACAGTATGAATTCAAATGTCATATGCTATCCTGCTTTAGCACAAAAAAAAGTTCTTCGCCAGAAGGAGGCGTGGCTTACCCCAAGGCCTTTGTACTGAAATGATTATCGTATCTTCAGGTAACTTCAGTCCGTCCGTCGCATATTTCGAGGACTATAAAGCCTAAGGGCACAAAACTTAACAAGATGCTGCGCATATTTCTTCAGAAAATAAAGTTTGTTGATTCATGCCAATAGTTTTCCACGTTCCACGTTTTAGTGTTTCGAGGTTTTTGGCTTCGCCGATTAATATTTTGATCTAAAACTTAACAGGAAATTTTCCTAAAAAAGAGTCAAATTTTCTTAGTTTCATGGGAAGATCGATTTATATACCATGACATTGTGAAAGCGGTAAAGTAAATTTGTAATATATATTTTAGAAAGTTTATGTGAAATGAAGTCATCAGCAGTAGAACTTATTTTATTTTTTAAAATGGTGGTATATATAGCTCCCAAAGAGGGGTTTCACAGGACCTTGAAAACAATACCAAAAGCTTTAGACAGATAGATCAATTTCCATGCCACCATATTGTTTCAAAAGATAAATTTAAATATTAATGAAAGAACTTACTACAATGGGAACTATTAGAGGCGCCATTACACAAATAAGCAAAAACTCATGAATTATATAAAGGATAAGCATTTTTGGTGATCCATAAATTATAGGGTTTACCTGCAGCAATCTTCTATTTATATTTCCAAAATTTAATTTTTATACACTGTACCGTATGGTACAAAGGGTATATTAATTTTGTGCAAGCCGAAAATGTATGTAACCTATAGAAGGAGTCGTCGGAGACACCGCAAAGTTACCTAAAATATGATCAGGGTGAATAGAGAAGTCGATATACCCATATCCGTCTCTCCGTCTGTCCGTCTGTCCGTTTGAACGCCTAGATCTCAGAGATGGTAAGAGCTACAGTAGCCAAACTTTAACATTAGATCCCATATTATACCATAGGAGACAAGTTTATTTATTTTTTTTTTGATATCGGGGATAAATTATATAGCTCCCATATGGGTGTTTGAGACAACCTCGACAAAAAAAAAAGGTTTTAGATGGATAATTCGTTTGTTCATGAAGATATCGAAGAATCAAATTTGGTATTTAAAAGTTTATTATGGTTCCCAAGTACTATACCAAATTGCATGGCATTTGGAAATTTTTTAGAGCACTTAAGCAATGTGCCAAATTTGAACAAAATCGGTGGACTATATCATATAGCTCCCATAGGGCCGATCTTCCAAAAAATCGATTTTTTAACAAAATTTGTTGTGTTTCGTTTGTTTGTTGAGATATTGGGAAAGTCGTCCGCGCCCGTCTTTACGTACGCCATTTTTAA
>JBAMAX010003437.1:0-18094 GCA_037043745.1 Chymomyza amoena
AGTGTTTAGATATAATACACTTTTAATAAAACATCAATCTAAATTAAGATAAAAACAAATCTGAAATAATTTATTTTCCAAAAACCTGCTTAATAAGTTTTTTGATTATAATTTTTCTCACTGCATATTATAATGCCAGTTTGGGAATTTACATGCACTGTGTACTATGTACATATATGTGTATATACAGCACTTATTATTATTATATATATAAATTTATAATACATACAGCTGTCAGTCGGCACGTTTGACGTTTAATTTGCTACCGACGTTCTGTCAATTAAGCTGCGCTGTGAAAAGCGAGAGGGTTCTCGATGTGTGCCCATTGTGTGGGCGTTAGATTGATGTTCTAGACGGAGCTCAAAAGCGCTGATCGATAGTCTGACCGTTTGACCGTCTGACCGCCTAAGCGCTAGTGTAACCGTCTGCGCCGACTGACAAATCGATAGACAGATCGACTGACTGTCTTACAGTTGCTGGCGGCAGCTCGCACATGTTGACTGGCATTTGCACTCGTGCAGGTTTTTCCCGCTCTTAAAGCAAACTTTGATAAAAATGCCTCATAAATCACGCATACGCAAATATGTGTGTATCTAACAATTTTGTTTTTTTCTAGTATTTTTTTGTGTTTTTTTTTTTTGTGAATGGCTTATTGTTAAGGCGCGCGTGTGTTCCATTTTATTTGCTTATTGAAGTTGATGAGCTTTTGAAGATAATTACGCTGTGTGAATTTACTTTACGAATAGACAAGGCAGTCGACTGGTTGGGCTGGTACTCTGTGTGGTAACCTTAACCTAGCCTAAAGTCGTCTTCTTTGATTTATGGCCAAAGTTTAAAGAGCAATGCATTTTGTTGCTATATTTGTACAAAAGAAAAAAACGTTTTCTAACTTGCTTTATTTTTGCACAACAGCTACAACAACAACTCCCATTATGAGAAAAAAAATATTGTATATAATTGCTGAAGAAGCTGTTTGAGGCACGTTTTGATCATTACGCTCATTACCCGCCCGATAGACGTCAACAACAAGTTGTGGCCAACACGAAAACGGCTCAAATCGAGTTAAATCGTTGGTCATTTGTGATTTTACACGCAACGCATAGCACGTTCTTGCGTAAATACATTCGAAAACAAACGAATATAATTTTTTTTGTTTATCGAGTATTTTTTTGTTGTTGTCAAATGTTCAAGCTCATTGCATAATTGCTACATATATAACGCATAAGTGCTTTATATGCAAAGTTCATTAACATAATGTCTAAATATCACACTTCTGTGCGCTGGCCACACTTTAGTTACACTCTTGTTTTTTTCACCTGCTTGGAAATGTTACGTAAAAGAATTTTGCACTGCTTGAAATTTAATGAGCGGTATTTCGCAACTTTGGGGGAAGTCTTGCTATGACGAATTTGCATGCACACTTGCAGAGGAGCATAGGAAAGTTTGGAAGAGCTGTACTGCTATCTGATGGATTAAGGCAGCACAAATCCTTGAAAGAAACTGCATTATTATGGATATAAACATTAAGTCGTTCGAGCTCACATATCGAGATAATGCAGTTAATGGGAGACTCTGAGCAGATATATGGGTTTAGATTTTTTTCAAACCCAAAACTTTTACAAAATCGTAAGCATGATTAGCAATAATATTTTCTAAAATTATGCATTATATAGCAATATGACAAGAGCGACGTCAAAAAAATTGTATAATCAATAATTATTTAATAATTGAATTTGGAAATTATATTAAGACATTAGTTTGATATGGACAATCTACATTGAAAGTTTGGGAATAAGAAAAACTTTTATTTTTGAATTAAAATTTAATTTTAAATTAATTTTATATTTTGAATTTTTATGAAATTTCTTAATTTTTGCAATTAATTTTTATTTAATCATTTAATCGATATTTTTTTAATTAATTCATTAACTACGATACGTAAAAGGTTTGAAAATAAGAAAATCGTTTATTCTGAAAAAAAAATTAAATTTTTATTGAATTGCTGAATTTTAAAACCATTTAATTCTTAATTTAACCGATTTTTATTTAAATAATTTATTTACCATGTTACGTTTAAAGGTTTGAAAAGAAGAAAATCTTAAATTTAAAAAATAAAAACGCAATTAAAATTTTTTTAAATTTAATAAATATTTTTTTTTACTTAGTTAATCAATTTTTTATTCAATTAACTTATTTATTGATTTAAATTTATTGAATTATAAAATTAATTAATCCCAAATTGTATTTAATTAATTCCGTGTGTAACGATGAATTCAGGAAGTGTTTTTTTAAATTGTGTTTTTTTTAAATTGTGCTTTTTTAACATATTTTTATATATTTAATTTGTATTAAATTGTTTAATTTTTATAACGTTTAATTATTAATTTATATTGAATTATTTAATTAATCGATATTTTTTAAATTTATTTATTTACTACGTTACGCTGAAAACTTGCTGAAATTTAAAACCATTTAATTATTAATTAATAATTTAATTAATTTATTTACCATGTTACGTTTAAAGGTTTGATAAGAAGAAAATCTTTAATTAAAAAAAAATCGCAATTAAACATTTTTTAAATTTAATAAATATTTTTTTTTACTTGGTTAATCAATTTTTTATTCAATTACCTTATTTATTGATTTAAATTCATTGTATTATAAAATTAATTAATACCAAATTTTATTTAATTCCGTAACGATGAATTCAGGAATTGTTTTTTTTTTAAAGTGTGTTTTTTTTAACATACTTTTATATATTTTTAATTTTTATTAAATTGCTTAATTTTTATCCGGTTAAATAATAATTTATATACAATTTAATTAATTTAATATTTTGAATTTTTACGAAATTTATATAATATATATAATATTTTATTTTTTTTATATGGAAATATTAATTTTTATTTAATCATTTAATCGATTTTTATTAAATTTATTTATTAACAACGTTACGCTGAAAAGTTTGTAAATAACTAAATCTTTTATTTTTGAATTAAAATACAATTTTAAACATTGTTATTAAAGTTACTTATTAATTTTTTTAACAATATTGGATTATAACCTTTTGAATTTATCGGTTGATGCCAATAAATAAATATTACAACAAATCTTTTTTTTAAATTAATTAATGATTCATTTTTTATTCAAGTAATTTATTTTTCAATTTGAAATAATTATTTTACAAAATTAACGATTCTCAAATTTTATTACATTAATTAATTTAATAAAATAATTCAGTGGCTACATTGGATGAAATCAGGAAATGTATTTTAATAAAATTTTTATAATGAAAAATTTAATTTAAAATTAATAATGTAATTTAAAAAAATATAATTATTATTTATTTTGAATAATTAATTTATTAAAATAATTTATGTTAATTAATTTATTAAACTAATTTATTATAATTATTTATTTATACATATTAATTATTATACATACAAAAATTATAATATAATAACTAAAACTAAAAAAGAGTGCTAGCTGCTAGGGCCATCGACTCTTATTTTAATTAATTTTTATTAAATTTATTTATTTTATTTAATTTGCATTTAATTAATTAATTATTTTAATGATACAAATGTAATTCATTATTTAAATTATATATCCATAAAAACAAATTATTTTGTAATGCATTTTCTGATTTTATTAAAATTCTCAAATTAAATTGTTTGAATAAACCAAAAATGATACGTCTTTTTGAGTTGCGCTCAAGTAGTCTCATTAAAGCTAACTCCAAAAACTGACAATCCAATTTTTGCTTGTATATCGAATAACTGGCATCGATTATCTGATCGATAAACAGTCAAATCGTAGGGTCACTTCATGCATGGGATGTATGTGTAATCGTTAATAAAAACTTTTGATGTGCCCTTTACAAAAGTCTAAATTTATAGATTATGTTTCTTTAAACGTTTAAAAGTTCGCAAATGGAAATGGGGTTACAGAACTTTACTGCCGAAGAGGAAGCTGTCAAAGCAGTGCACTGCTTAGTTTCTTAATTATACCACTAATCGAAGCAAACCTACTCCAATGCTATTACTTTATGACCACAAATTAAAGCCAAGTTGTCTATTGCCTACTGTAGGGTGCAACACGTGCCTCAGACGTAGTACCTGGAAAAGATATTACTCAGCTTCAAGCGAAGTTCAACTCACAAAAAAATGCTTACATAACTTTCATAAGAGATTTACGTAAGTGCGAAAAAATTGCTTAAAAAGTAAAAAAAATAAATAAACTATGGTAGAAACTTAAGCACACAAGAAAATTGCTTAGTAGTGAATAGTGAATCGCGCTTCATTAAATTTCAATTGAATTTTGCGCCACAGGAAAACTGCATGACTCTATGAAAAGGCCAATTAAAATAATTGTGGCAAAAAGGTGAAAATATTTACATTATATTTGTACATTATTATGATATGGTACCAACTCTATTAAAAATGCTGCAGAGGAAGCCAAAGCACCAGCCAGCCAAAGAAGAGCAAAAAACCAACAAAAGCTCAGAAAAGCAAACAACAAATAACAAACAACAACAAACGACACAAGCAAAACGAAATCCCATTAAGATTGTGCGGCACGTGCCGCAGCCGGCGTAAGCGGCTGCGTCGAGAGCGCCAACTGGGGGCCAATAGCTAGCTATAGTCGACCACAAACGTTGACGTTGACAGCGCTGCTAATGACGACGTCGGCAGAGGCGGACGCGTAGCAGCAAAAATAGACGGACGTGCAATTGATCGCGAAAGCGCACGGCAAATCTATTGACTACTAAGCCATCGGAATGGGGACGGACTAACGGGTTGCCAGGAGAACTTGGGGTTATTGGAGCATGGCGTGTTGCCTGCGTGTGTCGCGAAATTTTTTTGTGTATTTGTGAATGCACGAGGGCTGGCTGAAAAGTAGAGAAGAGTGCACTTTGGTTCAAAACAAATTTTTTTTTAAAATAACCGATTTTTAAACTAAAATACTTGATCTTATTGTGAACCACAGAGCGTGGGTGAATATATAGTATATGGTAGACATGAACGAGCGCAGGCTGAAAATTGGAGAAGGGAGCTCTTGGAAAAAAAAAAAATATTTCTAAGCATTCACGCATTGTAGAATGATAGAGTCGATATTATACTGAGGAATATATGATGATCAGCCTTAAAATAGCTTCATTCTGGCCTAGGCTTTTATGGTTCAAAGAGGATCCAGGGGAGTAGAGATTAGCCCAAGTGGCATCACAACGGGCCTTTTGCAGGCCTAGGTGCGTCGTAAGACAACCACTTCCACCTGCCTATCTACCTACCTACCACATGAAAAATTTAAATGGAATCCAAAAATGTTTGGAAAGTCAAAATTTCAGACATAACATGAGCATTCCAAAATGAGTTGGCATGCCAATTTGGGCCCGCCAAAAGACTTTTCCAGTTTTTATCATAGCCTAAACTTTGCAAAATATATTTGTTCTTCTTATCATCTCAAGAATATTTATATAATAAGTCAAAAAATTTCAAAAATTTCGGGCTCGGGCATTGTAATACCCAGACAATGGCATATTAACGAAGCATAATGCCCATATTATTATACTTATACACATTACATATTTTTTGTAAAAAAAATCGTCAATTCTTCCAATTTTCGTGAAAAATATTTTGTATAAAAATCTTCAAATCGAACATTTTTTTCACAATCGATCGCATAATTCAAAAAAATCCATCAAGACATTATTCCAGCTTGAAATATATGTAGATAGTAGCAGGGGTCATTGGGAAACTGGTTCATATCTCGAATTGGGAGCCTAGTTTACAAATAGTCTTAAATAAGTTAATGTATTTTTTTACTATTTTTGGATGGTCACCTCTTTTGGTCGACCACTGCGATATTCATCTTGGTCACTCAATCAAAACAGCGCAATCTCGTAGATTGGAATCCTTGAATATTGGTTTAATAGAAAACTTTCAAATAAAAGTACAGCATCACATAACGATGATTAATTTTTTACATGTTATCGATTTCGATTACGTGCTTTTTAAGCTTTTAAGACACGGTATTACTCTTACTTTTTTTATTACTTTTTTTCTTCGAAAATTTACCAACACAAATAAGTTAGCTCGGCTAATTCTGTGACGGACCTTGTAGCTGCGATCAATGAGTGGTTATCGATATAGGAAGCACAAAAAATCGTTTTTTAAACAACCCGACGGGACTTTTTTTTATTTCGAAGGTTTTTTCGATCTCTCCAAAAGTTGGAAAAATGGGTTGACAGTTTTTTGCGACGGCTGATACACATACACTTCAAAGAAAAAAGATTCTCTATGTCAAAATTCTGTATCCGCGCCTGGTCGCTTGTATATTTTATAGGCTGGGGTCTTTTACATCATGAAAAGCCCTTTTTGCGATGTTTAATCGACCAACATCCTTCATCCTTCCTTGAAACTAGTCGCCGACTATCAAGAATTTCGACGTTTATCGACTGCAATCGGTGAACGAAAATCCACACAATCGATCAACATCGCCTGATCTTTTTTAAACTATTCAGCGACTATCATGACTCCCGACGTTTATCGACTGCAATCGGTGGATCGTAAATCCACACAATCAACCAACATCCCCCAATCTTCTTGCAAATAGTCGTCGACTGCCATGAATCGCGACGTTTATCGACTGCAATCGGCGGATCGAAAATTCACACAATCGACCAACATCCCCCAATCTTCTCGAAACTAGTCGCCGAATATCAAGAATCTCGACGTTTATCGACTAAATCGGTGGATCGAAAAACCATACAATCGAACAACATCGCCCAATCTTCTTGAAAATAGTCGTCAATATCTTTTTAGCCTGACCTCGCGTCTATCTACATATGCATGTGTATTTTTGTAAGTAGAACAAAAGCGGATTGAAATTCTGAATAGAACTGAAAAAATTGCAAATCACTAAATTATTCTAGGAACCGCGCAAACAAACGTGCGCTTCTAAAATTAGCAAGCACTTAAGCCGATTAATTAATCAAAAGCAGAAATAATTTAATTCCAAGACAAAAGTGTGCTGTGCGAAGGTTAACTACAGAGTTGGGCACACTTTTATGATCAAAATTAAGATAGAAGATTAAGATCAAATACAGCTCTTATCAGTGTGACAAGGTTTACTAAAACTAAGACTAAGGCTGACTAAACAAGTTAAAAAAAAAACAAATTTTCCATTTATATTATTTGCTTTGTTCAGTTGAGTTTAATATTTTATTTAGTTCAAACAATCAATAAATAAGTTTAACTCAAATTAATTTAATCAAGTTTTTGTATACGTGATCCCTTAGACATTAGTTCCATGGACTTTAAGATGTTGAAGTTGAAAAGTTGCGCAAAAACTAATGCGTGAACGCACTTTTTGTTAGTTTATGAATTGAACTGTACAGGTGTTGCTTATATTTTATTGATTTTGTTTAATTTGTTATTTTTAAATATAAAACCCCGTATGGTTTACTCAACTGTTGGAAAATAATAATTGATAAATTGAGTAAATTATGTTAAGGCAATGAACCAGACTTGACTTGTTTAATACAATCAAATAAAAAAATTAAATTAAAAATTTAAAAAGCCCCCGATACAAGAACTTAAGTAATTTTCATTTAAAAAGTAAAAAATAATAAAAGAAACTTAATGTTAAAGTACCTAAGAATCTATTAATAATTCTAAAAAAATACGTCGCGTTGGGGACACGCGAGGGCAGACGTCGTTGACGGTCGTATCTTACATGCAAATTTTTTGAAGTAATTCTATGAAAGTTTTTGAAGTATTTTCTTAATTTTGCTTTTAAGTTAATCTTTGTTGCTTAATTAGACTATTTGTATTTAAATTGTTAGTTTAGGAGCGGTCCCCCAACGCGACGTATTTTTTTTAGAATTATTAATAGATTCTTAAGTACTTTAACATTAAGTTTCTTTTATTATTTTTTACTTTTTAAATGAAAATTACTTAAGTTCTTGTATCGGGGGTTTTTTAAATTTTTAATTTAATTTTTTATTTCATACTTTTTATAGGTAGGTTAGGTTAAGTTAGTTTTATTTCATTTAAATGATTGGAAAGCCTATTGGCATTCCATATGGCTATACGTACATCTAATTGCATAATTTGTTGACAAGCATCATTATCGTATTTAATAGATTTGCTGTATTTTTAGCTTTAAATGGTCATAACTTCTAAACGCGAAAAGATAGAGCAAAAATAACCTCAGATTCGAATTAGTGGCGTCGTCAGCTTCAATTGGACCAAATTTTAAGCCAATCGGACAAAGTTTATGTTTTTAACTTCAAATGGCCATTACTTCTAAACGAGAAGAGATAGAGCAAAAATAACCTCAGATTCGAATCAGTGACGTCGTCAGCTACAATAGGACCAAATTTTAAGCCAATCGGAAAAAGTTGATGTTTTTCTCCCCACTTTTACTCCCCACAACTTTTAAACGGCTCAACCGATTTTCATCAAACATGTCTAACAACACTCGCACATAAGTCACCTTTAATACAAAAAAAACTAAATTGAAATCACTGCATGCGTTCGGGAGCTACGATGCCATAGACAGACAGACAAACAAACAGACAGACAGACAGACACGTCAAACTTATAACACCCCTCTTTTTGCGTCGGGGGTTAATAAAATATCAAGAAACTTTAAACTCTTAAAAATAACCCAAACACTGTATTTTGCAACACTAGCCACCAAACTCAATATCTAGCAACTTGAATAGCTTCTTAGTTGAGAAAAAATTTAATTGAGAATTGAAACTCCTTATCAAATACTCAATTTAACGGCCATCGTGAATACCCTAATAGTCACTTAGAAATTTGTATACTCTGTATATTCTGATATAAAAAGCCAGATTTACTTTGAATTATTGTCATGACTTCCTCGTGGCATTTTTATTATTGATTCTAATATTCGAACAATAATATTTAATAATAACACTCAGCTTAAATAAACGAATCGACAATTAACCTTTATATTCTATTTCTTAAAAAAAAATCACAGACAACTCAAAATAAAATGCAGTTATATTTATATATTTGCCGATTTTGACAGTGTTATTATTTGTTCTATACCTTTTTGTTTACATTTCGATTTATGAACTTTTTGTACGTTTCTCGATTTCTTATTTTAATATGAGTTTTTCTGAAATTTTAATAGTTATTCTGCTATTCGGAGCGGAGACGGGTCGTAGAAATCATTTATAATCAAAATCTGAATATGATATATGAATATTATGAATAATGTAACCAAAACAGCTTTGTTATACCCTACACCAAGGGTATAATACGTGCGAGCAAATTTATGCGACGGTTAGAAGGAGAATTGGCGGACCCTACAAAGTATATATATTCATGATTAGCATCATCACATGTCTCTCTGCCCGTCGGACCAAAAGGATCTCATTTACTATAAGAGCTATGTAGCTGAATTTTACCAAAAGCTGCTCGTAATTGTCACTCAGACGAAGATTCTCGATTTATGACGATATCTGGGATCTTACCCCCTTAAGATACTTTCGTTTTTTACTGCTCCTTCTTTGAATTTTTCCAATACTTTAATACTTATTCGGTTAACCAGTGCGAGGACGACTCCAACAAACCATTGATCAGCCTTTCTTGAGATATAAATGGTGTAACTATATAACTGATGCTTATATATAGAAGATTAATAGTTTAGACATAATTCTCACATGTACGGGGATGCATTGCCTTGAAGAAATTCTGCAACACAGATTCATAAACCACTTTTAGGCTGATGGCTGGTAAAAGCGGGTTGAAGGGAATTCGGATGGGACCTTGGAATAATAATTTAGTGGCATTATGACGTCACTTAGTTAAAAATCTTCTGACATATGCAATTAATCTGATACCAAAGCGTATCACATTCTTATTTTATCGGTGTATGTCAAGCTAATACTTGAGAAACAAATTGTCTTCCTAAATTTTGGGAGATCAACTCTGATGTGGATGACGAAATTTTGCCGAAATTAAGCACAAATGTCATGTGACTGTCAGTGTTTTAGGATTACCATGTCGCTCTTACTATATGCGAATAATTCTTGCAAAATATACTTGGAACAGTTTATTGCAATGATTGATATCACGAGTTAAGTTGAAGTGTAAACATGGTACGAACCAGTATATGAGTGATCAAAGATTATCGCACACAAGCTCAGCCGCCGTCTCATAGTAACTTGAGCTTGCCCTAATGTCTATAGAGACTGCGACAGCGATTACAGTTGCTGACGCACGAGATGATTATCAACTGGACATGGCAATCAACAACACGAGTCCCAGTGTCAATTGAGCGTGTTGTTCGTGCTCACGCTGCCGACATACCAAAATATATACTCTATAAAGTCAATACGATGATCGGTCACTGTGACGGGAGCGACAGTTGTATGCTCGATTACTTGATACAAAATATATTTTTTATACCTATGTACCTATGTATATATGATCATTAGTTGGTGCTGTCTAATGCACTGTGGAGCGTACAAACAAATAGACTTAATGTTGATTCCCAGACTTATTTTAGTCAAAGGTTAAAGCTCAGGCCACTCAGACAACAAGTGTTATAAAAGTATAGCGAATAACAGAGCGAAAGTTGCGGCAGACTTGGAAATACTCTTGAGCATCATAAGAGCAACTTTTTGTGAAGACTACCAACTCAGTTTAGAATCATCATATCTTTTTCTCCCACTGGAGCATATGGCCTCGATAAAGCATCTATTTTCATTCCAACTGGTGGACATACGAACTAAAGGGTGTTTTATTTAATAGAATCCGGATTTCCGAAAGGGATAAATCTGCAACCAGTTGTCACTTTTGGCACATGTCAAAATTAACAAAATAGTGAAAAGTTAGCTCTTTTTAAAATGTAATAATTTGATAGTTATTCTTTGAAATTCTTAGTTTATCTTTAGCCCAATTTTAAGATAAATAGTTTTAGATGTATATTTAGAGTTATTTCTTTCTTTAATCGACCCAAAAAAAAACAATCCTCTCTCAAATCGATTTTTATAAGATCCGTTTCTTGAACAGAAAAAAGTGTGTCTTGCTTAAGAAGAATGTCTGCAATAAAAAAATGTCCCGTGTACTTAGTAGAAATAGCATAGTCCTGGATAATTTCCCTCGAGAGGTGTAAAGCTGTGCTTGGAATAAGTAAGGGAAATATGAGTAGATGGCGGAGCACTCGAAATCGAATCTGAATAAAATTGTTCGTTTTATTTTTTTCTTTTTCCGGAGCATGGCAAAGTACATATTATAAAAATAATTCTAATTAAATAAACAAAAAATTCTTCAATTTAAATAAAACAAAAATTTAATACTATGACGCCATTAAAATACTTCTGGTTTGATATATAATATTTGTTTGATATATATAAAAATGATTTTTTTAAATCCTCGCATTTGGAAAGACCAAAGCTGGAACATTGACATTTTGATAAAAATAAAGGGGCTTGAAAATATTTTTGGGTTTCAAAAATAAAAAAGGTTATCTTTGTCCAAAACTCAACTTTGGTTAACCTCTCTCTTATGAATTCCTAGAACGAGACGTTCATAAGGACATATCTACATCAATTTCTTTTGTCGTTCTGACCATATTCTAGCTAATCTGGGCTTTCCCGGCGTCACCTTTATGTAGCATCCCATTGTACCAACCCAAGATATACCTTACCTTACCTTACCCTACAGTGTATTAAAAGCGTGCTTTGAGCGTCGCGACTTTTGAAATCCAAAAATATACACAATAAATCAATAGTTGTTGTCGGAATTCTAAGTCCGGCCCCTCCTTAAGCTCAGTGCTCTACAAAACGGAACTGGGCAAGTACTTATAAGTTTAAGTTGAAAAACACTTTTCTATGAAAAGCTTATTGGAAAAGCATTTCCGTTTTCAGGCAACACATAGCAACAGTTAACTGCATTCAAAGCTCGGCTTAGATTTGCTCTTTAACAACTGGTTAGCTGGTAGCCTTCTCCTGACGAGTCTACTTAGATAAAACATGTTACTTAAACTGACTAAGCATCCGCTCATATTTCCCGTAAATAATATAATTAAAAAGCTATATCTGTATTCTAAGAATAATTACTCGATCATAACGTAGAAAAACTTATCAAACTTGGTCAAACACTTGAGGATTTGTCATCTAGTACTTCCTGTCGCCATGAAGGTATTTCGCACTTAGTGACAATATGGTATTTCCTTTATGCTAGACCAAGGGTCGTTTTTGGTGTTTACCCATTAAGTTTGCTTATCATTTTCCATATAAGTTACTAACTGTACACGGAAACACTTGACGTGACCTACAAAAGGCGGAACTCTGACCAAGGTTGACATTTAGTAGTAGCTAACGTGGAGCGGAGCTCTTATCATGACTTTATTAAGGTCAGAAAGTCAGTGTTTATAATAATTTCAGTTCTGATAACATTCAAGTGTTTACCATTGGGGCCTTAAAGCCATCACAGGGTTTTATGGCTAGCTAGCTGGCTTCGGCTAATTAGTTGGGATCGATTTGTTTGCCCCAATAAGTTTACGGCTGTTTACTTAGACGCCATTATTTGATTAGATTAATTCGCAGTCAACTATATTATATACTTTATATAAATATATATGAAGAATTATTCGCATATAGTAAGAGCGACATGGTAATCCTAAAACACTGACAGTCACATGACATTTGTGCTTAATTTCGGCAAAATTTCGTCATCCACATCAGAGTTGATCTCCCAAAATTTAGGAAGACAATTTGTTTCTCAAGTATTAGCTTGACATACACCGATAAAATAAGAATGTGATACGCTTTGGTATCAGATTAATTGCATATGTCAGAAGATTTTTAACTAAGTGACGTCATAATGCCACTAAATTATTATTCCAAGGTCCCATCCGAATTCCCTTCAACCCGCTTTTACCAGCCATCAGCCTAAAAGTGGTTTATGAATCTGTGTTGCAGAATTTCTTCAAGGCAATGCATCCCCGTACATGTGAGAATTATGTCTAAACTATTAATCTTCTATATATAAGCATCAGTTATATAGTTACACCATTTATATCTCAAGAAAGGCTGATCAATGGTTTGTTGGAGTCGTCCTCGCACTGGTTAACCGAATAAGTATTAAAGTATTGGAAAAATTCAAAGAAGGAGCAGTAAAAAACGAAAGTATCTTAAGGGGGTAAGATCCCAGATATCGTCATAAATCGAGAATCTTCGTCTGAGTGACAATTACGAGCAGCTTTTGGTAAAATTCAGCTACATAGCTCTTATAGTAAATGAGATCCTTTTGGTCCGACGGGCAGAGAGACATGTGATGATGCTAATCATGAATATATATACTTTGTAGGGTCCGCCAATTCTCCTTCTAACCGTCGCATAAATTTGCTCGCACGTATTATACCCTTGGTGTAGGGTATAACAAAGCTGTTTTGGTTACATTATTCATAATATTCATATATCATATTCAGATTTTGATTATAAATGATTTCTACGACCCGTCTCCGCTCCGAATAGCAGAATAACTATTAAAATTTCAGAAAAACTCATATTAAAATAAGAAATCGAGAAACGTACAAAAAGTTCATAAATCGAAATGTAAACAAAAAGGTATAGAACAAATAATAACACTGTCAAAATCGGCAAATATATAAATATAACTGCATTTTATTTTGAGTTGTCTGTGATTTTTTTTTAAGAAATAGAATATAAAGGTTAATTGTCGATTCGTTTATTTAAGCTGAGTGTTATTATTAAATATTATTGTTCGAATATTAGAATCAATAATAAAAATGCCACGAGGAAGTCATGACAATAATTCAAAGTAAATCTGGCTTTTTATATCAGAATATACAGAGTATACAAATTTCTAAGTGACTATTAGGGTATTCACGATGGCCGTTAAATTGAGTATTTGATAAGGAGTTTCAATTCTCAATTAAATTTTTTCTCAACTAAGAAGCTATTCAAGTTGCTAGATATTGAGTTTGGTGGCTAGTGTTGCAAAATACAGTGTTTGGGTTATTTTTAAGGAGTTTAAAGTTTCTTGATATTTTATTAACCCCCGACGCAAAAAAAGAGGGGTGTTATAAGTTTGACGTGTCTGTCTGTCAATGTCTGTTTGTTTGTTCTAGTCTCGTTCGCCGGCATCGTAGCTCCTGAACGCATGCAGTGATTTCAATTTAGTGTTTTTCGTATTAAAGGTGACTCGGTGTGCGAGTGTTGCTAGAGACATGTTTGATGAAAATCGGTTGAGCCGCTTAAAAGTTGTGGGGAGTAAAGTGGGGAGAAAAACATCAACTTTTTCCGATTGGCCGGCAATTTGGTTCCTATTGTGGCTGGACGACGTACACTGGATTCGAATCTCGAGGTTATTTTTGCTCTATCTCTTCTCGTTTAGAAGTAATGGCACATTTGAAGTTAAAAACATAAACTTTGTCCGATTGGCTTAAAATTTGTGTCCAACTGAAGCCGATGACGACGCTACTAATTCGAATCTGAGGTTAGTCGTTGCTCTATCTTTTCGCGTTTAGAAGTTATGACCATTTAAAGCTAAAAATACAGCAAATCTATTAAATACGATAATGATGCTTGTCAACTGCAATCATGCAATTAGATGTACGTATAGCCATATGGAATGCCAATAGGCTTTCCAATCATTTAAATGAAATAAAAACTAACTCAACCTAACCTACCTATAAAAAGTATGAAATAAAAAATTAAATTAAAAATTTAAAAAACCCCCGGATACAAGAACTTTCAAGTAATTTTCATTTAAAAAGTAAAAATAATAAAAGAAACTTAATGTTAAAGTACTCAAGAATCTATTAATAATTCTAAAAAAATACGTCGCGTTGGGGGACCGCTCCTAAACTAACAATTTAAATACAAATAGTCTAATTACAACAAAGATTAATCTCAAAAGCTAAAATTAAGAAAATATTTCAAAAACTTTCATAGAATTACTTCAAAAAATTTGCATGTAAGATACGACCGTCAACGACGTCTGCCCTCGCGTGTCCTCTAACGCGACGTATTTTTTTAGAATTATTAATAGATTCTTAGGTACTTTAACATTAAGTTTCTTTTATTATTTTTACTTTTTAAATGAAAATTACTTAAGTTCTGTGGATCGGGGGCTTTTTAAATTTTTAATTTAATTTTTTTATTTGATCAGTATTAAACGTGTCAAGTCTGGTTCATTGCCTTAACATAATTTGCACTCAATTTATCAATTATTATTTTCCAAATAAGTTGAGTAAAACTATACGCTTTGTATTTAAAAAATAACAAATTAAACAAAATCAGCAAAATATAAGCATGACTATAAGCAATTGATCATAGTCAATACAAAGTATTTACGTACGTTTTGCGCAATTTTCAATTTCACGATCAGGTCCATAATCGACACCAGGATCGTTATATAAAATTGATTAAATTAATTTGCTAAATCATTAACACGTTTAATCAGTCATTATTAACTAATTGAACAGCAACATGATAATATAATGTTTTTTACCTTGTTGAATACCATCAGCTTTATAAAACTTGTCAGCATTGACATAGCTGTGATTGATCTAATTGTTCATTTGATTACAAAGTGTTTCACCTGTAGCGAATTTCATGCGTTAATTTTTGTTCGAATTAATGTTTCTGCTTTTGGATTAATTAATTTGCCATGCTTGCTAATTTTAGGCGCATGCTTTGTTTGCGCGGTTCCTAGAATAATTTAGTGATTTGCAATTTTTTCAGTTCTATTCAGAATTTCAATCCGCTTTTGTTCTACTTACAAAAATACACATGCATATGTAGATAGACGCGAGGTCAGGCTAAAAAGATATTGACGACTATTTTCAAGAAGATTGGGCGATGTTGTTCGATTGTATGGTTTTTCGATCCACCGATTTAGTCGAGTAAACGTCGAGATTCTTGATATTCGTGCGACTAGTTTCGAGAAGATTGGGGGATGTTATGGTCGATTGTGTGAATTTTCGATCCGCCGATTGCAGTCGATAAACGTCGCGATTCATGGCAGTCGACGACTATTTGCAAGAAGATTGGGGGATGTTGGTTGATTGTGTGGATTTACGATCCACCGATTGCAGTCGATAAACGTCGGGAGTCATGATAGTCGCTGAATAGTTTAAAAAAGATCAGGCGATGTTGATCGATTGTGTGGATTTTCGTTCACCGATTGCAGTCGATAAACGTCGAAATTCTTGATAGTCGGCGACTAGTTTCAAGGAAGGATGAAGGATGTTGGTCGATTAAACATCGCAAAAAGGGCTTTTCATGATGTAAAAGACCCCAGCCTATAAAATATACAAGCGACCAGGCGCGGATGCAGAATTTTGACATAGAGAATCTTTTTTCTTTGAAGTGTATGTGTATCAGCCGTCGCAAAAAACTGTCAACTCCATTTTTCCAACTTTGAGATCGAAAAACCTTCGAAATAAAAAAAAAGTCCCGTCGGGTTGTTTGAAAAACGATTTTTGTGCTTCTCGGTATCGGCAACTACTCATTGATCGCACACAAGGTCCGTCACAGAATTGCATGAGTCAACTTATTTGTGTTGGTAAATTTTCAAGAAAAAAGTAATAAAAAAAGTAAGAGTAATACCGTGTCTTAAAAGCTTAAAAAGCACGTAATCGAAATCGATAACATGTAAAAAATTAATCATCGTTATGTGATGCTGTACTTTTATTTGAAAGTTTTCTATTAAACCAATATTCAAGGATTCCAATCTACGAGATTGCGCTGTTTTGATTGAGTGACCAAGATGAATATCGCAGTGGTCGACCAAAAGAGGTGACCATCCAAAAATAGTAAAAAAATACATTAACTTATTTAAGACTATTTGTAAACTAGGCTCCCAATTCGAGATATGAACCAGTTTCCCAATGACCCCTGCTACTATCTACATATATTTCAAGCTGGAATAATGTCTTGATGGATTTTTTTGAATTATGCGATCGATTGTGAAAAAAATGTTCGATTTGAAGATTTTTATACAAAATATTTTTCACGAAAATTGGAAGAATTGACGATTTTTTTTACAAAAAATATGTAATGTGTATAAGTATAATAATATGGGCATTATGCTTCGTTAATATGCCATTGTCTGGGTATTACAATGCCCGAGCCCGAAATTTTTGAAATTTTTTGACTTATTATATAAATATTCTTGAGATGATAAGAAGAACAAATATATTTTGCAAAGTTTAGGCTATGATAAAAACTGGAAAAGTCTTTTGGCGGGCCCAAATTGGCATGCCAACTCATTTTGGAATGCTCATGTTATGTCTGAAATTTTGACTTTCCAAACATTTTTGGATTCCATTTAAATTTTTCATGTGGTAGGTAGGTAGATAGGCAGGTGGAAGTGGTTGTCTTACGACGCACCTAGGCCTGCGAAAGGGCCGTTGTGATGCCACTTGGGCTAATCTCTACTCCCCTGGATCCTCTCTGAACCATAAAAGCCTAGGCCAGAATGAAGCTATTTTAAGGCTGATCATCATATATTCCTCAGTATAATATCGACTCTATCATTCTACAATGCGTGAATGCTTAGAAATATTTTTTTTTTTTCCAAGAGCTCCCTTCTCCAATTTTCAGCCTGCGCTCGTTCATGTCTACCATATACTATATATTCACCCACGCTCTGTGGTTCACAATAAGATCAAGTATTTTAGTTTAAAAATCGGTTATTTTAAAAAAAAATTTGTTTTGAACCAAAGTGCACTCTTCTCTACTTTTCAGCCAGCCCTCGTGCATTCACAAATACACAAAAAAATTTCGCGACACACGCAGGCAACACGCCATGCTCCAATAACCCCAAGTTCTCCTGGCAACCCGTTAGTCCGTCCCCATTCCGATGGCTTAGTAGTCAATAGATTTGCCGTGCGCTTTCGCGATCAATTGCACGTCCGTCTATTTTTGCTGCTACGCGTCCGCCTCTGCCGACGTCGTCATTAGCAGCGCTGTCAACGTCAACGTTTGTGGTCGACTATAGCTAGCTATTGGCCCCCAGTTGGCGCTCTCGACGCAGCCGCTTACGCCGGCTGCGGCACGTGCCGCACAATCTTAATG
>JBAMAX010003438.1:0-43592 GCA_037043745.1 Chymomyza amoena
CCTTGGGCTGGGCAGGAAAAGATTCCGCTTCCTAAGGTCACACTTTCTTGATTATTTATCTTAGCTTTACGAACCGAATGGTTGTCTTATGTCATATAGGGGACCTTTTGAGTGGAGAAGAGTGGTGAATGGTCTACCATAGCGGTACCACAACGGGCCTACTCTTGGCCTTAGTGAGTTGCGACGCCAGTCTCAACTGGCGTCCTAACCTAACCTATATCGGAGCTTGCAAACTTGGGACCCGAAACCCCCCGCGGATACGCCACTGTCCCACATCCTACAGGGTATTAACATGCATAATTAAATAGGCATTGCATGTTGTGACATTTTAACAATTAGATACTCATGCTATAAATTATATACATAGAATTATAGTATATATAGAGAGTAAATATATGAGCATTTACATCATACGTCATTATGTCATAAAGTATTATCTATAGCTAGCTCTATGACAAGTGTAAACAATAAGTTAATCAACCGGTCAACCAGCTTATTGTACTTGTAATATGAGCTAATTTATTTGATTAGCTGCACATAGATAAATCTCATACTCGATATACTCGATATACACACACACAAGTCAATTAAAAGTATATATCGGAATATATATTGCACATGCACCCACACATGTACAGTTGTCAGCTTCAAAAGGTGAACCGGAGTAGCTTATATCTAAGGTCAATCAAGACCGGAATGAATTTCCACAACACTTGGTATTGTTATAGATAAAAACGGCGTACGCTAAAATCGGGCGTGGTCGACTTTCAGATACCCTATAATATAAAAACAAACGCAGAATTATGCACTAAAAATTCTTTATACCTCCGATATAGCAGCTATATGATATTGCAAGCCAATTAAATAGAGTGAATTTTACATATATTATATATTATAGCCTCAAATAATGGCCAAATATATGAAAAACCCTTTAAGCTCTGAAAATCAGAACACCATAACTGCTTAACACACTCTACATACTACATTCTAAATTAACGTCTCCAACTTTGAAATACCCTATAACTTATTATAAACCGATTTTTCTCACAGCAGAGAGAAAGTTTCGACTGCAGCGTCTTTTTCAAAATGCCAAAATATCCGAAGCGAAAAATTATTTCTAATTCTAGATTAAAATCCGCATGATCCATCATATTGTGCATTTGGTCGAAAAACTGCAAATTTATGAGATGTTTAACGTAATAGCAGAAATAGAAAAAAAGATACATATAGATACACTGAAAAAAATTAGGAATTTCGAGGCGAAATTTAGGCTGTCAAAAGAACGCCAAGAGTGATGTTTTCATAATTGAGAGAATATTTCTAACACTATACCCTGTGCTATATGGTACAAAGAGTATATTAATTTTGTGCAAGTTGAAAATGTACGTAACATACAGAAGGAGTCGTCGGAGACACCCCAAAGTTACCTAAAATATGATCATGGTGACTAGAGAAGTCGATATATCCAAGTCCGTCTGTCTAGGTCTCAGAGATGGTAAGAGCTAGAGTAACGAAACTTTCACATTAGATCCCTTATTATTCCATAGGAGACAAGTTTATTTTACTTTTTCGATATCAGGTCAATTATATAGCTCCCGTAGCAGTGTTTCAGAGGACCTCGAAAAAAACAAAAGTTTTAGATAGATAATTCGTTTGTTTTTTAAGATAGCGTAACCAAATTGACCATTCGGAAGTCTTTTAGAGTTCCTAAACACTGTACCAAAATTGATTGAAATCGGTACACTATATCATATACCTCCCATTGGACGAATCGCTCCAAAAAAACGTTTTTATACCCTGTACCGTATGGTGCAAAGGGTATATTAAGTTTGTGCAAGCCAAAAATGTTTGTTACATATAGAAGGAGTCGTCGAAGACACCCCAAAGTTACCTAAAATATGATCAGGGTGAATAGATCGATATACCCATGTCCGTCTGTCCGTCCGTCTGTCCGTTTGAACGCCTTGATCTCAGAGATGGTAAGAGCTAGAGTAACCAAATTGTTATATTAGATCCCATCTTATTCCATAGGAGGCAACTTTATTTTATTTTTAAACTACATATTGAAAATAGTGGTATTTTTTTAATATCGGGGTTAAATTATATAGCTCCCGTAGGGGTGTTTCAGAATGGATAATGTTTAGATGGATAATTCGTTTGTTTATAAAGATATCGCAATTAAATTGTGGCATTCGACAGTTTTTATAGTTTCCAAGCACTGTACCAAATATTGGAATCAAAATGGGTTGAAATCGGTATCATACAGCTCCCATAGGACCGAAACGTTGTACCAAAGTTTATTAAAATCGGTTGACTATATCATATAGCTCCTATAGTACGAATCGGTTCAAAAAAACATTTTTTATACAAATTGTGTTTCGCTTGTTTGTAAAGATATTTAAACTAAATTCGGTATTCAGATGTTTTTTAAGGTATTAAAGTGCTGTGTCAAAAATGATCGAAATCGGTTGACTATACCATATAGCTAGGAACGATCGGTAAAAAAAAAAAAAGTTTGCTTGAAAATTCTTCTGTCTTTTGTTTTTTATGAAGGAACCGGATTTTATTGCAAGCTAGTGGTAAAGGGTATCCCAAAGTTGTCCGCGCCCGACTTTACGTACACCATTTTTTCCATTGTAATTGATTAGCTCCAAATCGATAAAGAATAAATTCATTGGATGCTTCGTAACACGACTTTTAATATTGCTTACATTTCCTACGCAATGACCTAGATTTTCAATTTCATTCTCAATATCATCTATTATTGTCGATTAATTAATTAATTAAGCAAATTGGCATTGGCAGCTTAACGGTCTAAGCTTAAAATTTCGCTCGATGTTTGAGCATATTTAGCCCACTGTGCGGCGTCTTGTTTTGTGTCAATCGCTCTTCCTTCCATCTTCCTTTCTGCACGTATTTTGTGTCTTTTGCTTTGATTTCGTGCCTTGTATTTTGGCATCTACCAAACCATTATTAGCACGTTTGCAAAATAAAAAAACAGTCGCTAGTGTTGCTGCCTTCCGTCGTCATCGTCGTCGTTGTCGTGGTCGTAATCTGCACCCGGTCAAAACAATTAAATACGCAACGTTTTATCAATAAATACATAATATTAGCCAAGCTATGAACTATCTGTCGATTAATCCCGAGAACTTTAGGCGCACTAATCCGCCAACGCGCAACGGCAAACGTCTAATAACTCGCTCGGTATCACCCTTGGCTCAGCCGAAGCAGCAACAGGAGCATGTGCCTCGCATTGCCATAGAGCGTGTCAGCTCCATGTTGCAGTTGCCACATGTTGCAGTTGCCGCCGCAGCTTGCCAAGCGACAGCACGCAAGCGCCACGCGTAAATTTCATCGACTGCATCGGCGTGCGCAGGTTAATGAGCCGGATGTTTATAGGCCACGTTGCAATACGGATCCCACGAATATGACGCTACATGTGCCCGTGCTGTGCTCGCCATCGTCTAGGGACAGCAGCAGACGCAGCAGCATATGTGGCGCCGGCAGCGGTGTGGCAATCAGTGGTAGCGTGCTGAGCTCACTCATAAGGCAGACCATCAAGGTGACCAACGCCTCGGTGGGTTTGCGTGCCATCAGCGCCAGTGAGGAAAGGTTTGTTATGAGACGCTTGCGTGATTTTCTTAAGGGTAAAGGGCATATGCTTTGAATATAATACTCTTTTGAGTTGGACCTACAAATTTGGATATCGTAACCAGATTTGGCATTCAGAAGTTTTTTTAGAGTACACAAGCATTGTACCAAATTTGATCAAAATCGGTTGACTATACTATCATATAGCTCTCATAGGGCCGATTTTCAACAAAATCGATTTTTGAACAAAATTTGTTGTGTTTCGTTTGTTTGTGAAGATATTGGAATTCAATTTGCCACTTGTAAGTTTTTTATTGGTCTTAAGCATTGCACCAAATTTTATTGAAATCGGTAGACTATATCATATAGCTCCCATAAGACCAATCGGTTCAAAAAAAGTTTTTTATACAAAATTCATTTTGTTTCGTTTGTTTGTAAAGATATTTGAACTTAATTCGGCATTCAGATCTTTTTTCCAAGGCACTGTACCAAATTTTATCAAAATCGGTTGATTGTATCATATAGCTCTTATAGGACCGATCGGCCAAAAAACCAACTTTGTACAAACATCGGTATATTTTGTTTGTTTTTAAAGATATCGTTAGTAAATTGGGCAGTCGGAAGTTTTTTTGAGTTCCTATGCATTGAACCCAATTTTGTCAAAATCGGTTGACTATGTCATATAGCTCTCACAGGACCGATCGGTCAAAAAATCTATTATTTTACAAATATCGGTATATTTTTTTGTTTGTTTGTGAAGATATCGTAACCAAATTTGGTGCTCAGGAGTTTTTTATATGTCTCAAGCATTGTACCAAATTTTATCAAAATGTTTTGAGTCTGGTACGAAATCGTATGATTTATTTATTTTTTTGCATAAAAGATAAGATTTCGATTTTATACAAAAATTGGTTTTCATTTGATTTTTTAGCTCAATTTAAGAAAAATTAATACCCAAAAATGCTTTTAAATTCTAAAGCAAAATAATCTAGTTTTGAAATTTTTTTGTAAGTAGGCTTAGTATTATTTGTACTTGGCATTCCAAATTAAGTTTAGTCTATTTGTTGAAGCTTAGACAATATACAATAAATAATAAAAAAAAAAGTTTACGAAGCGACAAAAGTATAAGCGAGAACCTTGGAACCATGGGTGATAATATTGTTTTGGCTCTCATGGAAGACGATATGGATAGACGTATAAAAGCGGCTGAAAAGGAAATTTTGGCCTTACGCGAACAAATGGGCTCAAAGACTGCGCGTAAACAGATGAGACGAGAAAATGCTTATTTATCGGAAGTCGTAAGATTATTATTATTAAAACGTTAACAAACAAATGCAATAATATTTACTTTATTTTTACCAGATTAACGAACGTGACGAAAAAATAGAAGTATTATATCAGAAATATGATAAAATATGCACCTTAAAGAATTGTATAAAGGAAAATATAAGGATTTATAAGGAAAATAGAAACAAGCCGTAAGTAATACATGCAGGGAATTTGCCATAAATAAATTATTTTAATAATTTAAATTTAATTAGAGAACCGATAGACTGGCTAACTACATGGCAAGGACTTGGATATGTACTAGGCGATGAAGTTCCAAAATTGGCTTTTACTCTGGCACTTAATGTAGCCAAGAATTTAATTACTTTGACTTAGAAAATCCTGATTGCAACTGGTCACACTAAAAACTCATATTCGATAAATTCCAGACAAAATTATTCGTGTTGTAAATCAAATTAATTGATAAAAAATGTAGTTACCAGAAAGGACCCAGTGACCAGTCCCAGTTTTATGATGTATAATTGTTAAGAGCGCAATTAAATCAATTAAAATGTTTTAAAGAGAGACCTATGTACTCATTAAAGGGGACAAGGTGCAGGATTTTTCCTATCTATGGTATCGAATTTGCACCAGACAGTTAAAAGTTTTAGATTCATATATTTCACATGGATCACGTGGGGATTTTCTAAGCCACCAATTTAATCAGATGAATGCGCGAGAGACGAGAGACGGCACTGCGCAGTTTCTTCAAATTTATTAATAACTCTTTGAATTGTTGACAGATTTGATCAGGTACGCCTCCAGAATTTGGTCTTAGTGGGGGTTCGTTCCTTCGACGTATATATATGTATATCAGAGCTCGCAAAAAACTGTCAGCCCATTTTGTAACCTTTTTGGGGGGGTTCGGAAAAGAAAATCCTTTTCGTGGATCTGCCGAATCCGGACCAGAAAGTTACAAATTTTGGATGCACATATTTCATATGGATCACACGGGGATTTTCTAAGCGGTAAATTCAGCCAGATGTAAATGCGAGAGATGATAGGTATGATCGACATTCTCTTCATTTTACTTCGTCATCCATTGAATCAACTCCGGCACTACGCAGTTTCTTTAAATTTATGGATTACTCTTTGAATTGTTGACAGATGTGGTCAGGTGCGCATCCAGGATTTCGTCTTATTGGGGGTTCTCCCCTTCGATGTGTATACATTTCAGAGCTCCCAGAAGACTGTCAACCCATTTTTCAAACTTTAGGGGTTGGTCCGGACTCCGAATCCCTCAACGTTGAGAGTTTTTTGAGAATTTAGCGAACGGTTTCGGCTTTACTTACTCATAGTTTTTGTAATGGGTTTTCACAATGATACTCAGTTTTACAGGGCTTCAATTTTAATCGATTCCAATACAAAGTCAATTGTGCCCTCTTTCTAGGATACCACGAACTATGCATGGGCGGCCATTGTAACTCCGCCATTTTGAAATATCAAAAGCCATCAACGGCTTTAAAAAGTAGACAAGAGGAAGAAAGCCCGAAAACGTTCATTTATCTTAAAAGTTAAAGTATGAGGGGATGGCTGACCGATTAAAAAGAGAATGATCCATAGATATCGGAGACCCCATAAAAGTTTCCTTGAGTAAGATCAATCGACATACATTGTGACAAAAAAGTTTTAACCAACGCTTCTTCCAATCATCAAAACATTTATTATAGGCGTTGGCCGGGATGGCGTTCAGCTCTCTCGCCGCATTCTGTTTTATGGTCGGAATGGAGTCAAAACAAGTTCCTCGGAGTGGCAATTTTAGTTTTGGAAAGAGTAAAAAGTCACACGGGCCCAGATCTGGACTGTACGTTGCCTGGCCGATGGTATTTATCGAGTGTATTGCCTTAAATGCGCTCATAATCGTGGCTCGATGAGATGGCGCGTTATCGTAGTGCAAAATTCACGAATTGTTTGCCCACAATTCCGGCCGAATACGACGGACCCGTTCACGCAAACGCCTCAAAACAGTCACATAATACTCCTTATTGACCGTTTGTCCCTTTGAAACGTATTCATGATGCACCACACCACGAATATCGAAGAAAAATTAATTCTGAAAACTTTTTTGTCACAATGTACAGATACGTCCGTATGAACGCCTAGATCTCATAGATGGTAGCAAATAGTGCAGCCTTAACTTAAAAGTGAACGAGCTGACGATCTATATTGATGGATCGAAGATAGATGATGGCACAGGGGCTTTCGACAAAGCTTTCATTCTGCCTCCCCGACTGGTGTAGCGTTTATCAAGCGGAGATGTACGCAATCTGGCAAGCGGCTAGACTTATTCCCACCTTTAATGGAAGTCCAAGGAACATTGTTACATTCTTATCGATAGTCAGGATGCAATTAAAGCTCTGTCATCGCATATCATTCAGATTAATCTGATCCGTAACACGACGCTAGCGCTCAACCTTATTCAACACCACTCAATAACCCTCTGCTGGGTTCCGGCTTACTCCCAGGTAACGAGGCGGCGAACGAGTGCGCTAGGAACGGCTTAGCGCTAACCTTGCGGTTACGGTCATAAAAATATTACAGAGACGACCAGAGCTCTGGCGGAAAGACAATAGGACATGGGGTCATGTTGTCGCAACTCCCGGCAACTGCGGCCGAGATATGATCCAAAGCGAACAACCGAATCCCTGCGCTTCCAACTAGGATGGTGGTAGGCGTTGTAACTGCACCACAAGCAAAATGGCTAAGAGGTTGCACGTTCCCCATCACGATTTCTCCCGCAGCTGCAGAGATGAGGAAGACACGGAAAGCATACAACACCTGCTATGCGACTTCCCGGCGCTTCTTAGAAGATGAACCCAGTTTCTTTAAACCTTTCTTTGAGGACCTGGAAAGTCTAGCCTATGTGCCGGATCTGGCTACTTTCGTCGAATCCTCGGTTCTGAAAAATTAGTGACTTAAGCGATTAGGGATGTCCTACAATTTTTGATCCTCCTCCACAATCCCTCCCTTTCTTCAATTCTCTTTTTTGAGAATCTGGGTAGTCTATCCCATGTACCCATAGCGGATCTGGCTGCTTTCGTCGAGTCTTCAAAATGGTTCTGCAGCATGAGAGACTTAGGCGATTAGGGATGCTCTACAGTTTTTGATGCTCCTCCATAATCCCTCCCTTTCTTCAATTCCTTTCCTTCTTTTAATTAGGCAGCACAATGGATTTCGTGGTCTCTGGGTGATCTTAGTCACTATCTGAGCTGCCTATACAACCTTACAACCTAACCTAACTTTTGGTGTTTGTAGGTTTTTTGGCCGATTTGAAGTACTCTATCTAATTTTTATTAAAAAAGCTGTCTAGCTATATCATATGACCGATTGGCCAAGAAACAAATGTTTTCGGTGCAAAATTCGTTTACTTATGAATTGAAATCGTAACCTAATTGATTGAATTCAATTAAATAGATTTTCAGAGTTCCCAAGCACTGTAGCAACTTGTTCTTAAAATTGGTTGATTATATCATATAACTCTAATAGCACCGATCTTTCACAAAATAATTTTTAGCATAAAGAAAAAAACATTGTCCCAAGCTCCCAGTTTCAGAGCACTAGAGAACTTCGAAAAAAAAGAAAAAAGTTTCAGATGGCTTCATTGTTTGACTCAGTGGCGGATCGAAGCGGACTTTTATTTTATTATCTTAAGCGTTTTTAATTTCTATTATTTTAAGAATAGATATTAAAAACGCAATCGTTTCGAGACAAGGAACCGATGATTGATATAAATAGCTCAGGTAACCTACGGAAACAAGATATGTAAGCTTGTAAAAGTATTTGGCTAGGCATTATGCAAAAAATGTATATGCAAAAAATAATTCAATATTCTAGACATATATTTGTTTATATTCAGAGGGTAGCTAAAGTATTCCATTTCAGCTGAATGTTTACGAACTGCTTATCAGTAAGTGGCCAACAGGCCACTGAGAGCAGCTCTGATTTGCATTTCTATAGCATAGAATCCGTCCAAAATTGTATTATCTTGAAAGTTCCTTTTCTAAAATGCGGGTCATTTGAAACTGAAAAGGGTATTTATGGCATATCTACTTATTATTAAACAAAGAGTGAGGGTGAAATGCATTGGTTACATTAGAATTATCTGTTCCGAGTCGGGCAACAAATGAAATACAATACAAAAAAAATCGAAACAAAACAAATCAGCTTTGTTTTATATCGCTCTCGAGTATCTGTATCTTTCGGGGCGGTGGCAGTGACGAGCAGTGGCGCAGACACTATCGTGACATTTTTGGAATCTACTCATGCTTACGATCTGTATACCCTAACAGTGGCTATATTAAATCAAGGAATATAGAACTACTGAAACTACTAGTTCTATATTTTTTGAACTACTAGAAGTGCTTGTTCTATATTCTTTCATTAAATATAAGTATATTGTGTCAAATTGATTTATAGTATATTATATTTGCTTGTATTATATAATGACTAGGGGTATCTGCCCCCTGTGTGCTGAAACCTATACTTCGCTTTGGCGTAATCTTCCTTAAATTTCCGTTACAATTCTTTTTGTAATTTCATTTTTAAGTTAATTAAAAAACAATTTAGTCATTTTAACTACTTTTAATTTTTATATTTTAATTATTAAATGAAAAAAAAACAAAAAAAAAAACCTGACCAAAATCTAAATTTTAAGATTTGTAGCTAAATTTCGCAGCTAGTAAGCTATTAATATATTTTTAAGGAAGTAATAAACGTATAATTTTTTAGTGCGGAAATGTTCATCTAAATACAAAGAAAATTAAATTTAAAAATTTTAAAAAAGTACAAGTTTAACCATCAGATTTGAAAACTGGGATACCAAATTAAAAACACCTCCTATTTAAAGAAAGAATATTAAACTGGTCGTCGAAGCTTTACCAGAATAATTCTAACTTACGCTTTTTTTTTTAATTAATTGCCTTTTTGTCCGGAAAAATAAACATTAATAAACACATTTTTATTAAAAAAAAAGTATTTAATTAAGGATATATTTTTAATTTTTTTGTAAAACAAATATAAACTTTTGGGTTATATTTTTTGTTGGAAAAAAATTAAGTGCTAGTTAAATTCGAATTTTTATTTTACTATGATTTCTTTATTATTTACGTATAGTTTATAAGTTTATAAAATCAATTAAGAAGTCAATTGAAATATTTTTTTATCTTTATATCTTGGCGCATTTATGTATTCATGGCTGCTATTATTAAAAATAAACTTATGAAGTATTCTTAATATTGAAAATAAATATTAAAAAAAATTTTACTTTTAACTCATATTTTTTGTCGGAAATATTTTTTTATTTTAAAATTTATTTAATTAATTAGTTATTTAATAAAATAAATAAATTCAGTATAAAACTGTATTTTAAATTAAAAATGCAAATTAAATATTTTTTCAACTTCATATCTTCAAAAAAAAAATTAACTTAATTAACTTATTAATTTATATAACATTTTTTATATTTGAAAAAAAAAATGAAGTGCTTGTTAATTATAAATTGCCTAGTTTTAAATATTCATTTTACATTTATTGCTTATGAATTGAAAATAAATTTTACATTAAATTAACCTATATTAAATATCTTAACAATTTTGTATCTTTATGTTATGGACACATTTCTGTGATGCTTTTATTTGACTATCTTACTATTTCATTGTTGCTTTTATAAAAAATAAACTTATTTTATTTGTGATATTCTAAATATTGAAAAAAAGAAATTAAAAATTCGAAAAATGCAACTCAATTGTTGTCGGAAATATTTTGTTTTTATTTTAAAAATAATTTAATTAATCATTTAGTAATTTCTAATAAATTCAATATAAAATGAATTTTAAAATAAAAATACAATTTAAATATTTTTCTTATAACTTCATATCTTCCAAAATATAAGTATAATTTAATTTTTAACTCATATTTAAGTTGGAAAAATATAATATGAAGTGCTAGTTCGTATAACAATTTTTTATTTTTGAATAATTAATTAATCATTTAATAGTCTTTATAAATTTTATGTAATATTCGCTATATATTGAAATATGTAATTTTAATATTAAAATGCGATATCTTCCAAAATATATATGATTTCAAAACATAATACGTAATTTAATATTTTAACTCATATCTATTGTTGGAAAAAAATAATATGAAGTCCTAGAAATATACCAATTCTGATTTTAAAATTAATATTTATAGTTTATAAATTTGATATATATTTATAAAACTGACAAAAAAATGTATTTTCAAGTAAAAATGCAATCTTAATTAAGCTACCTTACCTATTCATGGGTAATAATTTCATATTCCAATTTCTATTTTAAGGTATACTTAATCTTAGCGACTCAATTTTGAGCGGAAGCCCGGACAATTTCAGTAAAAAGTACTCAAATCCGAAACATTTTTTTTAGGGAAAAAGCTTTATTAAATTAAATTCATTGGATTACCCGGATGTATTCAAATAAGCGTTGCATTTAAAAAAGATATAATTTTTATAAGTTTTTAGATCGTTGAGTCTTGATCGATAAACTGAAGTCATTATTTTGTTTGGTTAACTTACAAAAATATATACTTAAAGACTAAACCACTCTGATTTAAAACTTCCATTTTGAATTTGTTTAATTTGTAATTAAATACTGATTAGTATAACAAAATTGATATTTATTTATTTTAATCTGCATTTTAATTTTTAAGCATATTTTTATGAAAAAAACCTTGAATTTATTTGGTTAATTCGGGACACTGAGACGTTGCTTTCAAAACGGGGCTGAATTCCTGACTATTTCAGATTGGTCACACTAGATATTCTGAATATTGATACTTCCATTTGCGACTCGAATTTCGAGCGTAAACCGGGACAATTATCAGAAAAAAGTACTAAAATCGAAGCAATTTTTTTAGAAAAACGCTTTATTAAACTACATTTAAGTGGATTACCCAGATGTAGTATTCGGGACAATGGGACGTTGCTTTAAATACTGGCTATGTCCCGATTTTTTCGGTGTGGTCATACCAGGTATCCTCAATATAAATACTTAAAGGGTTGCGACTCGATTGAAATTCAGATCAAATAAATGCGTAAAATTTTCATTCGCAGTTTAAATCAAATTAAATTCGAATACAATTTGTATTTAACTGCTGTAGATATTTTATTTATTAATTTAAAAATTACTAGGACAATTTCTACAATAGACATAAAATTTTAATTCTTAAGATAAAAAAAATAATCCTGCCTCAGCTGAACAGATTTTTTCATCTAACTCTGTAATTTTCAATGGCTAGCTTCAGGTAAAACTGGCATTATAAAAATAAAGCAAATTGTTAAACTTAATTTTTAATAAATACTAGCGGGTTCCGCCCTTTGCGTGCTGGTCGCAGTGAGCGAAGCGACCCCGTGGCGAGTCTTCTTTTTTCAATTTAGATCAAAACATTAATTTCTCTCCTTAACCAGACAGGAAGATGTTGAGGTTCAGATCAAACCATATTTCACATTTAACTTTTGATTTGAGAGTCGCTAGAGGGCATTTTATTTGTAATTTAAAAGATAACGTGTTTTTGTGCAAAATTCGCTAAATTTTTTGCTCATAACAACCTAAAGAACAAATAAGGCCTACCTCAGTTTGAAGAATAAAATCTGTGGATGGTTTATCTAACTTACGCAATTTACAATGACTAGTTTGTGAGGCTAAACTCTTATTATTAAATATAAATTATATAGATTTCCCAATGCTTTGTTATTTAAAATTTAAAAATTTCAGTTATTTCGCGATATTTTTTCGAAAGTTGATATTTACCAATTATTCTATAATTTTATTATAAGCTCAAAAAAAGTTAATATTAAGAATAATAAAAAATATAAATAAATTTTAAGATCACTGCTTTTTTGTTAGAGTATTCAAACGTTAGTACTGTAGCTTTCATTTCTCTTTTTAGAGGCCCACATGTGTAAAAGAATATTTCGAAAAAAAGAAATATATGCATATATGAAGAACATAAATAAGCCTATATTCTCCTATGTACTCTAATATTTCTATATTGTACACTTAAAGCGATATATAGATGTAATCATTGGAGGTTGATTTACTTAAAGGCACTCAAACACACACACACGAACAGAGAGATAAAGTTTTTTAGAAGTATTCGAGATCTACACAAATGTCTAGCAACTGTTTATAGAACAGTTTACAGTTTTCTGAATGCCGCTGTCTCTCTGTAGCTGTATATGTGTGCGTGTGTGTTCGTGTGAGTGACCAAATGAGTGAGTATTTTTTTGAGTGCATCTATATATGAGTGAGTATTACGTATGAGTAGTATTTTTTATAAGTAATAACTCATACGACCGGCATGGCACGGTGCGTGCTGTGTTTACACATAGATTATGAACTGAACAGTATGAAAATTCAGTCCGAATTCGTTAAGAGGCGCTAACGGTTTGTGTCGCTCCCAGGTTGCTTCGAATAGATATTATATTATAAGGCGTTGATCCTTAGCAACAAAAGTGATCCGACAAAATGTCAAACACGCAGAAAAGGTTAGTTCTTAAAAGTGTCGCAAAGAGAACAAAGTTTAGTACTAAAAAATTATGTTTTTTTTTGTAATAATTTAAAAATGCATTTTAAAATAAAATTATAAATAATGATGATATATACCATATAATTTTAATATGAAAACGTGCCGCTAGCAACAAATTTACACGTCTAATCTTATCAAACTTATTATTTGTTGTTATTGTCAACAGCTGCAACGAATAAAAATAATTATGAGTGTTTTTTCGACTAGGATGGATGGCAAGAAAAAAAAACTAAAAAAAAAACAGACCAGCCAACACGCTATAAACAAAAAAAAACTTTGCCCCGGCAGTCAAAATTTTCAAGCCTTATCAATAGTTTGATAGAGCTTCAAGTTGCTACCACCAAACAGCAACTAGGAACAATTTTTAAGGGGATCAATAAGTCTACAAATGTTAAAATAGAATTTAAAATACTCTACGATGCATTTTGCAGCAATAAAAATAGGGAAAAAAAGTGGTTCGGTTTGTTTTCGTAATATTTTGTTTTGAGTTATTTTGAAAGCTTTTCTTTTTTGGGTCAGCTATCGTAAACATTGCGGAGATTTATGGAAATGGGCAAAAAACCTAAAATAATTAATTTTAGTAGGAAAAACAAAACTTATTAGAGCTAGCAAAAAACACGTTTTTACTTTAAAGCTTTAAATTTTTTTAATAAGTCCGCCACTATAATCTTCGTTGAGTTTGCATTTAGATGAGCAAAAATTTGTTAAAAATATAATTACTTGAGATTCGAAGAGTCTTGAAAACTGTATTTTATAACACACACTATGAAAGAAAAGATTTTGAGGGTTTTAGTATCATCTTTGACTATTACCAACCGTTTAAAGTGAATCTTCTACTTCAACAATGTCCCACGATAAAAGAAAAGCATTATGTTTCCACCATTTTCTATAATTCTTCCGAGATTTATTGAAAATGGACAAAAGCCTAAAATGAATAATTCTAGTAGAAAAAACTAAATTTATTGGAGGTAGCAATTTTTTTAATAAGTTAGTCTTCATTAGCTTCTTTGAGAAAAGATTTAAATGAGCAAAAAATTTGTAAAAAATACAAATAATTGAGGTTGGAAAAGTCTTGAATTTTGCTACATACGCTAAGAAAAATCGAATTTTTGGGTTTTATTACCATCTTTGACCATTCCCAACCGTTTAAAGAGAATCTTCTTTAAATTCAACAATCTCCAATCGATAAAAGAAAAGCATTGCGTTTGCACCATAAAAATAAAATGGACTGAGATTCGAAAAAACGAACTTTCGGGTTATAGTACTATCTTTGACAAATCCCATAGACAATCTTCAACTTCAACAATCTCCAGCCGATAAAGGAAAAGAATTATGTTTGCATTTTCTATAATTCTTAGCACGAGATAGAAACTAATTGTATGTAAACAATTCTTCAACAATTCTTAACCAATTAAACAAAAAAGAATTGAGTATATTCAGTTATCTGTAATTCCAAATCGGCTAAGAAAAGGAGTTCTACTTGCACCTCCTAACCCTTGAAAAGAAAATACTTTTGTTTCTACTATATGCCTAATCGCCAAATCCTAAATAAAAAAGAATTGAGTTTGCACCTTTTTCTAGCTGGTACTAAAAAGAATTGTCCTCTGTAATACTCGATCGTCTAAGAAAAAGAATTGTACTTGCACCTCCTATCGGTTGAAAAATAAAATAATTGTGTTTTTATAATACCCAATCGGTTAGGAAAAATAATTATAAAAATTTGAAACAAAAAAGAATTGAGCTTGCACCATTTTGTAACTGGTAATAATTGTTAGAATTGTATTTATACAGTCATCTGTAATTCCCGATCACCTAAGAAAAAGAATTTTACTTGCGTCTCTATCTGGTAAAAAGAATTGTGTTTCTACAGTCTTCTGTAAATACCAATCGGTTAAGGAAAAATATTATAATTATTTTCCACAATCATCGACAATCACATAAAAATGAGAAAAGTACAAATTTTTCTTTTTTTGAATTTTAAGTGATAAAATAAAGCTCTAAAATTAAATTTTAATTGCTAAAAACTTGATTCGAAAATAATGATTAAAAATAAACAGGTTTGGTTCGATAAATAAAACGTTAAAACTATAGCTAAGGAACTAATAGATAGAAAGATTTAAGGCGAAGTTCCAACCAGATGCGTATCGAGGATTTGGGCTTAGGGGGTTTTTAGCTTCGATAGCTCGCAAAAGATAGACAACCCATTTGTCCAACTTAGGCCAGATTTGATTAAAAATAATCTTCAAAGTTCTAAAGCACAGAACCGACTTTTGTGGAGGCGCATTTCTGGACTTATAAAGGATTTTTTTAATACCCTTAAAACTTGCAATAAGTTAAGATTCCAATTGATTTAGGTTTAGATTAAGAACAGAACCGACTTTCGTGGATGCGCATTTCTGGACTTATAAAGGATTATTTCAAGACCCTTAAAACTTGCAAAAAGTTAAGATTCCAATTGATTTAGGTTTAGATTAAGAACAGAACCGACTTTGGTGGATACGCATTTCTAGACTAGTAAAGGATGATTTTTTTTAATAGCCCTAAAACTTGCGACAGGGAGAATTCCAGATATAGTTGGACAAAAAAAAAAAAAAACACTCTTCAAAGTTCTGAAAAACAGAAACTACTTTCGTTGAAGCACAATGCATTTCTGGACTTACTTAGATTGTTTTTTTAAGAGTGTCCAAACTTATGGCCGCTTTGAGAGCTTCTAAAGTTATTTCATATAAAACACGCAGTACCATTTTGTTAATGTTTAGCTATATGATATGTGAAGAAAAAAAACGTCAATAACGTTCCAAATCCAATTTTTGGAGCACATATTAAAAAATTACGATCATCGTCAACAATAAGTTTTACGGAAGCCTCGGTACGCAGTCGTCGACCGAGATCTGCCGGAGACCATGTGGTAACAGGCTACTGAAAGAGACAAAAAGTACAAAGAATTAGGATCATCGTCAACAGTAAGACTTAAGAAAATCTAGAAAGATCAGCCGGAAAACATGAGGCAACAGCCTACTATAAGAATCAACAAGTGAAAAGAATGGTGGGAAGAGAGACGCTATAATAGGAAGACGCTTTAAAATCCGTGCCAATCGCTCTCCATTTTTGGTAGTTCCTAACGCTTTTGGTAGATTTATCAGACAGCCCAGTTTACAATAACGTTTTGAAAAAAAATCAAAGTAAAAATGTCTTAAGTATCCCTCTTCTAATATAGAATACACTCATACGCCACTGACAAAATTCAACGCTTCTTAAAAGTCTAACGAAAATAAACCATTTAATTCCAATTTTACGATAGTCAACCCAGTTGTAGTGCAGCCCCTAAATAAAACTAATACTTACCTACGAAAAAAAATATGCATTATCATGCTACATTTTTATTTTTTCCAAGCACAATCCAAACATTTTATTAATACGATTTCTAATCACAACATTCGCTTTTTTTGTAAACTTTGTTTTTTAGACTAAGGCTCAAAATGTAACCTTTGATTACAATATGGTAGACCATCATAGATGTTGTTATCTGTTATAGAACGCTGCATTTATAATCGTAGCTAATCAGATATGATTAATCAATTTTTAGATTAGAATTTGTTTAAACTTAGTTTGGAAGCATTGTTTTTGGGTTGTAACGGGTGCATGCTTTGACCCAAAGGCGGGAAAACTTGTACTTAGGCTTTCTACTTCTAGGGCTGTCAGTCTGTCGGTTTGAAAGAGCAATACAGCTTTTATAGTTTTTTTAAGATCTAAAAACGCTGACAAATTTAGAAATTTTTTAAAGCAAATAGGTAAAAAATGTGGTACAGTCGAGGCGATGCCCGACAGTGGAATACCCTGTACCTTTTATCTCGAAAAAATTTTTTCTGTATATTCCTACTAAGAACTTTCGAATTGAAATGAACTTTTTTTTTGTGAAATTCGATATTTATATCTATAAGTTCCGTACATTTTTACCAATTGTGATGAAACTCGAAAGTCAGAGCAGCTATTTAAAGTATATGGGGTAACTTTCAAGATGATATGTTGAGGGGTGTGGGAGAAAACACGGTCCGTATCGATTAAATTTGGATATGGATTTGTTCATTAGAGCCATCAGCTTTCCAAAAATTGTGATTCGAGGTCACTTGTAACCATAATTAGGAAAAGTCAAATATTGACGCAGTTTATAGGTAAGAGGAGTTGAAATTTGGACTTGGGTCTGCCTCCTTCTGATCGTTACAAACATTAAACAAATCTAGTATATAGGTACCTAGGTACATGGTATAAAAATAAGTACTTAAAACGGATTTTTGAGGGTGTTAGAAAACGTTCTCCCCACAAGCCACAATAGGTTATTATAAAACAAAATATTCGAGGTGTGTTTCAAAATTATGAAGACTTTTAGTAAAAACTTTTTAAAACCTCAGCAACGACTTTTCCAATGTTCCTTCTTTAGCATAGCCTTTAGTACTCTCAGCTTTGTAATTATTATCAACAATATTACAATATTTTCTTGGATCTCTACAAGATAATATGCATTATTGATCTTATACGAGCTTGTGTTAAGAACTCCCGATGCACTATGCCACACTAATCATAGTAATCAGTGAGCCAAACTATGACCTTTTATCAAACTTGAGTCACCCTTTTCGGTGTTGGCCTTTTTTCAAATTTCCATTGGGATGATTAGTCTTTAAGATTTGATTAACCTTGGCGTCGCTTTTTGAGCCTAAGTTCTTCTAAAAGCTTCCATTGCATTGATTGACCTTGGCTTTCGACGCTAATACCATCAACCTATGAAGTAAAACTTTGACATTTCATCAAACTTGGCTAATCCCTTTCGGGGTTGGCTCTTTTTCAAACTTCCGTTGGGATGATTATACTTTGAGATTTGATTGAATTTGGCGTCGCTTTTTGAGCCGTAGGTTCTTCTGAAAGCTTCTATTGGATTGATTGACCTTGGGTTTCGACTATAATACCATGCACCTATTATTCGTCATCAGCTATGAACAAACGACGGTTGTTCTTCTGATCAAAATTTAGTAATTTCGGAGCAAACCTCGCTGACATATGTCTCATGCTCAAAAAATCGAACGTGCCGCGGCCGCTTATACTAAAAATTCACCTTAATTTTGAAACACAGCTTGTATTTGACTGTTATAGATTTCGCTTTCGATTCCGAAAATTGAATGAACCAACGTTTGATAATTCAGCGAATTTTTGAATTTCTCACGTAGTTACTTGGAATAGAACACTACGATCTGTTAATAGATTAAAGTTAAAATTTAGTTTGTGTTTGAAAACCGTTGACAGCAAACAGCTTTGAGAATATCAACGAGAATAGAAAAAGTGAGTTTTAAGTTAGTCATTTTCTATATTTAACCCAATGTGGGCTACATGAGGCTGTATTCCCAATTTGGTAAGTCTATAACGCGTTTTTTCACCCTGAATACAAAGTAAAGGAAATTTTATAGTGCGCCTTTGACGCATCACTTAATTTACTTGAAAATGTATTTAAGTACGCGTAATTAGGCGCTTGCTATCGATGCATATCGAATTTCACTTTACAGCGCTTACAATTCACAAAGGCTTAGAGCCGTAAGAAGCGGAATTTTGTTGAAACTTTTTGTAGAAATTCGCCTATCTATTTTATTAATATTAAATCAGAATGCAATTTTTTTCTATATTTATTTTTTTACTCAGTCTGACTAATTACATCGAAGGAGTAGGTATAGCGTCACTTATATTACTCATATAAATTTATCAGTTCTATATATATTTTTGGCTAAGGGCACCTTGAGCTTGTAATTAAAACTTTTATGGCTTATTCTAGGGAAATGGTTTGGAAAAGTAAGCAAATAGTTGCAATATGAATTGAATCAACTTTTAACAATTGTAACTCGATACTTTTTACAGCATACGTTAAATATACTTGACCTATGGCTACCGAGTATAAAAAATCTTTTAAATATGTAACAACTAAAACAGGTTATCTCTCTTACTGTGCGCATATCTAACTGCAATTAGAAATATGTTCATTTTCCGCATTCATAGTAAAATCAATTATAAAAATAATCACTATAAACATATTTAATTACAAGTTTTAATTCAGCAATCAGGATTAAATATTTATATTGCTATTTTTATGTCCAAAGGTAAAAAGATAACTTGTATAAAACAAACCAAAACAATTTGCATACTAATTCTATAATTGACTTTAAGCAATCTATGGAATAGTTTGAACTTCTATTGGCATTGCTTGGATTGGATGAACATATTCTAATAGTAATAATAATTGTCTAATGTGGAGCACGCTTTAGCAAAGGTAACTAAGCGAGAGCGGACTACGACCCTATGTGCTCGAACCTAGGAGCAAACCTAATAGTACAATTTTTATACCCTGTACCTATAGTTACAAAGGGTATACTAGATTTGTGAAATGTATGTGACGGTCAGAAGGAGGCGTGGCAGACTGCTAGTCCTTTATACCAAAATGCTTATCATAACCTCGGGTAGCGATTGAGCCATGTCTGTCTGTCCGTTCGTCCGTCCGGGTCTAGGCGTTCGATCTCAGAGATTAGAAGAGCTAGATGCAGTAAACTGTACCAGCTGGCGCATATTTCCTCAGAAGATTAAGTTTGTTGAATCATATCAATATCTTTCTCCAATCCACTGCGGTAGTTTTTCGGGGTTTTTGGCTACATTGCTTAATATTTTTATCTGAAATGCCTGCCTTATGGTTCCACGCTTCTGTGTGTCAAAATCGGACAAATTCAACAAAAGTTGTAGTCAAAAATATACAAATTTCTCCTCCCCTGGCATCTAAACTGCATCAATATTTCACTCTACCTAATTATGGTTACAAGTGACCTCGAATCACAATTTTTGGTAAGATGATTCATGTGGCTCTAATGAACAAATCCACGTCCAAATTTTATCAACACAAACCCCCCCAATCCTCGCAATCGATTTACCGTGTTTTCTCCCACATCCCTCAACATATCAACTTGAAACTTACCATATGTACTTTAAATAAAAGAAACTTATGTTATACATGTTACGGATGTTCCCAAGAACGCGTCCATGAGTTTCAAATCTGATTTTTGAGTGTTTTAGAGGTTGTCAATACGGAGGTAGCATAGTAGAAAAATTTAGACAGAAGCGTAGTCGCAAAGGGGTTGAAATGTAGTTTCTGTGGGTCATGAATTTATTAGAGATGCGAGCTCTCTTAAGAATACTTAAATTCGTCCATACGGCTTTTTAGAGAGTCATGAAAGTCAACCAAAAATCTTATGATTGTCTAGATAAGCTAACTAGAGAATCTTACGATGTTTATACACAGTATTCAAAAAGTGTGGGTTAACGTCTGCCGGGCCCACTAGTATACTTTAAATATCTTCTTTGACGTAACTTTTGAGTTTCATCACAATCGGCGAAAAATATACGGAGCTTATAGGTATTATTATTATCGAATTTCGACCAAAAAAAAATGATTCCAATTCTTAGTAGGAATATGCAGAAAATATTTTTTCGAGAAAAAAGTTACAGTTACGACTGTACCACATTTTTTTTTTTAAAGAATATGGTCTGAAAACTTTTAATTTTCTCGAGCTGCTGTGCAACATCCCACTGGGAGCTATAAATTATGACGCCAATATTGAGATAACAAATCAAACTTGATTTTCGAAGATAATAAGCAAACATCTAAAACTTTGCAATCTACAGCTTATCATCTCTAAGATCTAGGCATTCATTCAGTCGGATATGTTTTCAGAAGCTTCCATTGTCCGATATATCTTTATGCATGTTATATACGTCTGCACCAACTTCATATACCCCTTATCATGAGGTATAGCTAATTATTTTAAGAATATTAGGTGTTCAGAAAAATAAATCCGTCTAAAATTCGAAAAACTGAAAATAGTTGATAAAAAATTAATACATTTTTGAGTTTCCAAAAACTGCATTTGTAATAATTAAAAATCGGTAGAAAAATTCAGAAATCTGTCATTAGCTTTCATTCAATCACAACTGGAATCCTAGCTGATTGCTACGGTTAAGCTCCAGGTCTGGACGCCTAGGGCATGCATATGTTAAATTCAGATACCATCATCTATCCATCATCTTTTTAGCATCTATATGACATCTATCTGACATCTATCTATCGTCCCTATGTATCATCTATCCATTATCTATCCATCGTCTATCTATCATCTATCTAACGTGAAGATATCATCATTTCTAGTGTTCAATATTATCATTTTAGTGTTAAAAACTAAGTGGCTTAAATGTCTCAAATTTTCAAAACTAAAGCACCTTTAGCAACCAAATGTCAATCTGATTCGGAATAAGTCTAAGATGCCAATATCCGTTTGTAAACTGGAATATAAAAATTCCCTTCACTTTTTAGATATACACTTAAGCCTTAACTTAACTTACAAGAAATAAACCTTATTAAGTATACGACAGCAGTCAGTCAAGATATCTACAAATTGATTTTAAAAAAGCTATATACGTTGAATCCCCAAAATACCAAAATCTGCTTGCAGACTCGTATAGGCTTAACATTACCAATTTCACCCAAAATTTTCTATTTGGCAAAGTCTAGACTTTGACTGAAATGATTGTCCAAATATTACGCCACACGGTTCATTTTAGTGGTATGTTGATACTAAGGTTTTCTTCAATGGGGGCTATGTTTAGACATATTCTAGATAAGAATTTTGGACATTGTGCAAGTGTTGGAGTGGTTCAGTCAAGTGCATGGCACTGACCGTGGGTTCAAAAAACACAAAACAAAGTTACATAAGCAAGAAAGTGTTTTATATAGATATGTGTGCGTGTGTGTGTGCGTGTATGTGGGGGGAGAGGGTTCATAGGTGCTTAAAAAGTTTTTCATTATCAAGATCTTCCGCAGCTGCTCTTACCAGCTGAGGCAAATATACACTACCGCTCAAAAGTTGACCAACACTTGCATTATAAAAACGTAACTTATAAGCAAAGAGTATTTGAAAGGTTAGCGTGTTTTAGTCACTTTTAAACTTTGACCTATTTGTACGTCAATTAAATACTTTAAGATTGTCTTTAAGCTTTATGCCTTAGACTAGGGTTGCCATGTGTCCGCTTTAGAGCAAAAATGTTAGATTTTTCTGTCTCGTGTTCGCTGGTGGGTTTTTGGGCTGTTCGCTTTTTTCGCTCGATTAGACTAAAATCAATTAAATTGTGTTATATATATTTTTTTATATCTTTTATAAAGTATTTAAGTATATGCTCCGAAAAGTGAATCAGAGCTCAAAAACCATACCGAACTTGAGAGCATTCTGTTTGTTTGTCCCAAGAGAACCCCCTAAAATCATAAAAAATTTCCTAAGGAGTGATTTTTATGCCCTGTCACGTATGGTACAAAGGGTATATTAAGTATGTAACAAATGGAAGGAGTCGTCGGAGACACCCCAAAGTTACCTAAAATATAATCAGGGTGAATAGAGAAGTAGATATACCATGTCCGTCTGTCCGTTTGAAGCAGATCTCAGAGATGGTAAGAGCTAGAGTAACCAGACTTTCACACTAGATCCCATATTATTCCATAGGAGACAAGTTTAGTTTTAATTTTTTGGAAATCAGGGTTAAATTATATAGCTCCCATAGGGGTGCTTCAGACGACCTCGAAAAAAAATAAAAGTCTTGGATGAATAATTCGTTTGTTTATGAAGATATCGTAACCAAATTCGACAGCTTTTTATAGTTCCCAAGCACTGTACAAAATTTGATCAAAATCGGTTGACTAAATCATATAGCTCTCATAGAACCGATCGGCCAAAATAACTTTTTTATACAAAATTCGCTATATTTCATTTTTTAATAAAGATACCGTAACAAGATTTGGTATTTAGAAGTTTTTTAGAGTACCCAAGCATTGTACCAAATTTGAACAAAATCGGTTGACTACATCATATAGCTCCCATAGGACCGATCTTCCAAAAAATCTATTTTTGAACAAAATTTGTTGTGTTTCGTTTGTTTGTTAAGAAATTTGGTAGCCGTAAGTTTTTTATGGTTCCTTAGCACCGTACTAAATTTGACCTAAGTCGGTTGACTTTATCATACAGCTCCCATAGGACAAATCGGTCCAAAACAGCGTTTTTTATGCAAAATTCGTTGCGTTTCTTCTGTTTGTAAAGATATTTGAACTTAATTTGGCATTCAGATCTTTTTTAAGGTATTTAAGCACTGTGTCAAATTTGATCGAAATCGGTTGACTATATCATATAGCACCCATAGGAAGGATCGGTAAAAAAAAAATGTTTGCCTTAAAATTCTTCTATTTATGGTTTTTTATGAAGGAACCGGATTTTATTGCAAGCTAGTGGTACAGGGTATTCCCAAGTCGTCCGCGACCGACTTTACGTACACCACTTTTTTTTCTATTTTTACTCTACTACTATATTTATAATTATCTCAAAATTTTTTTCAAAGAACGTCACGACAACTATTATAGTTTTTTTTTCATTCTCACCTACTTTTAGTGTCCAATAACTTTTGACCGGCATTGTGCAAGTCTGTATAATATAATTATAATAGCAAGAACAACAAAAACTGCTGACAAAAAATTATAAACGTTGCAATAAAATTCCACTTAGTAGTACACAGTAGCTCATTTTAGTATATTGTTTATAATGCTCAACACAAGCTCATTTTAGACATATAAACTATTTAGTAGGTACACCTATATAAATATATTTTAAACTCATTAAAAGTCAAAAACGAAAAATTTGAAGCATCCAAAGGTCAGCTGGCTGACAATGCTTATGAGATGATGATAAAACCAAAAATTTGTTATATGTAGAACAACTGCCACAGCCCAGACCAGACCAGACCAGAATTGTGTGCTCTCATTGTAAACTAAATTTCCAGTTCAAAAAGCAATGGGTCACAGCCAAGTTCAGATGAGTTACAAACATTTCAAGTATGGCCGAAATGATTATTAGTGCCATAAAGCGTTTATATGTTATGTGCGCACTAATTAGCTGGCAGTCCCAAAAATTGTTTACCGACACGCACTGTTCTCATTAGAAGACCCGCCTCCCCCCAGCATCCCAACTCATATCTGTCATATCTCTGTCTAATCTCTCAAAATTTTTATAATACTTGCAGCAGATCTCTGCCAGCCAGCAGCAACGATGCCTACAACATTGTGCTCTTTATAGTCGATATAGTCATTTTGGTAGTAAAGTTCCATTATCTACTTATCGAGTCCATTGTCCAGCGCTTTTTGCCCAAGCCTTTGCAGGATGTTAATAATAAGGTGGTTTTGATAACCGGCACCGGACATGGCATGGGCAAGGAAATGGCTTTGCAATATGCAGCTCTTGGCGCCAAAGTCATTTGCTGGGATGTCAATGAGAAGACCAATGACCAAACTGTTAAAGCTATTAAGGATAAGGGCGGCAAAGCCTTTGGTTATACCTGTGATGTGACCAACCGTCAGGAAATTATGGATTTGTCCAAAAGAGTCAAGTCGGAGCATAGCTTTGTTGATGTTGTGATCAATAATGCCGGCATTATGCCCTGCCATCCATTGCTGGAACATACTGAAAAGGAAATACGCACGATGTTCGATATCAATGTTTTGGCACACTTCTGGGTAAGATTGAAGTTATAGTAATAATAAAAATTGAGCACTAAAATGGACAGAAAGAGAGATTAAGAATGTTATAGTTCATTGTCTATTCAATAGTAGCTCCTTACCAAGTACAATGGCTGCTCAGCTCCAAAGTATGCAGCAATGTCTTCATTATAGCAGAGACTTTTTTATAAACAGAAATGGCATTTAAAATATTTTTTATATTTGCAGATCAACAATGAGTTCCTGCCCGACATGATTGCCCGTAACGAAGGCAGCATTGTGGCACTATCTTCCTGCGCCGGCCTCTTTGGCTTGGTAAATCTTGTGCCCTATTGTGGCACAAAGTTCGCCGTACGCGGTTATATGGCTGCCTTGGCTGAGGAGCTGCGTCGCAACAATCCACATAACAATGTACGTAAACCTAATCTACAAAAGAATATACTATAAGTAACAATTGTTCAATTTTAGGTCAAAGTTACCACAATTTTCCCCTACATGATTGATACGGGTCTGTGCAAGAATCCACGTGTACGTTTTTCAACTCTAAAGCTCATACCGGCCACAGTAGCTGCTACCTCCATTATTGAGGCTCAGCGTCAAGGACTGGAGGAGGCTGCCATACCACGTCATTTTGTTGCTGTAGAGAAATTAGGACGTTTGATTCCAAAGAAAGCCATGCGCTTGGTTAGCGATTTCTTAGATGCCGGAGTTGATTCTGATAAAATATAAAATTAAGTTACTATTTTAACACTCAAAGCTTTAGACATTTTTTTTTTGCAATTTTTTTTAAACATATTTTTATCTACTTATAAAATGTGCAAACTACTATACGATGCATTTTGGATGTGAGAATGGTTGTTACTTAATATTAAATATGTTGCCAAACGAATGTTTTTTTGTATAATTAAAAACTTGTTTTATTTATTGCTGTAGGCATTCGTTGTGTCCTAAGGCAACGCTAGCTATGGCGGATAGGTTCCCCGCTGTCTGACGTTGCTGCACAGACTCAAACAATACGCACAAAATTGTCATTGCTGCGCCATTGTTGTAATAGAGTATACTAACCTTGAATTAGGACTACTTTATTGACGTTGTTGCTGGGATTCAGCACAAGATCTTTACAGTCTGCTGGATAGCCAGAAGATGTGTATTCCATCAGTTTCCATCCATTAATGTGCATTTTGCCGCTTTGAGGATGCACACTAGCAATGAGTTCATTGTGTTCATAAAACACGACGCAGCGACGCTCACCGCAGACAATTATCTTAGTTATATTTATTTATAGCAAATATATTAATTAAAATTAAGTATAATCAAGACGCAACTGTTTCTGATTTGCAAATTTTAAGCGGCATTAGCAAAGCTGCCAACTGTTCAACTAAATAGCTGGCAACTCCTTGTCGTGAACTAAACCAAGTTGGCAGCGCCAAACAGGCGCGAAAAGTAACGGATCTTTTCTCTATACGCTGTATTCATGGCTGCACTTGTTAAAACAAAGCGCATATTTCGCTTGGCTGATATGCAATCCAACATGAGCACTTTTAGCACAATTGCGCTAATTATATCAAAATCCGAGCCTAACGTATTTCTGGACAAACGTAGCAACGAACATCGCGGTGTTATAACATTTACACTGCGCGACTCTAAACAGCATATAGTTAATTGCAAATGCTGGGGCTCCAAGGAACTCGTCGATGGATACAACATGCAATTTCACATGGGTGATGTAGTGGACGTAATACGTGCCAAGGTAATGCCACTTGCTCAGCCAAACGGCAATGAACGTTATCAACCACGTCCCACGCTTAGCTGCGCTTTGGTTGTTAACGAAGGTCAAGGACAATTGCAGCTGCACAATGGCAATGACGTATCACGTATTGAAGAGCTTTGGTCTTTGCGTAATCTATCGCATAAGCCGCCTTGCACTGCACTTACTTTGGCCGATGTGCGCAATGGTGCTGGGGCGCAACGTGCTGCTGTGGCACCTCAGTACATTGACTTGTTTGTGGCTGTTGCTTCTATGAAACCTGTTCGGGAACTAAAACGTAAAAAAACACGTGAAGGCGAACCTAATATATTACACTGCTTGGAGCTGGTGGTTCTAGATGCTAGCTGTCCAGAAGGCATGGTCTTTACCATATGGCATCATGACTGGATACGTCGTGCAGTGCGTTTCTGGCATTCATGCAAAACTGTCTTGCATTTAATTGATGTAAGCATATCCTACTCAGAATTTCATGGCCGTCCAGTACTTCGGTACACGCCGGGTACATTAATTTACGAGAATCCCCACGGCGTGGAAACGCAGCAGCTGCTTGCATATGCGGCCACAGTGCCGATGCAGAACTTTGATATATTCGCGCAAGTAGAGCCGGAAAACTTACCGTCAGGTGGGTGCATTTTGTTCAGATGGGAAATCAACATCTGAAACGGCAGAAATTGTAATTATATGTTAACTTTTAACAAATTTAAATCTTAAACAGCCAATCAAATACAAACCCAGATGACTGTCAAACAAATTTATTCCCGCGCCGAGGGCGAGTTGCGTGATATGGCTACTCAAGAATTCACCGCCGTATTGTACGCCATGGTAACCAAATTTGATATTGATGGACAGACCACCATTATGAGCAAAAAATGGTAAGCTTTGGGCCAATATTGTACAGGCATTTATATGCATCTAACTTTACGTTTGTTTATTTAGCAAATCCTGCCAGCGTCTTATACCACAGAAGAAAAGTGATTGCGATAATGAAATGTGCCTGCTGGAATTCTCTCTTCAATTTAATGGCCCAAAGCAGGAACACTTTTTTAACATCAATATGCAGCTAACTGATCAGACGGGTACATTGCTCGAAACGCGTTTTAGCGGCGGTGTGGCGGAACATTTGCTGGGTCTTAATGCAGGTGCATTTATACGGCTAACAGGTCGTCAAAAGACAGAGCTGAAGTGGCGCTTTCTACTTAAGTACTTTGAAGTAAAGCTTATGATTAAGAAGCCATCGGTTTTATGTAAAAATCTGGCTATAATAGTGGTTGATATGAAACCTATAGAGCTCAAGCAATTGATGCAAAAAGTTTCAGTATTTTAAAAGCTATTTTACTATATATATTTAAGACTATAAATATTTTTATGCAAATATCTGGCTATAGCCTATATATATATAAGCCTCCTATAGAGCTGAATCAATTGATGCAAAAACTGTCAGTATTTTAAAAGCAATTTTACTATTACATTTAAGAATATAAATGTTTTTATGTAAAAATCTGGCTATAGCTTATATATATAAGCCTCCTATAGAGCTGAATCAATTGATGTAAAAAATGTCAGTATTTTAAAGGCAATTTTACTATTACATTTAAGAATATAAATGTTTTTATGTAAAAATCTAGCTATAGCCAATATATATAAGCCTGTAGAGCTGGCTATAGCCTATATATATAAGCCTATAGAGTTCCATCAATTGATGCAAAAAATGTCAGTATTTTAAGAGCAATTTTACTATTACATTTAAGATTATAAATGTTTTTATGTAAAAATCTGGCTATAGCCTATATATAAGCCTATAGAGCTGGCTATAGCCTATATATATAAGCCTATTGAGCTGGCTATAGCCTATATATATAAGCCTTTAGAGCTCCATCAATTGATGCGAAAAATGTCAGTATTTTAAGGGCAATTTTACTATTACATTTAAGAATATAAATGTTTTTATGTAAAAATCTGGCTATAGCCTATATATATAAGCCTATAGAGCTGGCTATAGCCTATATATATAAGCCTATAGAGCTCCATCAATTGATGCGAAAAATTTCAGTATTTTAAAAGCTATTTTACTATAAATATTTAAGACTATAAATATTTTTAATTTGTTGAGAAGTATACCTATATGAACGTCTAAGACTTTCAGTTTTGTATAAACAATAAATATAAGACATGTTCTTGCTGAATTTAATTATATTATTGATTTCATTCATTGCTTTTCCATTGTTAATTGAGTTTTATATGTCGAAATTGGTGACTGCAGCTTTTTAAATAATGAAACCATATTGAGTATTGTAGAAAAGGGTTATGAATGTGAAATATTTTCGGACATCTTGAAGATTTTATGCCAGCTTAATTGCAAACTAATGCCACATAATAATGTTGAAAATAGTCTAAAATTAACTTGACAGGGCTATTGTACAGAAATCAAAACGTAGCAATTTAAAAGTGAATACATAAATACGTTTTTATTATCATTTGTGAGTGTTTTTTTTTTCTTTTTGTATATTAGTATGTAGTATTTGTTCCATAATTTCACATTTAATACAATTACATACATACAATGTAAAAGCACAAGAAACTTTATGCTTTTATGTTTTAAGAAATATACATAAATATATTTTGTGTGTGGGTGTTCTAACGCATTGTGTGTTTAATTGTCGCCAACTCAAAGGCATAACGTTGCCTTAAGAGATTATATAATATATATGTATATGCTTAATTCTAGTTGAATTAGTGCCAACAGTTTTGGTGATATTTACATTCTAAGATCACATTAAGTCGCTCAAGATACATACATTAGGTTTGAAAACTGTCTAGCTCATTTCTTAAACATTTTTTTTTTGGTTATGTGTACAAATCTTTGCATTATTCTTTTTTCTGACAATATTGTTGCAACGCTGGGTATAAAAACTACTCGGGAATGTTTTAATATATTTATACAGTTTCAATTTTTATTAATACACATACATATATAAAAATTTTAATTAATATATGCAACAATATTTTGGTATAAGGCTTAATACTGACTATATTTATATATATAAATACATATATATAAACATTTACAACGCATCTTGCATATACATTTAATAACAAATAAATTAAGCTAAGTTTTGCAAAACAATTAAAAGTACATAAACTTTATAAGCGCGAAAGAGTGTTATATATTAAGTTTGGGCTATTAATATATATATATATAAAAACAACATAGTTTATATGTTGGAATTTGTAAACATATTCGATAAATAAATAGCCACAGAAATTTTATTTCACAAACGCTGCTTACACAAATTTTAAGGAATTTATAATTTGCGTCCTATGAGTTATGATTAAGGGGTTAAGGATTATATTATAATACCAATTCTTTTTAAATGCATTTATGAACTGATTTTTTGAGAATATTATGTTTTACAATTAGTTTATTTGGTCTGCGTTTGAAAATTATTTCTTTTAAGTTCAGTTCTGCTAACTTTTTACAAAATTTAATACGCTAAAACGCGGCAGTGTAAAGCCGCGTGAAAGAAAACAAAAACTTGATATAAAAAAGAAACGCTGTCGAAATTTTTAGCGTTTTTTATATGAAGTTTTTTCTTCCACACAGTTTTACACCACGTGAAAGAAAACAAAAACTTTATATAAAAAAGCTGTCAAAATTCTTAGCGTTTTTTATATGAAGTTTTTTCTTACACACAGTTTTACACTGCTGCGTGTTAGCTTTAAAGTAAAAATAGCCGCATAATTAACGCATTTGGTATTATACATACAAAGTGTAAATTTAACAACGAAAATATTTCAACTATTATAAAGCACAAAGGCGGTTATCATACCCAAGGCTGCAAATCAGTTTGAGAGCCGAACTCTGTACCAAAAAAACTTTAGGCAGGGTTCGTCTAACAAAAATAACATATTTAACATACGCATATATATCTTAAGACAATCTTTAAAATATCAATACAATTTTGCAGCCTACATCATGACAGAGTTTGAAACTTTTTTGGAACATGTTTTGAGCAACTTGTGTGTTACTTTGTACAAAATTCGTAGTTTTTTAAAATGTATTGTCGAATACACGCTGTGTTGCCTTTGTGGTAAGTGTAAACAGCGCTTTAGTGATTCCCAGCAATGGTTTAGAGAGCATTAATAATACAAAAAAAAAGTTAGTCACCAAAAATAAAAACCTCTATAAAAATCACATATGCCGCACAAATACTATATAGCGTAGCTATACACCGGGATATTTCTATTACAAGAGAATGTGCTCAGTTTGAGACGCTAAGAGAAAAGTAAAAACCCAGTTTACAGCTGCTATATACACTCTAGATAGCGTTCCCTGTAGTCCATGTTTATTTCGAGTTGCCACTGCCATGCGTTGAGTAGGTGTGCGATTGATGGGCATGTTGCGCTTGCTGCGAGTGTCCATGCTGACTATGCAGATATTGCGACTGCTGTGGCGCATGGTGATGTGATTCATGCGCACGTTCTCTATGATGAGACTGCGAATTATGGGTGTGTTGTGTGCCATGATTGCTTCCACTGCCGCCTAAAGTGTTGTGAGTATTGTGATTGAGCGGCAAGGCGGCAGCAGCAATGGCAGCCGCAGCAGTGACAGCTGCAACACCCGTCGCACCTGCAGTGAGCTTTGTACCATTCGAATTTGACACCTTGAGTTGCCTGATTTCGGGAAAGAACTCAATCATCAATATTTCCAGCAGTTCCTATTAAAAAAATGTGTTAAAACAACAGTTTACTAAACCCAGCTGTGTACTTACATAAAACAACTGCTTATTATAAGTGGGATTCTGCAATGCCTCAAATACTTTTACCACACCACGTTTGGCCGCTTGAGCACCAACCAGATTGCATAAAACTTCAGGTATATTGTCCATGAGCAGCGCTTTGGCTGCATTGGTGGTCATTTCTTTCATATCGTCAGAACGCACTGGATACGCTGAAGCCAATACGCCACCTGGCCAAAATGACTTTAAAATGGCCGAAAAATAGTTGTGCAACATTGACTCCTCAAATAAATAGGCTACCGATTCGCGTATTTGTCTATTAATAGTACGTCCATATGTAATTTGCACAAAAGAGATTATGCTCTTGCGTAACCATTTGAAGACACCGCCCATGTCAAATATTTCGCCCATGAGCGCATATAGCGGCTCCGCAATTGAGTCCTTGCTGTCCAAATCTGCCAGCAATTTGGCATCAGTGTTGCTTTCACCTTCCAAATATGTAGAGATATCATCGTCGTCACGTTGCAGACCCCAAAAGGGATCGGCTGCTTTGCTAATCTCATGCGCCTTGGTCGCATCGCTTTTGAACAAAGTCGAAAGTGAAAATTTCGATTTTTTCGGTGAAGGTAACGTTTGCTTGAGATGGTCGGAGCTGGGACTCAGAAATGTGTAGATGGCCTCGCTGCCATTTAGGTGGTCATCCTCTAGTATAAACTATGAGAAGAAATTGTTTGAAATAAAAAAGGCGGCCTGTGGCAAAATCATTACATACATTTAGAAACTTTTGTATTTGGCCCTTAGCTTTATCGAGTGCATGTCGATCCGTCTTTAAAAAAAACAACTTAAAATTTGTGGGCAGATCAAGCGATTTTAAATTAGAGCTAACGTGCCGCAGCTTGCGTTGTAAATCCTGCAAAAAAACATAAGATTAAAACCTGACTTGTCTTTCGACTTAAATCATTAAGTCAACTTACGTGAATTTGATTGAGCGAGCGCATGACTACCCAACCGCTGGATATGCCCGAGGGTCGCTTTTCAGGTTTGCCATTATTGTTGCTAGTTTTTGAGCCTAGCATGGATGGGGCATTTATATCCTCATCTACATGCACCAATATCATAAACTGTAGGGACTCCTTTTCATCCGATACCTCGCAACTTTGTATCGTTGCCTTCCACTTGCCCAAGTGCTCTGTCCAAGCGTCTGTGCGTCGCAAATGCGCCTCCGTTTGACGCTTCTCGCTTTTAAGCCAATCCATTTCCTTTTCGAGTATTTGCAGCACCTTAGACTCGGGTTTTACCGAGTACTTAAGCGCGTCGAGCGCCTGATTTTTCTTATCAATACGCTCCTGTATTTGTTCGAGTTTCTTGCGCGCATATGATGTATGTGCAGCTACATCAATGGCAGCAGGCGTGCCACCGCCTCCATTGACGCTATCCGCAACGGTGGTATGCTCGTCATCCGGACCATCGGTGAGTGAAGCGCACATGAGCAAGGTGGGATCATTAAATTCGTTCGAGTCAAGCGCATCCTTGAGTTGACGATACTGTTCACTGAGCACAAATGGCGAATAATACTTTTCCTCGAGCGTGCGCAAAATATTGCGCTGAATGTTATAGAAAATATCTGGTCCAGCATCGCCCAGCAGAAATGTTTCAATGAGCTTACGCTCATGCTTATCGATTTGAATTTCCGGCTTAGGAACTCGTATATATGTATAAAAGATCTCTGTGCCCAGCTGATGTGTGACAGTTTTGTGCGCATGTTTCATTTCCTCCACGGCCAAATAGAAACCAACAAGTGCGCTAGCCTTTAAGGGCTCTAAAAAGAGCGTAAAATAGCGACGTCCTACTGCCGTGTTAAGTATTTCGACAAGCGTTAAATCCTGAAAACAACAACAATGTTAGTCTAGTGTTAAGCTGCAAGCTTAAATGCACTTACTATATCACTGGAGTAGTTGCCATTCCAGCCAAATTTAGACAAGTTTTTTTCACACTGCACCTTAGCCAAGGTCAGCTGATGTACATAACGCTTAAGACGCACAGCTGCAGACAATTCTGCCTTGGATAGCGAGTGGTCGTCTGTATCTGGATCAAGACCTTTGGCACGTTGCAGATTTTGCATGGTTGTGGCATGCATCAAATCATTTACAATGCTTTTGCGCATAAGTGAAAGCTCCTCCAAGTTGCCAGAGCCATTTATCATCTTAAGAAACTCCTCAAAACTGGCAGCATATTCATAGCTGCGTTTGCTTATAGCTGCAGCTGCCAAACGAGTCTCAATATTTTGTACAATCTTTTGATTAATATAATCCGGCGTTGTGAGCATTTTAATCAAAGGGAAAAATACTGCAAGACAAATCATAAGGTTTATTTAGTATTTTGAGACAAATGTTCAGCCAATATAACTTACTTTTAAATGATAATATTTCGCTGAGTAAAACCTTCAATGGTGCCAAAGAATAGCCACGTGGTAAAAGTAATATAATCATAATCTCACACAATTTGCGTAAGAACTCCATTTCTTTTTCCTCATCAACCAAGTACGAATTGGTAGAAAAAACTGGAGCAGCTGATGTTTCCGCGCTGCAATGACAAAACAATTGGGTTAGTTGTATTGATAAGATGAGATGGCTCTGTAAGGCATAACTTGGCCAGGCATATAAAAGGATTAGCTTTTGTAGGTTAAATTAAATGTTTGAAAGTTAAACTCATGCAGGATGTCAACTATGCTAAAAATCTAACATTTTGGTATTTTTCCTAGAAACCGAGTTGGCAGTTAAAAAAAAAAAAAATGCATTGGTTTTTGGCTTACGCTCGTGATTCTGAAATTCGTATTTTCTCCAAATGCACTGTAACCCTATTGACCATATCTACGGCTATTAACTTGGCTGCATCCATTTTGGCTGCGCGCTCATGTATCTTTTGTATGGCATTCCAGAGATCCTCACGTATAACATCATTGATCAGCTTTGGCTTGGTTACTATATACCTGAAAATACAATTAAAATTAGTTATGAAATTTATTTTGTTCCTTCTCAAAGGTACTTACCCCAGCCATGGTAACATGAAATCCCGCAGCACATACTCAATGATTTGTTGCAGCTGTAAATCGACGGTTTTACCAAATATCAAAGGTAAATTCGATGGATTCTTGATGGGTTTTGGCAAGTCAAAGAGATTGCTTCTGCATAAACAAAATTATAATTAATAAGTAAAGAAAGATTATCTTTATTGACTCGTTGATACTCACTTTGTGGCATTGTAAATCAGTTTCGAAGGCAGTCGACTTGGTTTTGGTGGCTCATTGGTCGTAAATACGTAGTGTATATAGATAGTTCCAGCAACGGCTGTGTGAATAAACAAATACGCATGATTTAAGATAAGCTACATTTGTATTCCTAACAACTTATTTAATTAACAATAATGGAAATACCCGTAACCCGTAGATTATTTTTAATATTGATAATATTTCGATAATAATAAAATTTGACTTTTAATAGAGCTGGCAAATGCTAGCTAAAGAGGCACAATGGTTTCATTTCTTGGATAAGTATTAGCTTTATATCTTTATAAAATAAGCAGCAGTAAGGCAAGCTAGCTATCTAGCTCTTTGGCAATGAATTTTTAATATATATCAAAATTGAATCTATGTCAGACCCTTAAAACGCAATATTTTTATTAATCTAGCTTCATATTTTATGGATATTTCATTAAATTAGCTGCGACAAATTTTTTAGTCTCAGATGAGGGCTGTGCCAAAAATTTAGACGATAAATTCAAAACATTCCTAAATTTTAATTTTTTAAAGATTTCTTTCAGACCATTTAATTTCTAGATTTATTCAAAAATGGTTAAACTTGATTGATCTTAATTGAATGCATATAGTAAACAAAGAAACAAAATTAAATTTTTATGGCTTTTAATTAACTAATCAAACCGTAAAAGTCTAACAGAGACAATTTAGGAAGGCCGAAATAAAATCATTGAAACCTATCTTGCAAATGGTTGAAGTGTGAAATAACATATCCTATAGATTTTGAGCAGTTTAATTATTGCTATTATTATTATTGCATTAAGCATATAAAAAGCCAAGAATGCATGTTGAATCACAAAGCAAATTCAGAAAGCATTGGGTCGTATTTTTATCAAAAAAAGAAAGTAAGGCGGAAGAGCATTTACGGTCAATGGTCGGCGTTATCGGCTATATTTACAATTGAAATGATTATATTCAAATTGTTGAAAAATAAGCTTTCTTCTTGGCCACCACGATGTACTGACTTAGCACTAAGATGGATTTCCCTTTTAATAAAAGATTAGGATGAAAGAGTGGTTGCGTTTAGGTAACGCTTATTTGGCCGTTGACTCTTTGGACAAACACCATGAAATAACTTTGTTTGGGTTTTCAAAGAAAGCAACATAAACCTTTCTTTTGAAAAGTCCTGTTTACTAAGGGACAGCCATCTAAGTTCCAACCAATATGTACGCCCAAAAATCAAAAACTTGCTGTCTAAGTTTTTCTAAAGATGGGTCCATAACTAAGCATCTAGTTTGCAAAGAAACATATACTTTCTGCAGTCTTAGGTTTGCACCGCCTGCAAGTAGGGTTTAAAAATGCACGTGAACTCTCGGTATACATACGTTATACATATATACATACATAAATATGCAAAAACAATGCATGACGGCGTCGGCGCTTTCACTCACCTGCACATACAAGAACCAGGGAATAAACGACAAACGCAAAAAATAAGAAGAATGTTGGATAATACCATATGACGGCCAATAGCGTCAATGTCACACCGGAAATGATTATCTTCCAGTTTAATTGCATAGCACGTAGCAAGCTAAAAAATATAGAAAAAGGCAAAAGCGTATATTAATAATAAAAAATCAAATAAAACGGAATGGATAGATTCCTAATCTGTTTATGGGAATCAATTTTGAGCAGCACTTAGCTCAAGCTATAATTTAAAATTTGGTAGGGAAGCGCAGTGATACAACACGCAAAAGATGTACTATATACAAAATGTGCATGTGCATATATTTATGCGTGTAGGTGTGTTCCAGGGGGTGTATTGATTGGGGTCAACTTACCCAGTGGCCAAGCGTGTAAGGTGCTGTGTGGGTGTTGTTGCTGGCTCAGGCTCTATGGGAAATAACGGTCGACGTCGCTCCATCATGACCAGCAGCTGGCAACGTATAACTCCTAATAGTAGTGCTAGTTGCCTTTGGTCGCTGTTATTATTGAATCTAGTGTTGCTGTTGACCAAAATGGCTAGGCCGCAGTATTATATTGTTTTTGTTGTTGTAGTTTTCCACACAATATATGTCTTGGTATTGTTCGCTTTAGTTTGCTGCTTATTATTAATATTTTATGAGTTTTCAACATTTTCGATACTGTCTACTGCAACGCAGTCATCTGTTCGCTTTATAGTTTTGTTCTAAGTCTTGTCATGACTTTTGCTTTGGGCGTTTCTTTTGTTTTGGTCATCGCCACTATTAAAAATAGTTTTCAACAATTGCGTCAATAATAATAATACTTCCGCAACCCTTAGCCTTAAGCAATTGTTGTTGTTGTTGCCATTCGTTTAAGTCAACTGCTGTGTTGCCTGAAATACTTTTTTTTTTAATTATATCACTCAATTTTCAATCAATATCTTTGTAGCCTTTGCAACAAGTTGGATATCCAAAAGTTGCAATTACGCATCTGTGGCAGACGCGAAATGCTTGTGATAAGAGATAACAAACAGTCCCTACCACTGCCTAGTTTTTGCTTTATTTGACACTATGACGCGTCTTAGTTTAAAATTTATAAAAGCGTACTTTGATTTATACGCAACAGCTGCGTTTGCAATACGTTTGCCGAAACGCCACTTTATGTACAACACTTTTAAGCACCTAAATATGTAATAGAATATTTTACTACTGCTGCTGCTACATTTACTCCTATTCCCCGCCGAGCAAAACACTAAACTTGGTACTGTCAACTGTCTGAAAGTGACGCAAACGCTAAAATCGTTGCTGCCAACTGCTAAACGGATTACGCACTGCCATACTATCACAATTGTAGCAGCGCACCTAGGTGGCAACGCTTTTTTTGCGCGTGCTTTAAAACCAATTGTCTACACTGAACAGTCGCATTAAAATTAATTTTATGTTTAATAAAGCACCTTAACTGCACAGTTAAGGTTTAATCCATTCGTATTTGCCAGAAGTTTACACTTAAAATGGAACCTTCTACAAAAGTAGACGGCAATGCTAACGTTATCGAGACAGTACCACTGCTGCCGCACGAACGAGCTTCAATTGCACGGAAATTGCAGCGCATTGTGATTTTGCAGCAAATGGATAAAAATTATTATGCAGCATTGGAAGACATACATGCTCAAACTTCAATATCAATGGTCGTGGAGCCCAGCTTCTATGGAAGACACCAGTGCATTTCTGTCATTGTCATAGCAACAGCCAACAATACGTACATCTTTGATATTCAAGCAATTGGGGACATATACAAAAATTTACGTGTGTTACTTGAGGCAGAACGTCCACGCAAAATTTTGCATTTTGGAAATCGTGTGTGCGATCAGCTGTATTATCGCAACAGCAAAATTGTACTGAAAGGAATCTGTGACACGTTTGTTCTACTGTGTCTGGCACGCCAGAATAAAACTTTATGCAGCCTACCCGATGCCATATCATCGGTATTTGATGTGCCCAAGGAAGAGTTACATTGCGACGAGCTACTTGGACCCTTCGAATCTGCCCGTTTATTTAAAGCACGTCCATTATCTAACAGCCAAATAACTTACTTGGCCAAATTGGCCATTTATCAGTTGAAACTGCATGATCGTTTGGTGTATAATTCTATATGCAACAATCGCTTTTAAACTAAAGTGTGATTTTATAAGCGTTTGGTTTTTAAAATAAAAAAAAGACCAAAAAGTTCAAAACTTTATGAAATGTTTGTTTGAGTTTGTTCATCAATCTTTCCCATTTACTTTTTTAAGAATAGTCATGAAAATGTTGAATGCGACTACGCTTGAAATGCTCCATCCGAAAGTTCAGATTTTTCCATACTTTTTCCAACAAATCGGCAGGTATCACGGATATCAGACGGCAATAGATGCCGGCAAGGAGTATTAAACTGAGTATCGAGTGTTCGTCTCTATGTAGCTTTGTACTCCTTGAGATGCTGGCTTGCCTGTATAGACAAGCCACCTTACATATGGCCACAACAAATTATCGAGGGGTGTCAGTCAAATCGTACGAACTAGGCAGCCAACTCATAGGCACTGAGCATGATTTTTGGAAAAAAAAATTAATAACTTGTAGACGTCATTTAATCAAGTAGAAACCCCAATAGCAAAAAAAAAAAATCACACTTTATTAAATAATAAATTGATTAAAAGTTGAAATTTGTTAAGTTTTAATACAAAAAATTTTGTTTTTCGTAATTTATTTACAGTCTGTTGTTAGACAATAAGTAAATTTACTATAATAAAAAAAATATATTTATACAGCTGACAGCAAGTCAGCTTGACGGCCTACGTTGCTCTGGCTACAATCCTTTGTAACTTAGAATTAAATTTTACTTCATAAATATATAAATAAATAACAGCAAGTTTTCATTGAAACCTACTATTGTGTTTAATATAAAACAAGAACTGAGTTTGTAACATCTAAAACTAAGAATAAGGGCTTTGTTTTTGAATATAAATCCAATTTCCCCGCCAAACAAGTTTGGGGCTGTCAAGTGCTTCAAAGTAAAGCAAACTCGGAAATTGGTGCTGCTAACTGATTGACGGACTATTGTTGTATATGCGTATGACAGACTGTTGTAATGACATCAGCAGAATTCAGTGGCAACGCTTTGTTTTACGCTTGATTTTAAAAGCAATTGAATCTCCATTGCCGTAAACTTGCGCCTTTAAGAAATTAATTCTTTGATATTATATTATTGTTATCTTTGATAACAACTTACAACAACACGAAATGGAAAATGGTCGACGGTCAATGAAAAACAACGTAATCAGGACAATTCCTGTGATGCCCGACGAACAACATTTAATTGAAGAGCAACTAAAAATGATTGTGATTTTGCAGCAAGTCGGTCCACAATATTGTGCAGCGCTACGCGATATACGGGCTCAAAAAACAATTTCAGTGATCATAGAACCCATTGGAAAAGACGAGGCCATCTCTGTTATTGCCATAGCCACAGACAAAAACACCTACATTATGGACATACAAGCACTTGGCGGAATTTTGTATAGCTTGCGTTTGCTGTTTAAGTCGGAGTATCCAATGAAGATAATGCATTTTGGTAATCGCATTTCTGAACAGATTTTTCATCGCGACCCAAGAATTAAATTTAATGCACTTTATGATACGTTTACACAACTGTGCTCCGCTCGTCAAGATGACACTGAATGCACCCTACCCATGACTATAGCAATAATGCTTGACGTGCCACAGGAAGAGGTGCTCTGGAACGAGCTCAATGGGCCCTACGAAACAATTCGTTTATTTCGAGAACGTCCATTAACTAAGTGCCAAATAAATTACTTGGCCAAGTTGGCTATTTACCAGTACAAGTTGTATGGTCGTTTCTTGTACAATGCTAAATGCAACAACCCGATAAACTTTAATAATTAAATCTATGTATGCATATGATTAACAAAATGTAATGTAATTAATGTTTATTTACATATACAATGTATATAAAGGTATCACATTAAATTACCTTGAAAAAAATTAAAAATTTTGTTGTTTATATTTTTTAAGATGCATTTAAACTTTATGCAGCCTACCCGATGCCATATCATCGGTATTTGATGTGCCCAAGGAAGAGTTACATTGCGACGAGCTACTTGGACCCTTCGAATCTGCCCGTTTATTTAAAGCACGTCCATTATCTAACAGCCAAATAACTTACTTGGCCAAATTGGCCATTTATCAGTTGAAACTGCATGATCGTTTGGTGTATAATTCTATATGCAACAATCGCTTTTAAACTAAAGTGTGATTTTATAAGCGTTTGGTTTTTAAAATAAAAAAAAGACCAAAAAGTTCAAAACTTTATGAAATGTTTGTTTGAGTTTGTTCATCAATCTTTCCCATTTACTTTTTTAAGAATAGTCATGAAAATGTTGAATGTGACTACGCTTGAAATGCTCCATCCGAAAGTTCAGATTTTTCCATACTTTTTCCAACAAATCGGCAGGTATCACGGATATCAGACGGCAATAGATGCCGGCAAGGAGTATTAAACTGAGTATCGAGTGTTCGTCTCTATGTAGCTTTGTACTCCTTGAGATGCTGGCTTGCCTGTATAGACAAGCCACCTTACATATGGCCACAACAAATTATCGAGGGGTGTCAGTCAAATCGTACGAACTAGGCAGCCAACTCATAGGCACTGAGCATGATTTTTGGAAAAAAAAATTAATAACTTGTAGACGTCATTTAATCAAGTAGAAACCCCAATAGCAAAAAAAAAAAATCACACTTTATTAAATAATAAATTGATTAAAAGTTGAAATTTGTTAAGTTTTAATACAAAAAATTTTGTTTTTCGTAATTTATTTACAGTCTGTTGTTAGACAATAAGTAAATTTACTATAATAAAAAAAATATATTTATACAGCTGACAGCAAGTCAGCTTGACGGCCTACGTTGCTCTGGCTACAATCCTTTGTAACTTAGAATTAAATTTTACTTCATAAATATATAAATAAATAACAGCAAGTTTTCATTGAAACCTACTATTGTGTTTAATATAAAACAAGAACTGAGTTTGTAACATCTAAAACTAAGAATAAGGGCTTTGTTTTTGAATATAAATCCAATTTCCCCGCCAAACAAGTTTGGGGCTGTCAAGTGCTTCAAAGTAAAGCAAACTCGGAAATTGGTGCTGCTAACTGATTGACGGACTATTGTTGTATATGCGTATGACAGACTGTTGTAATGACATCAGCAGAATTCAGTGGCAACGCTTTGTTTTACGCTTGATTTTAAAAGCAATTGAATCTCCATTGCCGTAAACTTGCGCCTTTAAGAAATTAATTCTTTGATATTATATTATTGTTATCTTTGATAACAACTTACAACAACACGAAATGGAAAATGGTCGACGGTCAATGAAAAACAACGTAATCAGGACAATTCCTGTGATGCCCGACGAACAACATTTAATTGAAGAGCAACTGAAAATGATTGTGATTTTGCAGCAAGTCGGTCCACAATATTGTGCAGCGCTACGCGATATACGGGCTCAAAAAACAATTTCAGTGATCATAGAACCCATTGGAAAAGACGAGGCCATCTCTGTTATTGCCATAGCCACAGACAAAAACACCTACATTATGGACATACAAGCACTTGGCGGAATTTTGTATAGCTTGCGTTTGCTGTTTAAGTCGGAGTATCCAATGAAGATAATGCATTTTGGTAATCGCATTTCTGAACAGATTTTTCATCGCGACCCAAGAATTAAATTTAATGCACTTTATGATACGTTTACACAACTGTGCTCCGCTCGTCAAGATGACACTGAATGCACCCTACCCATGACTATAGCAATAATGCTTGACGTGCCACAGGAAGAGGTGCTCTGGAACGAGCTCAATGGGCCCTACGAAACAATTCGTTTATTTCGAGAACGTCCATTAACTAAGTGCCAAATAAATTACTTGGCCAAGTTGGCTATTTACCAGTACAAGTTGTATGGTCGTTTCTTGTACAATGCTAAATGCAACAACCCGATAAACTTTAATAATTAAATCTATGTATGCATATGATTAACAAAATGTAATGTAATTAATGTTTATTTACATATACAATGTATATAAAGGTATCACATTAAATTACCTTGAAAAAAATTAAAAATTTTGTTGTTTATATTTTTTAAGATGCATTGCAAAAGAGTCGGACTCTGTGTTAATTATTAAACCCACTTTTGAGATGAATTAACTTAATAGAATCTATACCAGAAGCAGTTGGCAAATCTCGGATATTTCACGCAATATTCGAGAAATAAAAATTCAGAATCGGCTATTTGTCGGTAATTTGTTGAATCGAGTCGGCATTTTGTGGCTCATCACCCCCCCACATTCAACGCTCACGCTTCGCCCCTGGCCAGAAGTTTTATTTTCTAATATGTATACATATATGCAATTTTCCCGCCAAGCAAAAATCAAGGTTGGTGCTGTCAACTTGATAAAAATGAAGCAAACGCTTAAATTGGCGCTGCTAACACTTTCTTGTGCGCCCAATTTTAAAAACAATTGCATTAAACTGCATGCAGCATAAAATGGACGACATGTTTTTATTTGATAAAATTCTATAATTATTAAGCGTCATTAAATTTGAACTTTACATATATCTTACGCAAAGATATTCATATGAGAGTTGGTTAACTTACTTTTATTAAACGAAAAAGAGTTCCAAAAGAGGCCAAAAACAATTTTAAATACTTTACTAGAAGTAGCATCAAAATGGGTGCTGCTAGATCCAGCAGCATAAAGCATTAGGAAAACAGAATGACAACGGCGAGAAAGTAGAGAAGAGTGGTGGGTTTTAGAAGCTCAGATGAACATCTTATCAAGAGATAACTCTTATTAAAAAGCGCAGTATATTTATTTAAAATATGTATTTGGTTTAAAATGGCACACAAGTACGAACAACCAACTAACCATCCATGATTATTAAAACTATAATTTGATCCGATTTATAATGCTGCTACCTATGTTTCGAACCGTGCACCACCTTTGGTTAAGTCATGGAATTTTTGTGCTGCATTTGTTACAGCTTATGCTTATTCTTTTTGTTTCTTTTCCGCGTGACGAAGAGCACGATTTCGTGTCGCCAAAATATTCTTTAAAACCAAATTTTTGGCAAATCTTTCGCCAAATAAGCTCTCTGCAAGATCTAGTACAAGTTGAAGTAATGCATGCGGCAAATAGCCGCTGGTGTGTGTGGCAACGCCTACTGTAGACAG
>JBAMAX010003439.1:0-310924 GCA_037043745.1 Chymomyza amoena
CGTCTGGACTTCTACAAGCGTGCCCGTGGTGGCCATGCAAAAAAAATCGGATTCCATGCATAATGGCATCGAATGTACTTTTACAGGAATAAAGAATTTCATTGATATCCAAAACTGTTTTTGTTTTATTTAAAAAAACTTTTGTAGCGCTCTTATTGAAAAACTCTTTATTAAACAATTTCAAGCACTTTCTTTTATGCCGCTGATACTCCTTTCGTTTCATAAACTGCATGTGGCAAGGATCTTATAAGTTGCGCAACCGTAAGTTCGTTATTTGTCGCAATTTTATAATAATTCAGATTCATTTATGTTTAAAGCAGTGCGTTATTAAAATTAATTTGCAATAATTTAGTTAGCTTCAACATTCATACAAAAACCTCGTTTAACATCACTTTTACGTTTATTTATCACCTTCATTCTGCCAACGCATAAGTAGTGCGAATAGGACAACATCAATAATAATTCCTTTGCGCTGAGCGCTTAAGAAAGCAGCATAAAAGGAAATAGACAAAGAATTAAACATGCAACTATTGCATGATGCTGCTTGGCTTTGTTGTTCTTGTAACTCTCTCATATTATTCCCCACATGCATATTCTGTGTCTCCCGCTCTGCTGAAGTCAAGTGTCAGATCAAGCTTGCTGAAGGGAGGTAAAGGAAAGTAAAACAAAAGAGAATAAAAATCAGTAAATTCGCGCTTTTAACACGGTTAGTAACGCGCTGCATTTTAATGTAAAATTAATAAGTTTACGCGTTCCAAAAAAGTGTTAAAACGTTTTAAAATAGTTAGTGAAATAATCGGCAATATTTGTAAATAATTAGCTTATAAGCGGCATTGTTTTAAATAAGTAAATCGAGAAAATTAATAAATTGCGCATAAAAGTGGGCAGTCAAACGTGTAAAAAGGAATGCAAAGAGCGAGTTTATATAGTCTATGTAAAAAAAGTGTTGCAATGTTTTAAAATAGTTATTAAAATAATTAGCAATACTCCGAAGTTATTTGCGGTTAAAATAAGTAAATCAAGAAAATTTATAAAATGCGCAAAAAAGTTGGCAGTGTAAAGTATAAAAGGAAAGCAAATTGAAAGTTCTTATAATGAGCGTGGGTGTGAAAGAGTGCGCTCTACGGAAGCCAGCTTTGTTTTTTTTGTTATTTTTTTTTTGTGCAGTGAATGTTAAAAATGCAATCGTGGGTGCGTGTGTATGCGTGCAAAGATGATCTCTTTGCTCTCTTTTGTTTTTTTTCTACTTAAATGCAGTAAAGCCAATAACGGTAAGCAGTTCGTCTATTGTGCAGCTTGTTTTGCTTTAGTGTGTGTGTTTTTTAATACTTTTTTTTTAAGTGTGTACAATCAGTGCATTTTTTTTTTTGATGCCCTGTAGCCAACTTGGTTATTGGTTATTTGTAGAGTGCTAAGTGTAAATTGGCTACTTGGTATTATTCGGCTTTAAGAGCATAATAGAGATAAAATAATATTGAACTTTATTTGAACCATAATAGAATAGTTTACGCAGGTAAGTCGACATAATTTTTTATATTTTACCTAGCATTTTATTTTCACTTTTAATCTAAAATTGAATAAAACAAACGTGCACGTTAAAAGTATCAATAATCATTTACGTTCTACGTTTATTATAAAAATTAAATAAGAATTCCTTAAGGATGGTAATTGATATTCAAATATTTAAGCAGATTTAATAATCAAACGTAGCAATGTTTTAAATAAGTAAATCAAGAAAATTATTAAAAAGTCTTTAAAAAATGTTAGTGAAAAGCTTAAAAAGAAAGGCCAAATGAAATTTCGTATAATTTTTCTGAATTTTTTATGGTACTTTACACTTTGTTTGGGAGGTGCCATTGACGTGTTTTTTTCAAAAGATGGGTTCGTGGTAAAACATAGACATTAGTTTTTTATCATTTGGCGTAGAGACCCATTAATATAATTTTGTTTCCCAATATGTTTCAAAAATAGGAACCTCAGAAAAAAAAAAACTAATAATCGTACTTTGCACGAGAGGTGCTATTAACGTGAATTTTATTTGTATGCTAACGTAGAAATTAGTAATGGAAGGGATTCCCAAACACCAGAACACTTAATTGCATATCATTTAAGGCCTAAATAAAATTCAATCAAATAATTAGGTTAAACAAAATCATTTTTGGAATTGGTTGGAAATTTGTATTTATATAAAATATTATTTGAAACACTCGAATAACAGATTGTTTACATTAATTTGGTTTAAAATTTCATATCGTTTTAGTTTATCAAATATATTAAAATAAATTTAATATCTTTTTTTTTACAAAAAAAGAAAGTGCAAAAGATTACACTATGTCACAAAATTTCAAAATTTTTTTGATCCCGGCTTCAAAATACATAGTTGATCCCTATGTACAATTTCACGCTGAATTCAAATCTGCTTAGAAATATGTTGAAAGTAGAACGGATTTTGAGATATCGCCAAATTTGCATTTTTCATGTTTTGAAAAAAGGTTAGTCTACTAAAATACAATTTTCTCTGGTTTTAGTGCCAATTTAGTGTCAATTGATGCGCCAACGGCATATTCTCGACACTACGGGCCCATTTTGTCTCACTGGCACGGGAACATTTTGTACTTCGCCTGTGGATTCAAACTTTTCCACTAGACGCTCAATTGTTGATCTGGCAGTACAATTATGACGACCATAAATTGGATGTAGCGCTCTTAAAGTTGAAGCCACTGATTCCGAATTTCGGTAGTAAATTTTAATAATTTCGACTCGTTGTTGGATCATATATAATTCTATGATGAAATGGCAAACCTTACTGAAGAGAAATGTCAAGAGAGCGGGAAAAAATATGGCGTCGTTTGCTGTCCTGATCGGTCTATTTTTGTAGCGTCCCTATTGAAAAACCCGATACAAGCGCCCTTAGATATCGACAACTTGCACATCGAAAACGTTGACAAATTCGAGTATCTTGGAAGCCAAATTTCATCATACGGAGGAGCATTGGACGACAGCAGAATTCGTAAAGCCAGAGCCGCCTTTGGAGAATAAATAAAGTTGGTGTTATTATATGTATGGTTATGAACCATGTCATTATCATCAGTATCATTGTCAAGAAGCTTCAAACATTTGTCAATCGATGTCTGAGAAGCACTGTAAGACTTTGGGAACTTCGTGAACAAAAACCAATCGAGATTGATTGATCAATTCGCAAGCGCAAATACGGTTGGTTGGATCACACGCTGCACAAAATTATGATGAGATACCGCATGCAGTTCTGGAATGGAACCCACAAGGCAATCGATCCAGAGGCAGATCTAAAATGACCTGGCGCAGGATGCTCAAACGGAACACCGAGAAATCAATCATCGAGTTACAAGCAATGGCGCGAAACAGAGAGCATTGGAAATCATTTATTAAGAACCTTTGTGAATGACTACATTTATAATTTGTTTAAATTATAAATATGTCCTTAATAATAAGTCAAAATCTAAGGCGAAATTATCAGGTGAAGATCCGAATGTTGAAAGCTTTAGTTTTAAAGTAAATTCATTCATTCGTACAAATAAAAACAAACAAACATTTTAATGATGCTCTTAAATTTTTTTTTTATTTTTTATTCATTACAAAGTTTGCATGAAATTGGCTCAAATTACTTAATTTCTAATATATTTTTTCTTTCTATGAAAACTGGATTGTATTTAAAAGTAGCTTCGGGAACATTTCATTTTTGAAATGTTATACAATTCCATTGATTCTGTTTCACAAGAGGTTTTTTTGATATAGTAGAAAGGTTGCATGAAATTTGCTCAAATTACTTAATCTTAAATTTTTTTTGTTTCTATGAAAACTGGATTGTATTTAAAAGTAGCTTCGGGAACATTTCATTTTTGAAATGTTATACAATTCCATTGATTTTTTTTCACAAGAAGTTTTTTTTTTATATAATAAAAAGTTTGCATGAAATTTGCTCAAATTACTTAATTTAAAATTTTTTTTGTTTCTATGAAAACTGGAATGCATTTAAACGTTGCTTCGGGAACATTTCAATATTGAAATGATATACAATTCCATTGATTTTGTTTCACAAGAGGTTTTTTTGATACAATAGTATTTTTAAAATAATCACGCTTTTCCATTACAAAATTGGCATTCTTAACACACATATTTAAAGTTGATTCAATTAACATATTATACAATTATTTTGAAAAAAAATTGGTCAAGTTTTCAAATTGTAGGCTTTATGCATTTTTGCAGTTTGCCTAGGCCAGGTCCTGATTGTCCAAAAATTCACGTATCATATTGCGACAAGATGCAAGCAGCTCTTTGGTGCAAGGGCGTTTACGATTGGGCGCGGCTACTTTGACCTTGGGTTTGGTAACGCTTGAAGCAATAATGTTAGTGGTGGTACGCTTAGGGATTACTTTTTTAGCTGGCGTCAAAGAACGATTTAGCAAATGTGGTGGTACGGCGCGCTTTTTAATCGGCTGCACAGGAGTCTTTGACACAGTGCGTACTTGCTCCTTGGGTGTACACTTGTCAGCTGCCACAATAGCCAATTGTTGCAACAATGTTTGAGGCGCTGGCGGTGTAGGAGGCCTAGTGGGCACAACAGTTGAACTGCAGGCAGTTTGATCCAGATTATGCTTAATATCATAATTGTAACGCAACATAAGCAATGCTGCAGCAGCTTCCATTTCCATAGGGCTGCGCTGGCTGAGACGAACACCTAGAGTTAAAAATTAAATTGTTTTAAGTATTTTCACAATTTAAGCAAATTTCTTTTTAATTACCCAGTGCATGATTTTTAGTTGGCATCACATGCTTGCGAACTGTAATGGGTTTAATTTGACACTTCATGTTGAGATTTGCTTTTGAACTGATTGCTAGGAACATAGCGGCATGCACTTTTATAGACAGCAGGCAAGGATTGCAAAGTTGCAGTTGCTACCTGTGACCTATTGGTCAGGTAAAAACAAAGAACGCCAGCTGCAACTTTTGAAAAACTAATCCAGGCACAAGTTTTATTGCTTGAGCCTGGCAATAAATGCTACCACTTCGAAGTAGGGTGTGTGTTGGAGGAATATTTATTTCCAAAAACAAACAGTTTGTTCGACTGACCATTGCAACTATATGTAGTTTACATAATATACACTTTTTTGTATCTTTTCTTATATTAAATTTATTCCAAATATATTAACTCAAAATTTCTGTTCGATACAGACGCTACTCGCCTATGATTCCAGTAACAAATACATCTTTAGTACATTTAACATTGTAGACTATTTAGTTTTATAATTCTACGCATGAATTTCGAATAACTTCGCAACCTCATTGAGATCGTCATACTTTTTGTTTTGATTTATGATCGTACGCGCTAGTCCTATTCTGTTAAACAAATTCCACAGCAAAATACCAACAATCTTATCATTCTTTATGTAAAATATCACGCCCTTGCCGTACTGATCTACATCATTGGGATCGCATGTAACTGCCACTTTTCCATCGCTTGTAGTGTCGCTACCGGCATTTGGATTAGGCTTCTCTTGACTTCTTGCTTCGGTTAGATAGTCCTCATTACGAACTGTTTCGGAAGGCAAGGCAAAGACTCCCACAGTGGGCAACGAGCTGTCCACCAGACCAATACCTTCATAGCCTATTTGCGGCCCCAAATCAGACCAGAACATGCTTTGGTGTGTATAGGGCTTTTCTGTAAAGAGATTATACATATATTTTTAATTAAATTGCAAGTCTGTTTCCAATAGCCCATTTAGGGCCAATTAGAGAAATTTATATCTTAAGCTATTAAATTTTGAAAATTCGATTTAAATTCATGCCATTAAAATATATTAGAATTTACTTACTCGCTCCGGTCATATTTTCGCCCGCCAATCTACCCGAGACCACTGAGTGATCGTGATGTTCTACGCGTCGTCTTCCCAACAATGGATCATAAAAACAAGAAGCATCTCCCGCTACGTACAGATTACGTCTTGCCTCCAACTCCGCATTGACCACAAATCCTCCAAGGCTACGATCCACTTCTAGACTAGACGAATGTGCCAGCATAGTGTTGGGCGAACAACCCACACAAACTACTACAATATCAGACATAAGCGTCATTCCATTATTTAGCTCCAACTTAATTTGATTGTCATCGCCTATTGCAGACCTAATGGTAGCCTCTGGAATAACGCAAACACCCTGCGATTCCATCTTATTCATGGTCCAGTGACTTAAATAAGAGGGCAAAACTTTTGACATATTTGCTTTCTCCTGGAACACCTGGTAAATCTTGCCACCTTGATTCTCTTTAGAATAGTTAGCCAGTGAACAGGCTAGCTCACTGCCAATAAAGCCATTGCCCACTATTGTTATATTACGCTTTTCCTTGGCGTAACGTCGCAGACGATCGTAATCTTCAGGGGTGCGGTAGACCATAATTTTCTGGCGCACACTAGGCGAGGCGTCACGGAACATGACTAGATTTTTAGGGGAGCAGCCAGTGGCAATTAAGCATTGCTCGTAACCGATTTGATAGCCATCGTTTAGTGTCACAATGCGCTTCTGGGCATCAACCTTCTTCACAGTGAAACCCTGAGCGACAGCTATTCCACCGTTTACGCTGCCTTCTAGCTTGGCGGGGTCCATGAAGAACTCTTCCGGTTCGAAATACAAACTGGAAATAAATAAGAATATAATTTTGTTTAAAAACGTGTACGTTTATTTTAAATACCTTCGCTCAGAGCCTGTCCACTGTTTGAAACGGTAGTCTTTGATTGGATCTTCATTGGCATTGGGCGTATACCATAATTCCTTAGACAAAGGTGGGCGCATGTATGGCTTGCGGTATTCGTTGCTTACCATTAGAACTTTCGCACGTGCGTCATTTGATTTAATGGCTCGAAACGCTGAAAATGCAGCGGTACCGCCACCAATTATTAAATAAGGAACAAACTTCGGCAGATCCTCAGATTTAGCAGGTGCTGTCGGGCAAGAAGAAAATCAATCAAAATATGGCAAGCGAATGTTTTACAATAAATAAATCTTACTTGTGATAAGGCCAGCCTTTTTCGCTCGTTCTACAGCATCTTTATCCATACCCTTTCCCCCATCTTTTCCATCATCATCACATTTTTTACGCGATAGCAACCAGGCCAGCTGTTAAATAAAATAATTTGGTTTTGCTTTTAGCATTGATTATGAAATATGATTATGGAAAACACATTTGTAATCCTAAAAACTACAGGGTAGTATCATCTTCGCTTTTACATTAAATTCAAAACACTCAGAATAATTTTTTGGTAAACCACTAACTTTGAATAAATAAAGTTTCAAGAGGATGCCTGCCTTTAATATTAGCAACCACATATTAGAGCAACTTGATCAAAATTTGTCAGTGGTATAGCGAATGCTGGTATGTCAACTTACTAATGCGCCTGCAAGTAGAGCAGCCAAGGCTACTAAAAGTAATTTCAAATTATTTTTGGATTTGTCGTCATCATATTCATCTGGTCCGTCACCAGAGCCTTCAGATCCTCTGCCTCCCGATCCTCTACCATCCGATCCTCTACCTCCCGATCCAAAGCCTCCCGCTCCTCCGCCTTCCGTTTCATTGCGTGTGCGATAAAATTCTTCGCAAGGATCTATTGGTCGTTTGCAGGAATCAATGTCAGGATCATCTCTACGAGACGATGAGGACCTCAAAACATCCTTGGCTGAACTAAACGTCCTTATGTTCACATTTCCCTGTTAAAAGAAAATATAGTGAATGAAGCGTTTGTTCAACAATTGCAAAAATAAAACAAGCAATGACTGAAGTGTGGAATATACCACTTTAAGTAGTCTTGTATCTTCGGCTTTGGAAATGTATGAACCTGCTGGTGCATTTTCATACTCTTCTGTATTACATTCAATATCTGTGGCATTGGGTGAGACCACGCATGATTCTTGATTGGGGTATTTGTTTGTTTGTAATTTTGAACGAGCCTCAAGTGTTCGTTTTTTTACCATTTCATATAGGCTGTCGTGTGCTGTTCTATTGATGATTGCTGCAATTATAGAAGTAAAGACATATTTTTATTTGGGCGGGCTTAGCGTACATAACCTTAAAGAAGCTACCGGCACACAATTCTTTGCTTACCATGGCCCGGTGTTACACTCAATGCATTCCTTGGTTTGGCCAAAATATGTGCCGTGCGGCATATTTTTTGACATATATATCGTACAGCCCAAATACTCATCTCAAACAGCTACAACAGCGTAATATTTATTTCGATGTTGAATTACAACTCAGATTTTTTTTTAAAAATTGTGTAATAAGAAGTGCCTTAGGAACAAATAATGTTTAACACGATATTTTGTTTTATATGTCAAGGTTGATGTGATTAAAACAGAAACGCGTAAATATATTGAAAATGCAATGTTGTTGTTAAAATATATTCAAAAGTTAGTTTTATAAATGCTTTTCCATTTTACGTTAATTTTTGACAAATTACAGAAGACTAGAGCAAACAAAGCAGAAACATGTGTTGTTTTTATCGTTATCGAGAAACTATTCGATAATTAAGACATTTGAAATACCGATAGCTTTGTTTATCATTTAATAAATTTCACTTTCTGTTGGGGGTAACAGATGTTTTTGTTTACTTTTTGCAATTTAAAACTAAACAAATTAAAATAACACAAACAAAATGGTACAGCACGTCTCCTACCCACAAATATGAGAACTCAGTTTTAAATTTACAACAAGCTCCCTTAGGATCCCTGAAAGTTTTAGGATAAAGCTTTAAGTATTTTTTCCAGCTGAAACTCCTCGTTTACTGTGGAACTATTTCCTCAAAACACAAATATTGGGACCTTGAAGATTAGGCATTACGTTAGTATAATTAAAGCAAAAAATATTTGTTTTGTTAGATAGTTAATAAATATTTAGTTTTATTTGTGCAAAATTGCATTTCATACACACAAAGTTCATGGACATAAAATTTTATTTATCTGCAATTGCTGTGGCGCTTCCTGTAGCATTTTGACTGTTACCCACAACAGGAGGCTTAACGCCCATCAAGGTGCAAAGATGATTACGCAGTGGTCTCACTTCTACCAATGGTAGTGTCCAATCGGTTTCCGACAACAAAATCAAAATATCTTCCATATTATCTTCTGGTATGTCGGTATCGTCTCCATGTAGTGCAAGCGCCTCATACAATTTAGTTGCAGCTGTCTTGCGCACGTGCACATGCTGCAAACCCAGAAACACCGACAATTTAGATAGTACACGTTTGCTTAGGCGCGGTACTTGAACCAATTGACAGAATGCGCCAATACTTGTCGCCGTTTTATATAGCTTTTTATAGCCTTTAACCTCCAAGTTTAATAAACGGTAGATATTCTCCGCAAATGGGTTTGATTCATCATAAATTACGGCATCAATTGTGCCCGAACCAATAAGTATTTCCAAAAAGCTAAGCATTGGATAAGTAACGCGTTCATGTAGCAGATTTTCTTCAAATATCTCAACAAGCTCACTGCACAGACGAGCATGTGTTTCAGGATGGGAGCGCAAAAATTGGAATAAGGCGGTTGATGCATATTTTATCTATGGAAATAAGATTAATCAGCAATCAAATTTTTGCAAAAATAGTTTTGGGTACTTACAAGAGATTCTGTTAGCTGACCAATACTGGCGCTGAGACCCAGCAGCACACGTTTGGAATAATCTGGTAGTTCCAGTAATTCACAGAACAGAGGGAATGTATGATCGGCAAACAGCCAGAGCACAGTGCTTGCGTCGCTAGGAAATATTTCACGCAGTCTTTGGTGCTCTCTTATATAGGGAATGGGGGGTTCAGCATGGATTAGTTGACAACAAAGACGCCCGGCCAACCCACGTGTGCGATCAATCTTCTCAACAGCTTGTTGCATGAAGCCCACAACAATAAGTTGAACTTGTGTTGCAGACAAAAGATCAGCTGGACATTTGGTTATGATATCAAAGAGGGCTGCCATGGACGCCTCGCGTACCCAGGCACCGATATCGCCGCGATTATCCAGCGTGTATTCGTCCAGTGCTTTTAGCAAGCACTCTACAACTTTGTTAAAATACTTGGGCTCGGCAAATGATTCTATAAGAAATGTTTAAGAAATTGCAATACAAATACATTTTTATACTTAACTCACCAAGGGGATTTTCGTAGCCCACCGTTTGCACTAGATTCTTCAATGCTTTGACACTTTCCGTACGTGCCTCACTCCATCTATAGGTCTGTATGTTTTCACGATCTTGCTCCGTCATTTCACCTACTATCACAGCTTGCAGTGGTGTAAGAGCGTGCTTAACTAAGTTGTCCAATATAGAATATAAGTGGGGTTTGATCAAAAAGGCCGGCAGCACGCCTATTGCTGCAATGTATCCCATGCGTATGTGCTCCTCCAAATCGTTCTCGGCGCCTTTTAAATAGGCCTTGATAATGAGTTCGTTACTGGAATGGCGCTCCTGTGTGCAGTAATAAGCACGACTAAGCTTTGAGAATGCCTCAACACCCATTTCTCGCACACCGCCAGTTTTGGTCACTAAGCACTTGTCAATTACTTCTTGCCAAGTGGCTGCAGTCAGAAAATGTATATTGTAAAATAGGATTAAAAAAATAACAAGGTCTTAGCACAGGCCATCCTTTTAATCACTCACCCAGACATTCCGGAGTTACCTCCAATTTTGCCATGCTGCAGTTACTAATAAAATTTGCCGTACAGGCTTTCATCAGTTCGCCGCTCATGCCACGATAAAAGTTGCGTGTCAGGAATGTGCTCACTAGTTCGTTCAGCTCAGCAACGCGTTGATTAGTCAAATAGGTTTTATTTGACTCTGCCTCCAGCTGTCGCAGCGCCACAGTAATTTCTCCCATAGCCAGTACACAGCCATGACGCGCGTTTATATCAATCGTGTCAGTTTTAGACAGCAACTGTGGCAACACAACAGCGGCCATATATTCAGGCGTGCGAAAAGCGAGCTTATGCAAAGCCTTTGCAGTCAATTCACGTATGGCTACATCCCAGTGACCTACTTTACGTTGCACCAAATGATCAATAAGCGGTTGACGGTATTCCTCAAATTGTGCGACAAAATCACTGATGTTCAGATAGGCGTTCTGACGTATACCCACAGAGTAAAAGTCTGTAGTAGTAGAGATTTCTATGCCAAAGGGAAAGTTGCCCAAACGACCAACGCTTTCCTGGAATGCAGCAGATGCAGCACGTCTGCAATTAACCTCACGATCAAAGATGGCAACAGTGAGCAAACCCGACGAGATTTTATGAACAAATGGTTTTAAATCTTCAGGATTGTAGGCGCGTGCAAAGGCCCAACACATGTAGCAAGCGGCATCACGAATATGTTGGCCCACAGACATATAGCCTTTCATTTCATCATAGAAAAGAGCCTGCATTAAGAGTGGAACCAGTTCGTGCAGACGATATGGCAGCAGTAGGCCACGCTTAGCTAGCTCCGCTAAAGCCACACAAGCACCATGCCAGGCTTCGTGTGGCTCTAAGGGATTTAGTATGTCAATAATAGAGCCTATAACTTCATCGCCCAATTCCTTGGGCAAACGATTGGTCACACGGCCAATGCCTTTAGCAGCGCTCCAGCGTATGTCATTACCACCGCTGCGAAGTGCCTGCAAAAGTTCCTCGAACACTTCCTCTATAGAGTCGGGTACGATAATCTCTTCACTAGATTCGCCATCATTTGTGGCACTTGCTTCTGGAGCGGATGGTGCTGCATCACTGGCATTCTCAGTCAGATTTGTAGCCAGGGAGCGAGTACCTTAAAATGAATTTTATGTTATATTATGTTATTGAACCATAACTAGAATAAAAGGCAGTGGCAAGATTAAGTCAGCTGTCTTACTTACCTCGTTTATAGCGCCAGCTGGCTATACGTGGCTTCAAATAGACCAGACCAATGCGTTGGACAATCTTAATATAATTTTTGTATTTCAAAAAGTCTTGACTTTCTTTGTACTGGCATGAAACAATCCAGTGCAACAATTTGTCCGCATACGGTAGCAAATCCTCTCGTTTTCCATGCTTTAAAATGGCAGCCACAGCCGCTAATTGGCCAAATTTTACGTGCACAGTGTCTGCCTGGTGCTGCTCAATGACCCAATCCAGGAATCTTTCCAAATATAAATCCTTGATGTCAGCGCGCACAAAATACTTGGCTGATAAATAAGCCGCCATGCCACTGCATGTGTCGTTTGTAGATGTATACAACTTGCACAGCTCGAAAATGCGCTCCATTTTGGTGGTTTTCGCACTGACATTATTGGTTACGACGCAGTTGGTAACAGGCGCCTCCCCATAAGCGTCCAACCGAGACATATGAAAAGGATTAAGAACCACAATAGACATCCAAAGCAGAAGCATGTAACGAGTTTCCCAAGTCTCAAATTCTTTGGCATCCTGCTGTTCGAGCAGGTCCAAAACAAACTCCAAATCACTCAGCTCATGCGGCATAAACTTAACCAGTACTTTATACGTACGCACTTTGCAAATAATGTATAAATACTTGAAAGCGCCATGACGCTCCCCTGAAGGTAAGTCGGCTTGACGTATTTTAGTAAGTAATTTAGATAGCAGCACTTCCAGATGTGGATCCAGCAAATGCGGTTGCTCCTGGTAACTGCAAGGGCGTAGCACAATCTATTATGACAAAACATTGAACACAATTACTGAAAAACCTACCGTGACAACAGCTGTGTGTACTGCTCGAATTCCCTTTCAAAGCAACTGGCCTCAATGGGCTTTAACGAGTCTATCATTTGCAAAACCTGCTCCAGCTCGCTAAAATGCTCCAAGGTATTTGCGGGCAAATCATCGTCCTTAACATCTTCACATTGCTGCATCATGATGCAGAGTTTGAAACTTTATTTAAATAAATTAATTGCTTAAAATTTATGGATTTTAAAACAGCCGGCACACGGATGGTTTAGTTTTGTTCACTTGTCTGTTTCGTTTCCAGTGTTCCGTTCATATGTATGATTCACTTTCTTGCGTTTTGCACAGCTCACTCAGCTGCTCACTTCTTGCTGCAATCGCTTCAATAGACGCGGCGCGAACTACCGATATAAAGCGCGAATACGCAGCAGTTTATTTATTTTTTTTTTTTTTGTCTTGAAATTTTATGCTGCAAATTGATGTTGTAATTAACTAGATGCAAGAAATAGTGATAACAATTCGTAAAGCCAAAACAATTACATATTGCTTCTGTGGCAAATTTTATCGAACGCTTGCTTGCTCTACACGCGTACTTATCGCAGAGTGAGTGGGTAGCCCTGGTACGAACGCTTTGTTTATACGCGATAATACACACGAATCTTGTAATAATTAAATTTTATGGCGTTGGCTGCAACGAAAATGGATAATTTTACGTTGATACAAGAAGTTGCTAAAAGAGAGCCGTTGTGGAATTCAAGTATGAAAATGTGCTATCGCAAGGACCTAAGCGTTGCACAGTGGAAAGAGGTTTCCGACATAATGAACCTAGAAGGTAATTCAAGGCTATCTGCGTGTATTAAGTAACTTGTATTTATAATACGTTTTCTTTAACTGCAGTTAACGTTTGTAAAAAGCGTTTTAAAAGTTTGAGAGACTGCTATCGCTCCGAAATAAGAAAAATACAACAAAAGCGCATAGAAATGACACACTGGCCCTACTTTCGGTCACTGGAGTTTCTGCGACCCATATTTGACCCCCAGAATGAAGTGCCGTTTTCACCACAAGCTTATGAAGTGCAATCAAATGAATCTGAAAAGCTTGACGACTTTTTAGTGGATGTTGATAGTGATGATTCGATTGCTTTCGATGTCATGGACGATATATTTAAGCAAGATTCGCCGCAACCACAGACACCAAATCCGGATATGTCACAGATTAAACAGCGGCTAGAGTTGAGCTTACTATCATCCAATAAACAGGCGCAACAAGAGCCAGAGCAAGAATTACCAACTAGACATATATCGCCGCCAGCAGCAAGAACTCAAGCCCCAAAACGTCGTAGGCGAAAAACATCATCATCAGAGGAGCATGTGCGTCATAGCAGTGCCAAGAAGGCAGCTCTCGTTGCTGAAGCAGCTGAGAAAGACGACGCAGATTATAATTTCCTGGTTAGTTTGCTGCCACACATGAAATCGCTAACAAATATGGGTAACCTGAAATTTCGCATGGAAATCAGTCGAATATTAGTGGAGCTAAAACGCGAAGATATGCAACCAGAGCCGTTGGCGCGTGAACCAGAGAATCCAACCCCAACAGCCATGCCAAAATTGATTCCTGCACCCACAAGTTTTTCATGTGTCTCTGAGACTACGAAATATGCCGTATCTACTAATCTAAATGGTGGCTATTATTTAGATAGCTCACCAATTACAGTGGAATGCGATGTTAAAATAGAAAACGAGCCTTTGTATAAGGATTAGGCAGATCTTTATTGCCATACTGTGCTTTTTTTTTAATAATTATGGTTGAAATTTAATTAAGTGCACGAAATATTAATTAAGTACAAGAAATATTAATTTTAAGCGTTAATTTTTAAAGTTGTACCAAAGTTGCCGCCTTTTACACTAGCTGTATGGAAGACAATTATCAATCTGTTTCAGACTATTAAATATGGATTTAATAAAATTTTAAACTAATGCTCTTTCGATTTACCAACCAGCATACATTTGTACATTAAAAAAAAAAGTATAATTTGTATTTAATCAAACAAAATTTATTTTGTTAATTGTAAAATAATACCCATTAAAAACAATACACATACGGCAGCGTCTTGTGCAATCTTTAAAATGATTTATAACTTGACCTTTAATTCACGCGCCGAATTTTGATTGATCCCTTAATGGTGTTTAAACTGGTATTATAGTGAGGCAACTTTAATTTAGGGAAGGGAAAAAATTGTCCATTATTTTCAAATAAACTTGCCCACGGTGCCATTGAAACTGACAAAAAATAAAAAGGAACATATTAAAATAAACATACAACTGCATTTTATTTATTGCAACAGACATGGATTAAGTTTTTATTTATGCAGATGTATGCATATTTATATTTACCATTTTCGATTAAAAAAATCGTTCATAAAAAATACTAAACCAATAAATACAAAAAAATACTTAATTAGAATCTATAAAAGTCAGCCCTGGATAGCTGCTTGTTATTGTGAATGATTGAAAACGCAACGAGACAATTTTTTCATTGTCGTAAAAATTATTTTGATTACTTGAACACATAAAGTTAAAGTAAAAAAGAAAAAAATATTAAAAAGTGACTAGTAAAGTTTTAACGTGCGCGTTTTAATAATTTGTTTCTATGCGGCGTTTGAAGAAATTGTCTAAAAGCCAAAGTGTGACGGCTTTAGCGCAAGATGGCACTGGAGCGGCAGGCACGGCCGCGGCAGCAGCGGGCAGCGCATTGTCTGATGCAGATGCTACTAGAGGCAGCCGGGACACTACTACAACCACAAATGAGACGCTACTTAATCCGGAGATCTTTAAGCATTTCGATAAGTCGGGCCGTAGTGAATTGTACGTGCAACAAAACGAATACACACACACCAATATCATTACCATTGTGGCGCGCGCGCGTGTATTTGCGTTGATGTTGATGGTGTTTACTTTTACTACCAACTGAGCTGATGTATTGTTGCTGAAATTAAACGTTTCGTTTTAGTTTGAAATTCTTAAAACAACAACTGCAGGATAATGCAGAAAGCCCCGTCTTTGATCGCACTGGCACATTTAAACAAGGCATTTCGAGTGCCATTTACGAACTGATATGGCAAGTTTTGCGTTTCAAGCTCAAGAAGGACCTCGTGCTGCATGTCCTTAACGATGTTGTGGTAAGTTGAAATATAAAATGTATGGAAAAAAAATTGTTTAACTGCAACGATCTCTTAAAGGCCCTGCACAAAGAGTTTCCCAGCCTGATATTGGATGTGATCAACATACTGGACAGTGAAACATCGCTGCTGACGGAGGGACTACAGGAGGAGCGACATGCTTTTGTGCAATTCGTCAAGGACTTGGATAAAGTTGTGCCGGAAGCATTGCTTAAGGAACGTTTGGAAATTGATACCTTACAGGAAGTTGGCATTGTTAAGAACAAGAGCTTCTATACCAAATTTATCAAAGTCAAGACTAAGTTATAGTGAGTAATTAAGGCTCTTGCCGTGTGATGTTTTTTAGCGAAAAGAAACTATACGATCCAAAAATTAGAAGCGCTATAGTTTGTTTTCATTCAATTTTAATATATTCAATGTATTTTTAAATTCAATTTAATTTTCGAATTTAAATTATAGCTATAAACAACGTCGATTTAACTTGTTTCGTGAGGAAAGCGAGGGATTTGCCAAGCTAATTACAGAATTAAATCAAGACTTTGAAGAGCATACAACGCCTGAAAGCGTTATGGACATAATAAAGTCACTTATAGGTAAGGCTTTGTTAATTAATCATCTTTTGTTTGCAGCTGCAAAAAACACTTGTGGAAAGCAAAAATAAGCTTTAAATTTAAATATAACAACAATGGTTTATTTTTATTGTTTGCTGCTTAACAGAAACGCAAAATTAGATTTGTATCATGTAGCATGTTGTACCTGCTGTGTACATATACATTAGGGTGGCCAAATTGCAACATCTCACGATTTTAATAACGCCACAGCCATTAAATACTTCAGGATCGTCTTTTGTTTTTATAGACGCTATATGCAGGTAAAAAGGTAACTATTTAGGCAGTGGCGTTATTAAATTCGTCGGTTTAAAATGTAGGAATACCATACCTATACATACTTAAAAGCATTAAGTTAACTATAAGTTTTAAGATTTTACGTTTATAAATTCCACTGTTATCAAGCTCCTTTCGGGTTTTAACTAATTTAACTCTTATAGGTTGCTTTAATTTGGATCCCAATCGTGTGCTGGACATCATTATCGAGTCATTTGAAACACGTCCCGATCGTTGGCATTTATTTATACCGCTGCTGCGTAGTTACATGCCCACCGGTGCCATAATTTGCGAAGTTCTTGGCTATAAATTCTGTCATTTTAAGGCAGGACGCACGCCTCGTTCTCTATTTCATGTTTGCGCTTTGCTGCTTAAACATGGAGTGATTGAACTTAATGATGTATATATTTGGCTCACACCAAATGATGGTAGCATTAAGGCGGATTGGGAAGAGGAGTTGGCGGATGCCAGGGAAATGGTTCGCAAGATGAACATGATATCCACCAATAAAAAGGAGGATGATAAAGAGCCACCGCCGCCGCCAACAGTTAAAAAGTTTGACGAGGTATACCTTTTCGTTAACATATCGAAATTCATTTAACTCTTTTTAATTGTAGGAAAAGTACAACGTTAATCAAAAGTTCGGCTTATGCGAAGCTTTGTTGAAAGTCGGCGACTGGGAAAATGCTTATAAAATCATACAAAAACTGCCAGATCAATCGGTTGTCGTACAGGAGCCTATTGCACGAGCAATTGCCGAACTGGTGCATTTGTCTGTAGAGGAGATTTACTATAAAAAGTGTTTTAAGGCACCGCTTGGACGTAAGCCTAGTCGCAATCGTCTTTATGATGATGCAAAACTTGTGGCTAAAATGCAGGCACGCGATTTCAGCGACTTGCGCAAATACACCTGGCCTATGGCGAATGTACTGGGTCCATCCATGCATTATGATACGGTTTTAATGTATAAACTTATACGCATTATGAATAAGCTCGTTGTGGATATGGGCGTTGATAGTTTAAACGGCCCACTGCCAAACTCTGAATCGGAGACGCATTACTACGATATTATGAGTACTTTGGATGCTTGCATATTGCCTGCGCTTCTTTATTTGGACAACAATTGTTCAATGTCCGAAGAGATATGGTCAGTGCTCAAATACTTTCCATATCATTATCGTTATAGTCTGTATGCACGTTGGAAAAATGAAAGTTATCAATTGCATCCCAACTTGATAAGGCGCCAAGGTCTGCAGCAACGTGACATTAAGGCGTTAATGAAACGCGTCAGTAAGGAAAACGTCAAGCCAGTGGGTAGGCAGGTGGGCAAATACAGTCATTGTGCACCGGGCCTGCTCTTCGATTATGTAAGTTTTTTAAATTTACATTTGTATTAAATGATTAATTTTTATTTAAATTATTACAGATATTATTGCAAATTCAAATTTATGACAATCTTATTGGACCCGTTTGTGACATGCTCAAATACTTGACATCTTTATCCTTTGACTGCTTAGGCTATTGCATTATCGAATCGTTGACGCTTACAGGACGCGGCCGCTTTAAGGATGATGGCACTTCCTTATCGCTTTGGCTGCAAAGTTTGGCTTCTTTTTGTGGTACTATTTACAAAAAGTATTCAATTGAGTTAAGCGGTTTGCTGCAATATGTGGCTAATCAACTAAAATCGCAAAAAAGTCTTGATTTGCTTATCTTACGTGAAATTGTGCACAAAATGGCTGGTGTGGAATCTGCTGAAGAGATGACCAACGATCAGTTGCAAGCAATGTGTGGTGGGGAACAACTGCGTGGCGAGGTAAGTTAAAAATTGTTTTTATTTGTGACCCCATTGCTCGCATATAGTATAATTGGTATTCTGTTTAAACATAGGCCGGATACTTTAGCCAAGTGCGCAACACCAAAAAATCTTCGAATCGTTTAAAGGAGGCCTTGGCCAACCATGATCTCGCTGTAACTATTTGCTTGCTCATGGCGCAGCAAAAACACTGCGTCATCTATCGCGAGACTGCAGCACATAGTCATTTAAAGCTGGTGGGAAACTTATATGATCAATGCCAGGATACATTGGTGCAGTTTGGCACATTTTTGGGTTCCTCGTACTCTGTTGATGAATATGTTGAACGCTTGCCATCTATTATTACCATGTTACGGGAATATCATATTAATACAGATGTGGCATTCTTTTTAGCACGTCCTATGTTCACCCATCAGATAAATGTAAGTTTTAAATGAACATTTTTTGCATTATCACGACTTAAAAATGCGTTTTTTCTTATTTAGCAAAAATATGACCAATTGCGCAAGGCAGATCCCAATGCCAAAAAGCTGACCACAGCACAAAAACTTCAAAAATATCTTGAGGCAACACAGCTTATAATGAATCCAATTGTGGAGTCTGTACGTCCATTACATAGTGTCAAAGTTTGGGAGGATATTAGTCCGCAGTTTTTGGTCACTTTTTGGAGTCTAAGCATGTACGATCTGCATGTACCTAACGAGAGTTATCAGCGTGAAATTGGGAAACTAAAACAGTTATCTCTACAGGCTGCCGAGGGCAAAGATTCGGTATTGTAGAAATTTATCTTTTATTTATATTTTATCTAAATATGTTATCTTATAGAATCAATCCAAGAACAAAAAAGAACAGGAACGTTATATAGCGCTTATGGAGAAACTAAACGATGAGCGCAAAAAGCAACACGAGCATGTTGACAAGATTTTGCAGCGGTTGCAGGAGCAAAAGGATAGCTGGTTCTTGTTACGCTCAGCCAAGTCAGCCAAAAATGATACAATTACACAATTTCTGCAACTTTGTTTGTTTCCACGTTGCACTTTTACGGCGCTGGATGCGCTTTATTGCGCTAAGTTTGTACACACAATACACAATTTAAAGACGTCTAATTTTTCCACTTTGCTTTGCTACGATCGCGTAAGTCGTAACCGAAACCCTTTGTTTATTTCACCTTTTAATTGATATTCTTAATAGATTTTTTGCGATATTACCTACTCGGTCACCTCCTGCACCGAAGGCGAGGCCACGCGTTATGGACGTTTTCTATGCGCCATGTTGGAAACCGTCATGCGCTGGCATTCTGATCAAGCCGTGTTTAACAAAGAATGCGCCAATTATCCTGGCTTTGTTACCAAATTCCGTGTCAGCAATCAGTTTTCTGAGGCCAACGATCATGTGGGCTATGAGAATTATCGCCATGTTTGTCATAAATGGCATTATAAAATTACAAAGGCAATAGTGTTTTGTCTGGACTCCAAGGACTTTATGCAAATACGTAATGCCTTGATCATACTTATGCGCATATTGCCGCACTATCCAGTACTAGGCAAGCTGGCACAGATTATAGAAAGAAAAGTGGATAAGGTACGTGAGGAGGAGAAAACAAAGCGGCCGGATTTATATGCCATTGCATCAAGCTATATTGGACAGCTTAAGCTGAAAACTCCTCATATGTTAAAGGAAAGCGATTTTCATCAGGTAGCAGAACGGCCGAACAAGGAATCCCCGCCGCCGCCAGTAGGTACGCTTAATGCGATTACAACGACTACTACGGCAGGTATGCCAGCAGCAACAAGAGCAGCTGGCAATCCGTCATTTTTCTTCGATGGAAAGTCCAGTAAACCTGAGATTGAGACAAAAACAAGTAAGTGAGATCATAAAATGCATAGATATTATAAAGTAATAATGCTATTCTTTATAGGTTCAACTGCACGTAATGAAGTTAAAACCTTGAAAACAGATGGCTCATCGTCGAATTTGGTAACCATAAACACTAACACAAGTACACAGTCATCAAACGAGCGCGAAAGCAAACATCGTGACCTGCCTAGAGAATCCTCTCGAAGCGGCGCATCAATAATTGAAATCAGAGATGTACTTCAACAACCCACCAACAATATCAGTAATAGCCATGGCAGTAATGGTAGTCAAAGCGAACGTCGTGAGCTAGACCGCGATCACGACCGCCATAGCGTGAGCAGCATTCGCAGCTTGCGTGACATCAATCGCAACAAAGACCGTGAGTTAGATCAACGTTCACGCTCCCAGCGTATTGAGGATCTGGAAGCGCCAGGATTGCGTGGCTCAAAGCGTGATAAATTACGTCGGGATGATCGCCACCGTCATGACGGCAACTCGGAGCTGGAGATGGTGGACTTAGTGAATGCAACAAACAATGAACACCGACACTATGATGAATATGAAGGACGCACTCGTGATCGGGACTTGAGCTCTGTTTCTAACGAGAGCAATGGATCCTTGGCGCATCGTCGCAGTCACGAGACCATTGAATATGAAAAAGGTAAGATAAAGCGCTTTAATTAATTTAATAGAATTTATAACACTTATAAATTATAGGAGATTCTAAACGTCGAAAATTGGAAGCATCGTCAAGCAGTTCAAAGGTTAGTAACTATTGGTTGCATACATAGTATGCTAAGAAAACGACCATACAACTGGAGGGCAGCATTATCTCAAAACTTCGGTAACATAAATACGAATCAAATAAACAAAGTTCTGCACGAACCAAAGCAGAGCCCGCTCGGCATACACACATTTCAAAGGTGACACCAAGCAACGGTCGTTTCATCAGCGATGTCCACTTCAATATTCCAAAAGCAACGTGACAGATATTGCAGTCTGGATGATTTGGCAACCAATTCGAAGACATGTTCTCAAGTGTATCCATATTTTATTTTATATACCAACAATTTTTTTGTGGGAGCTATAAGTAAGTTAGGTCTTACTTGGGATTTGACTTGTACCAAAAAATGACTGATTGACGCTTGTAAATTCAAGAGACTGCCAAGAAACAGCAGTTTTTTTTTTAGTTTAAGCAAGCTTAGTTTATTTCTTGTGACTGAAAGTGTTAGGACTATTGAGTTCCATTAAAATTTATTAGGTTTAAATTAGACCTAAGCTAGTAACATAAGAAAATCGACTGTGAACTGGCTGAGCCGATGAACCCCCAAAGAAGACAGATTGATGAATATGATGGCTAACTACGAATTTATCTACGGAGGAAAACAAAATATCTAGTCGAATATCTTTCGGAGCAATGGCAGCATAAAAATTAAACCTCAAGAATCAACGGAATAGATCAATTAAAAAAACACTCGCGCTAGAGATGTGAAAAAAAACAACAAGCAAAAAGTCAACAATAATCAAAGGTGCAATAGCGGAATAAAGAACAATGAAGTATTTGGCCTTCATGTACAAGCTAACTATTGCAAAAAAAGCTTAGTTCGGACAAGAAAATGCAGAAGACTCGGCGCTGAAACACTCGAAATCCTAATAGTTCAACAAATAGAAGCATATGAGACAGGGAACTTAAACCACATCGGATCGAAATTGACTGAAATAGAGTGAATATCAAAGGTGAACACAAAAACTGGAGGACTTTGAAAATGAATCACCAAATTCTGTGGTATTGTCAAAACTTGTCAGAAGCTGCTTGTTTAGTGAAAAAAAAAACATTAAAAGACTGGAGGCAGAATCTAAACTCATCAATAAATCGAATATGTCAACCATGCAACGATTACCAAACTAATATTATTGTGAAATACCTATTAAATAAAACTTGCGAGGAGTGAGGACTTAATCGGCAGAAAGACGTTGAGACATTAATAGCGAGCGGAGCCAAGATCTACATTGAGAAAAGCTGAATGTTCCCCATCCCTTATCAACGAGGGAAATATTATTGTGAAATTTCAACAATTGACACAATCGGAGCGAGGACTTAATCGGCAGAAAGACGTTACATTGAGAGGAAGAGTAGCCAAGATCTACATTTGAAAAAGTTGGATGTTTCCCATCCCTTATCAACGAGGGAAACAATTTTGTGAAATTTCAACACTTGGACACAATCGGAGTGAGGACTTAATCGGCAGAAAGACGTTACATTGAGAGGAAGAGTAGCCAAGATCTACATTTGAAAAAGCTGGATGTTTCCCATCCCTTATCAACGAGGGAAACATTATTGTGAAATTTCAACACTTGGACACAATCGGAGTGAGGACTTAATCGGCAGAAAGACGTTACATTGAGAGGAAGAGTAGCCAAGATCTACATTTGAAAAAGCTGGATGTTCCCCATCCCTTATCAACAAGGGATAAATTATTGTGAAATTTCAATACATGAACACAATCTGAAGAAAATCGCAGGACACTTGTATATCCGTAACTACAAAATTGTATTGCATCGTGGTGTAAGGACCCTGGAGTTTGAACGCAGTCGCAGCAACGGTAGAAGTCTCTTCACAACCATTGATGAAATAACAATGAAACATAAATCCTAGAAGTGCCAGAAAAGAAATCACTACATAAACTTGCTGTAAACTTTCTTTACCAAAACTTTTGCGTTAGAGCTACACTTAGTTGGAGGAGAAACAATGTTAAAAACTTCTTGATCAGAGAATACAACCTACAAACAAAATCTTCAATTTAACAATTCCTTCAATCTCATCTGCAACCCATCAAAAATACAATAGAATCAAACGCTTCAAATCTACAAAAAGCCAGCTAGTTTAAAAACATTCAATTGTTAAAGGACCTAGAAAATACCTTCACATATCGACAGAGTGCACTTGCTTTTGGAATCTTTGTACTATCAACGTGTGCTGTGGACTTTATGCTGCCTTGAAGTGCTTTGCTTTAGCAGAAACTTCTGACTTCGACCACCCCTATGACTACAATTAGTTGTAATTCGTTGAACTTGAGTGTGCATCGTTACGGGTAAGTGATGCGGGCAAGGATGGAGTCTACATAGGGCATCGGGGCTAAGGGTACAATTACACTCAAAACACACATATAAACAATTTAGGTTGATAGTAATTGGTTCTTAGTTTTTGAAATGTTATTTTCCCATTTATTAGTTTTATACACTAGTTCAATTTAGTTTATAGTTTAAAATATTCCATATCAATATTAATGTCATGCCATTGCAGAAGGTTGAAGAACTGGTAGATAGTGTAAAAAAAGCACGTGGCGTCAAGACGAAGGAACGCAACAAAGAAAAACTTTCAGACGAGGAGCGTGATGCACGTAAGGATCGCAAACTGGGACGTAAACGTGATCGCACCGATGAGTCCAATAGCGGCGATCATAAGCGCAGGCGTGAAGGTGTGTATGGGTTGTTATACTTTATTTTTACTGATTATAATGCCTTTTTAAAATTTTATTTACAGCTCAAAACGGTGAAGACGATTTGCGCGAACGGGAACGCCATAGGGTAAATATTTGTTTATATGCTTGTTGTTTATCAAATAATATAACAGACTTTGGCATTTTAGGACAAATCCCCACGAGAACGCTCGCATGAAAAGTTCGAACGCGAACGTGGTGGCAGCTCTCGAGGCGATGATCGCCAGTACAGCATTACCAAGTCCACACGCTCTTCCAGAGTGAACTATTGATTGCAAATAAGAATGCTCTTTGACGTGACAGTTCTGAAATTTCACATAATTTCATTTATTTTAAAAACACACCTTCGTTTAAAATATGCTAAAACAAAAATTGGAATTGCTTATATAATTTGTTAGAGCATAGAAAACAAAAACAAAAAGATACTAATAAATTGTAGTTTTCAACGAATAAGGTCAAAAGAATGTTAAATTGTAGTTGTAAGCAAAACAATTTTCAGTAAAACCAAAAGAAAAATTTAAAAAGTAATGTGTTTTAACTTTTGAATTGTTACTTTTTAATTTTGATATTTATGCTCTAATATTGTGAGTAATATGAGGCTCTATGTATGCTCCACTTAGGAGTTCAGAATTCGTTGTAGTTGTTATGTCAAACTTAATAGTTACATTTTAAAGAGATACATTTTGTAAAGTTATATCATAGCTCGAAAAAATCTATTATTAACCTGAAATGATGCATGTGCGAGAGTCAGTGCGTCGGCGGCTTTAATCAGATCTGCGTACGCCATATCTTGGAAGAGCCCTACGAACTTAAATTCTTGCAGGACAAGGCTTAGTTTGAAAGAATAGTACTTGGTAAGTATTACGATTTCGACGAGTTCAAGGGAGATCAATTTTAAATCAAGGGCGCTTGTACGAACTTTTGTATCAAGCTAGTAGAATACAAAAATAGACTTTTTAAACATTTTTTATTTGTATATAGTTTGTTAATTATATATTTTACGTGCTAGTAACAATCCTTTATGTATTTTTTCAGTTTTCTTGGTACATCCTAAGTTATTTTTGTATTATTCTTGCTCTCGTCCATCTGGTTTTGTGATGCTATTTAAATTTGGTGTTTATTTTCTTTAGGTAAGCATTATATCGCATTAGTTTTAATGATCTGTCGGTAATGATGAAATAACTGATTGATAAATCCAATAGATTTTGATAAATTTGAGCATTTTTTAAATTTTATCTTGAATTTGAATAAGGAGTTGGTGTGAACTTTATATATGACAGGGCTATCTTTATAGATTTAGTTCCGCTGAATTCGAATCCGGGGTAGAAAAATTGCTCAGTATTTAATGGTTTTGACATAGTTTTAGAAATGCTCCGACTTCAAAAAAAATTGAGGTTTTTTTGAATTTACGTTCTTGATTTTCGTATCCGGAGTTCAGGCAATATATATTTTTTTGCAACCAAATGGAAAATCATAAATCGAAATAAATTTTGGAGGTGTTCTCAGAGCACTTTTCTACTGGAATTTTTAGGACCTTGGATTTGAATTCAGTGGCCCAAAATTGGTATGACAAGACTGCCTTGTTCCATACAAAGGATACACCACATTTTTAATGTAGAAAACCACTTAATTGATACTTAAATCAACAAAACGTTTTGTTTCCTGAAATTTCCAAATGAATTGTTTATTAATTTATGATTTGTGACTGAATCTTTAGTATTTTATATATTCTGTTCGTTTAATTAGTTTCATTTTGCGTTGTTCTATAATTCGTTTATTCTAGTTGATTTATATAGGTTTTATATGCCATATATATATATAGTTTAGTTTTATTGTGCCTCTAGTGTTAACATTAAGATCCACTATAATTCTAAAATAATACCTTTCAACACAAACTAAACATCAAATACATTCGTTTTTTCTTTTATACGATAGATTATTTGTATTCACTATATAACGCAAAAATCATCTAAAATTTTTATTAGGTTTTCTACAAATACTTAGGCTAATTATATTGACGCTAAAATCGGCGCATGTGTAGAGCTCCAAAAACTGATAGATAAACATATCCAAAGCGCTACGTCATACACATACGCTTTAGTAGTATTTTTCGCTTAAAATCGGTGTATAAAATTTGTGTTGCTCGCTTAGCTTGCTGGCTTGCTGCTTATAAGTATTGTATTATATTTTAATACCTTGAACTTTAACAAATCCTTGGTTTCAAATCCATTTCGAAATCAATGTTATACACAGTACACATACATGGTTGTACACAGCTTCCCTAAATACAATACATAAATTTAAATGTTCATCCAAAACTTACAATACATACAGATATATCTTTTTTTTTAACTTTTGCATACAAAAAATATTTTTCATGCTAAGGCAACTTTTAACATCGATATGGGATAGTTGTATTGTAAATACCTACATTTAGTTGGGTTATATGATAAAATTCGAGCATATTACTGTAATGGGCTTGGTTTATAAAGCGGTTCAATGATATGTGTGTGAGTTGGCAGCATAAATAATGCGCAAACTGCCGAAATATAAAATTTTTTGAGCGCAGCTTGATTAGTTTAAAAGTCGTACTGGTTTTTGGGTTCCATAGTTCTAGTTTGGTATATCTGTAGTAAGTATGATTATGTTAGGTATGTGCTTGTGAGCCTTTTGTTTTTAGGTACCGTGCAATGAGGTGGTGAGTTTAGTTAGATCTAGATCTTCATATCAAAAATGGCAACAATATTTATCAGGTGCGCTATATAGTTAGCATTATATCTTTGGTATGTGTGTTTTCGTTAACATCTTAGAATGACTAGACTAGGCTACCAATTTCGCATTCAGCATTTCATTGTATTGAGTATATAATAGTATATAGCAAGGCAGTGATATTCCATATGCCAAGTGACGAGCACAAATTTCAACCAATGGTGCTCTTGGTGTATAGACAGCTGCTGCTGATCAATGGTTCCCGTGAATTGACGGACGTATTGGATGGATCCAGCTGTTGTGTGTCGCTGGAAAGCGTAAACTCAGTTGATGTTTCCACGGAATCGTGTTGGCTTTGTGTTTGCTCATGCCTACGTGGTTTGGCCATATGTGCTGCATCTTTATGTAGTACGCCGCCTTCTGCCGCAGCTGCGGGGTAGCTAGATACACGTTTAAGTGTCTAAGAAGTAAAAAAAAAGAATAATAATTTGCATATATTCTTGCGAATTAAAAAACAAACTGACCTTATCATTCAACAGCTCAGCAGCATTGGCAGCTGCTATGGATTCCGTCACGGGGCAAATGTTTTTGCTCGAGGAAAACTTTTTGCGTTTACGCTTCAAAGCGGCTATGGCTGTTAGGCCTGTAAAAGATCAAAAAATAAATATATATTGCAATATACAAAAAAGAATGGAAGGCAATTAAAAAAACCAAAAGGTTAGATACCATTGAATTGAAATCTCTTCAAACGCATAAATCCCAAATTGGTACCACCTGACACTGAATACAAACAACAGGCCGTATAGGCGGGGTTATTATTATATACAATTGGTTAGTACTATATAAGTACGTTTGCGGAAATATGAATACAATATTGATATTTTACCTGTTTAAATGATCAACTCTAAAGACGTCAGGAAATCTGACCGAGAGCTACCGATACAGTTCGGTAATGGATATATCCGACTTCATTTTTAATATCGTTTACGATATTATAAGAAGGCAATTCGCAGAACCGCCTGAAAGCGACATTTTCGATTTTTGTTTAATGAAATTTTACATTAAAATACAAAAATAACTTGGTTATTAGTTATTCTTTGGGTCCATGCCACAGAAAAGCAAAGATACGTAGATTGCGAAAGCCTGTTCATATGAACAGATGAGCAATGGGAGAACAGCGGCAAGCGTTTTAAAAAAATATACCTTTTACATACATATCTTTAAGAAACGTAAAATATCAGAATAAACACACTTACAATCCACCCGAAAAGATGACAGCTTATGACTTACCACTAGTTGTGTATAAAAAATGTGCACCGACTCCTACATGAGAGCTAGCGCTGCTACCACTGGCACTACCACCATTGCTGCTGCTAACCGGAATCGTAGTTTGACTCTCGTAGCCATGTTGCGGCGAATTTTGTGCATAAGTCACACGCACCTGACCATGCAAGGGTGTTGAATTTTGCGAGGAATTGCACACCGAATCTTCGGACTTGGAGCGACCCAGCATTTTGCTGACATTACCCACCTTGGCGGCTTCAATGAGTGTGCCTAAAAAGAAAGGCAGATTATTTGTATGCTTTAAATTTTGTTATTAGATTATATCCACCCCAGCGTTTTTTATGGCCCGCTATGCGCTTATTATAAGGCTTCAGAGCCGATTTATTATATTTGGTAGCACCGGGCGTTACAGCAGTGCCCATAGTGGGCGTTGTGGGTGACTCGGCTCCGGTAGTGTGTTGACGCTTGTGCATAAAGTTGGGAGTAAATAATGTTGACAGTGTGCTGCTAAGAATCTCGTGTTGGTTGTCGTAGTTTTCCAACGAAGTAGAGAACTCGGCAACAGGAGCTAAGGAACCGGTAGAGCCTGGGGGAGCTATATTGAAACCTTTCATAAGACGGCGTTCCTTTTGACGGTTCTTTTTGCCACCGCCTCCTGGGAAAAGTTGTGAAGTTAAAGAAGCGTGCATAATACAGGATACTACGCTGCTGATACTTACCACCACCCTGTCCCGCCGTTACATTTGTATCCATGCCACTATTTTTGAGTATTTCCACCAGCTCACAGCGAAAGGCCGAAATGTCCTGTTTAATTTCATTAACATCATCCTCGGTTACGCCCTGTGATTCAGCTTTGCGTTGTTCCACTGTAACATAGCGGCGTACCAGGTTGCGCATTATCTGCTGATATTTAAAGTCCCTATCGCTGGCCTGTTGAGCTTTACGCTGTAAAAATATGATAGTTCTAAAGAGGCTTTGATTCTTGTTCAACTTAACAACTTACGCGTATGGTCTTAAGATGTTCACGACGTGCGGCCGAGGAACCACTACAGAATACTCGACGCATCCATTTAAAAGCATACCAAATAGACTTGGGTGTGGGTATAATATTAAACGGAGGCGGACAGGTGCCACCTTCTTCAAAATAACTGATCCACAGCTTGGAACGTGCAAATTTCCACTCCACATCAGCGCGTTCCTAGAAGATATGATATAATATTAATGGTTAAAACTAAGAACTAGTGCTGCAGTGGCTTACCGATATAAGTTGATAAGAGTGATTCATCATAGCAATTAACAGATTAAGCAGCACCACAATATTGATGACAGAATAGGTGCCAAACATAAGCATGCCCCAAAAGCGAGTGAAAATCTTAATGCCATCGAGCTCAAAACTATCCAAGTCGATAAGACCAAAAACAGCCCAAAACAAGGTTTGTGTTGTCTCAAAGAGGCTGTAGAAAGAATAAAAGTACGTAAAGTAACAAGCGCTCATTACTTGAAAGTGTTATAGTACTTACTTGGAGAAACGACGCCAGACAATACAAGCATTGGGATCATTAGTTCCATTCATATTAACCAAATTGGGCGAAACCTCGGGGCAGCGTTTTTTCTCCAGATCCGCATAATACCTAAGAAAAATAAGTGTTAGTACATTTTTTATAATGACGATTTTCTAAGCCTTCATATTACCACAAAAGTTGATTAAGACCACTGCCAAATGCAAAGAGTACCAAAACATATAGAAAGAAAAACTTCATAATATCCATGACCATGCGGGACAGTGACACCTGCAGTGGCCCCAAATGTGGATTCACCGAAAAGATGTATACCAATTTGAGGCTACTGAAAATGTTTGCCGCGCTAAATAGGCCCTCCGATATGAGCATTGGATCCCAAGAGTCCCAACGCTCACGCGGCAAATCAGTGGCATGCGGATTTGTAACCATTTCTTTTTGAACCTAAAAGGACAGTAAACATATTAGTAAAAGTGAAACCTAGTAAAACCAGTGAGTATACCTGGAAAAATGAAACCACTCGCAAAGCTACCGTGGCCACATATAATGAATTGGTCACAAAATCAATGACGTTCCACATATCATTCAGATATTCCTGCAGCCCCACGTCCCAAAGTTGTTTTACCTCGCTCCAGATTAAGCCACTCACCCAGGCCAGAATGAGCCACTCTATAAAAGTTGGTTTGGCGCCGCGTTTGGTAGGTAACTCCTCCACCTGTGCGAGCATTTCAGGAGTTTCAGCAGCCCAGAACCAGCCACCAATAAAGGTCTCAATGCGTTGAGAGGCAAGCATGAGTAGAACTATCAAAATGTATGGTGCTCAAGAATGTATTTTTATAAAAATTAATTGACTTACATAAAAAAGTAAAGTACGAGGCGCTGTGGCATATAAACTTGATGAATGGCTTGCGCATGGTCTGGCCACAACCGGAATATGGCGCCAGTATGTATGCTAACGAGAATATAGGAAACATAATGCCCATGCGTATAATATCCACAGCCTGTAAGGCCATGTTCTTGCGACGAAAGCCGGGTAGACCCTCATACCAAATGCTTGCCAAAAGCTGCTGAACATTAGAATGGGCTACAAACTGCAAAATTAAGGTGGCTTTAATAGTAAGTAAACTCATATAAGCCATTTTTTTCCAGGCAAACCTTTTTTTGTCGCAATTTGATGGCCAATTTGAGGCGATTTAAATGCATGCGTTCACCATGTTCATAAACTGGACCGGTGGGATCATGATTAAGCAGTATCTCCAGCTCGTGTGATGTGCGTGTATGATCCAGTAAAGCAGTGGCAAAGTCCTGGCACTGCTTGCGCAGCTCCTGGTACTCATTCTGAAATCAAAATCATAGTTTATGTGCATACATTATTAGGACATTAGCCAACAATCCCACCTTAAATTCGTGTTCGAGAAAGCTTAAGCGTCGCAGCTCCCAAGACAGCTCAAATGCAGTTAAAATGGGATCCTTAGAGGATAGTGCTATCAAACTGGGGCTAGCAAGCGCTCGATAGGCATTGATACGTGAGCGTGAGTGCCTTAAGGAATCCTCTTGACGCGATTGTACGCACTCATCGCAACCACAGCGCACATCGTGGGGCATGGGCAGCACGGCGCCACGATCCAGTAAAATCTTGATGATTTCATAGTTATCGCGATGTGCGGCCAATATGAGCGGTGTTATGTCTGGCGTAAAGGTGGAAGTGTCCTCCGAGGCGGATTCCCAGCTCTGTATAAAAAAGTTAATATTTAAACAATCAGCAGAGAAATAAAAAGATAAAAAATAGACAAAAATAGCAATATTATGAAAGTGTGGCCGTTTGTTATTTAAAATGCGCCGATGTGTTGCGAGTAATCCGTTTTCGTAATTTTTCAACACTCTTTGTTAGTGCCTTATGAACAATTAACACAATTAAGAAAAATAACAAAGATGCTGATTCATGTGCACATAAGGACGTTTCTGCTTACGATCCTCAAAACTACTTTATGTTAAACTACGGCTTACGTTTCACTCACATGATTGCCTTCATTATGAAAGGTGACATTTTCATGATCTAACAAGACCTCCACGGCTTCAACAAACTCCTCCGATATGGAATGTAGCAACGCGTCTTTGGTATCCACATTATAATTAATGAGCAGCTCAACCATTTCCAAATTCTCATTGTCTATGGCCATCAACAAAGCAGTACGTCCCAAAGGATCCACACAGTTTACATTGATGTAGTCCGTATCCTGCGCTTTTTGTAGCATACGCCGTGTGCCAGCCATATCACCACGCTCCACGGCTAGAAGAAACTTTTTCTCCTCCAGTGTTAGCTGGCGTATCTCCTGATGCGGTCGTATTGTGTTCTCTTCCTCCATCATGCCGTGTATGCTGTGCCGCTGTAAGGCAGGTAAGTTTAATTAAATATTCGAGTACTAGGGTATAAGTAGTGTAGCTTACCTTAACACGCCTGGCTGGCTCTATTTGTATGGCTAAATGGGAGTTACCCTCCAGGCCAGTCTTCTTCTCAGCACCATCCGCTGCATCTGTGCCATTTTTTATTTTATTCAGTATGGGAGCAAGCACGGATTTCCGACGTGCTGGACTAACAAAGTGCAGCTTTTTTCCTTCGTCTGTGAAGGTTACAAAAGTTTATAAGTTATGATGAAAACTTTTGTCTATCAAGACAAAAACTAGAGTTGGACATGCTTCGTGATTTGGCCAATAAGCCGTCGTTAGCGGCAAAAGTTTGAAAAGTATTTGGCGTGGCTTTTGGTAGCGCCTTGATTAAGGAAATTTTTTAAGATTTAAAAATATTTGCTGCATCTTGAATATTGTGGAATGTGTTATATTTTCATTTCGTTCCAACAAGGCATTGTCGGAAAACGGTTTTGTTTGGTCTTTCTAGTTTGAGCTCAATTAAAAGAAAAACTTGTAATTTGAAGAAAACATTTTCATTAAGGTTTCATCATACTTTAGAAAGAATTTTTGGAAAATTTATATATATAAGTTTTTTTCAGGTTTTATCGGATTAACAGTAGAAAGTCCTAATTATAATTCAAGATAAAATAACTTCAGAAAAAATATAGCTTTCAACATATAATTTGTAGGACGTATGTCCTTCCTTCTTTCACTTTAAAACACGAAACACACTTATCACGCTGTCATCTCTAGATAAACTATTCTAAGAAGTCAAAATCATTTTCCTTTGTTATCCTTTAGCTGCATAAATTGCAAGAGCATAAATATTCTGTTATGGATACCAATTTGCCCATATTCTAGCTTATGTCAATTCCCAGCCTTGAGCAGAGCCAGTTACGCTATCTCTTATTCTCTCCTCTTTTAGCCCAGCTTTAGCTTTAGCTGCAATGTATTTGTAAATCTTTCAAGGTTACAATTTGCAACTGGTCTGTATGAGCAGGGCATTGTAACCAGGAGGCCAGCTGTGTCCTCGGGCAAATCAAATTGCCATTAACGTTTGTTTGTTTGTTTTGTTTATTTTGCTTTTGCTTTCAGTTACCAGCATCAGCTGTAAATTAAATTATAATTTTCGAGCGCAAATGCAAATGCAAACACTACCGTACTATGTGGCGTATACGTAATGTGTGTATTGTTAGCCATTAAGTACAAATAACTGGGTCAATTGTTGCTTGTTGTTGCATATATTAAAACCCTCTCCCACACATACACACACTGCAAGTGACAAAAGCTTGAGTGGTCTTTATGTGTGCGTGTGTTGTTGAGAGAGAGTGTCTATTGGTGTGTTGTCAGTTTTTGGCATTTAATTTCAAATGACATTGGTTGCATCAAAAATGCATGCACGCACACTCTCACACGCAGGCATATACACACACAAATCAATGCACAAGCTGACCTTCACGCATACAAGCAAACTGCAACAAAAGACTCTACATATATGTGTATGCAGCACACGCCCTCAAATATGCAACGATATTTGCAAATCATGGAATTATCAATACGTGCGTGGGAACATGCATACATTGAGGTCTATGTTTACGTCTACGTGCTGTTGACTTGCAGTCATAACTTTTTAATTACGCTCGATTTTTTTGACTACTTTGTTATACCCTTTAAGTGAAGATAAAGGGGTATATAGGGTTAGAGTAAAATAATTTTATGTGTAAAATATACGGTTAAGGAACTTAGATTCTAAAATATGAGTAAAAGGCGGGATTCTTAATTCCATTTCGAAAATAAAATAATTAAGCCATAAGTGCCTGCATAGTTCACCCTGTTTATCAAAGGCCATAAAAGCATGTAGTATTCTCAATAAGTGAAAATTTATCTTTTTTTCCCCTATTTTGCGGCACAATTTTCCCACGAAACGAAACTTATTTTGTTCCAAAAAGTGTTAAGAAAAGTTGACTTTTTATTTTAAGGTTTCTGAGAGCTGGTTGTTTAGGCGGACGGTTCATCAGATGCATATTTCTTTTTAGCGATGTCCAGAGTTTGATTCTTTCATAGGACAAATTGAATAAGTAACACTAGTTGTCTTTTAGTTCTAATTTATTTAGATAATTACCTCAGTTAATCTTTTGGATACCTTCTTACAATTTTCCTTCTTTGATTATTTTAAAATTATGTACGCCGGGGAGAGTGGGGCAGAACGCGCCGCTTTTGATATTATTGAATTTTTGAGGCAGCCCAATGGCTGGGGGATCTTAAGTAGGCACGTTGCATCGAAAATATGTGTCTAAATCTTCGCCTCAAATAAATTTCAGTTCTGGCTGATCTAAGTGCCTCGAATATTGAGTTTTATAAAAGCCCCATCATGGGCTGGGTAAATGCTCTATGGGTTCATTTTCAAGTCGGTAATGCGTGGTTCGAAAGCGAGCTAAAACTTCGAAAAACTGATGTCATTTTCGTGTTCATCACCCACAAATTATTATAAAAACTCACTTTCAATCAAGCCCGACAAAAAAATTTGACCAAAATTTATATTTTCTTTCAACGAACTATTAATGTTTCGGTGCTCAAATCACATTACTTTTAATAATCCACGCCCAAACAAGTTTAGCTTGTTGTCTCCACCAAAGCTATGTAAGGAAAAAATTTCAAGCCTCCAGCGTCGTGACGTAATCCATGTTGAATATTTCCCAAGTGGCGCATTTTGCCCCACCATCCCCAACTATAGTCTTTAATTTAATAGAATGGAGAAATATTTCCAAATGTATAGATCTATAGTATATACTTATAGTTAAGGCAAGTTTTTAAGAGTATATTCAAACCAAAGAAAAGTTTTAAAGTCGGTTTTAAAGCGATTTTTTGTTCTGTCCATTTGTGATATTATACAATGTTTCGAAGGATTCTATAAGTCTGGCCGTGTTGCAGTGAGCATCGGAAGGCTTCTTAGCTGGTGAGTACGCTGGATGTTGCAAAACTTTTCAAGCTACATCAGTCAATTCATTGTACATTAGTCTTTGTTAGTCCCACCAATTCCGAGCATGACATTAGGACCTTCGATATACCTTTAAGGCTGCGATGTCAATTGCTTCCCAAGAGATACCCATGGCTTTTCGAATTTTGGATTGTCGTAGCAAATCCATTTTTCATCGTCAGTTACACTCCCCGCTTAGCAAACTCGAGTGATAGCCACTTTCCTTCCGAAAACCCTTTCTTTGACATACATAGTTACTAATCTACCAACAATTCCATATTCTAAAAGACTTTCAAACATTTAGTTATGCTTCAAACAAAAAGTTATATGTATAGATAAGAGTATGCATACTTCGTTGACTTTTACTAAACTTCACATCATATTTTTTCTCGAAGTTTTGTTTGCCTTTTGACCGCTTGCAACGAGCGTTGAACTTTCATTGATTCCACAAGAGCGCACATGTATATGACTATGTGCCTATGTATGTGTGTAGATATCAAAATGTGCATATGTATGTGTGGTAACGTATGAGACTGCGCAGGACTAACCTAGCCGCTTTTATTTAAAGTTGTCGTAGGTCCGGGCTGACGCCATGCAACGTCAAGTCAAAGCAAAATGGCCGACTAGCGTCCGTGCCGCCATTTTATGCATGCAAGCACATCTCAAACATACTAGTTACACATACCAAAGCGTACAAGCGCGCTTTTCACGGTTGGCATAATAATCACAAACCATTGAAATGCTATTGATTGACCTGAAAACAAACTCACACACACACACACATTACACATCAGTTGCTTCGTTCTTTGAGCCACAATGCAGCACATTACTGGCCAAGTTAACCCCTCCTCCTTGCCGCTTTTATGACTTGCATTTCATTCGGCTTACCCCAAGTACAATAATGCTGGCCATAAAATACTACGTACTATAAGTTATTTTTGCAGCTTGTTAGCCAAGTACCCAGTTGAACCACAACTAATTGGTACGCCGCATAATTACTGCCCAGCACCAATTAGTGTTGGCCTTATGCTTCTGGATGGGAGCTGGCTAGACGTGCTTCGCCACACGCTGTAGCAACAACAAAACAACGTTAACAAACTAACCAACTAGCCAAGTTTTGCGTTTATAGGTCAAACTCTTACATAACTGAATTAAAATTGGGCCAAAGGGTGTTAGTTGAGTAACAAAAATGGCAAAAAAAGAGTGGTAACTTTAGGTTGAGAGATGGAGGTAGTTTGCTGCCAAGTCTTTAAAAAGGAGTTTTAATCTGAAGTAAGATGGGAATCTTTCATAGAAAGTTAAAGATGAGAGTTGAGGTAGTTTGGTGCCAGGTCTTTAAATAGGAGATTTAATCTGTAGTAAGATAGGAATCTTTATAAGAAATTTAAATCAAAAAGGCGAAATGAGCGAGAAAAACTGTTTGTCCTACAATTAAAACTGAAGCATAAGTAAACTCCTCTAATGATTTCATTAACATTATTATATGTTTCTCTGGCAGGGACTCTGTTTGAAACTCAAATTCAAGCCAAAAAGAATTGAAAGATTTTTAGAATTTCATGTCAAATTTAAATATGATAGCAAAAGTTAGCCTAAGTACATACGTCTCTTAAAGTTACCCTGTCAGCACCTTAAGTATAATTTTTCACAATCTTCATAGACCAACCCACTTTTATAAGCTTTTAAAACCAATCCAGGCAGTTCACGTTCCAGCTTCATAATCCTCGCACATACTCACACTCAGAAAATATCAATCTATTTAATGCGGCCGCTTAAAACTTTTTTTTTCGTAACTTCACACGTCGTATACGTAATATAATATTTTTAGCTTAATAAAAGCCAATTTTATGCTAGTATGGCTGCAAGAGCCAAACGAAGCACATAGAAGCATCCTCAGGCGTTTCCAAGAGTTCGTAGTTACAACAAAAATTTTCGTCGACTTATAAAAATATTTGTGCATTGCACGTTCAGGGCGTATACGTAATATTAATGTTAGTCTTACCTTCGCCTTCTTCGCCGGCTTTTGCATCGCTCCATTTCGACAACTGCCGCAAGTGTTAGTTGGAGAAAGGATAAAAAAGGAAAACAAGTTATTTTAGGTTAGTACATGCAGCTTTACTTAAGTCGAAGATGATGTTTTTAGTGCAGTTTTAAAGAAAATGTATGCCGAAAAAAAAAGAATTAAAGGAACTAAAAAAGTTAAGATTTTAGATGTGAACCATTTTTTCTTTTCTTTTTTTTATATTTTTACATTCTCTATAAAAACTCTAGATAGTTCCCTATGTAGTAGCATACTTCAGAGTTTTAATAAAGCTAAATATTATTAAAAGTCTTAAAAATTAAAATGTAACTTTGATTCGCTTACAATTAAAAATCTCAAGGACTTCTATAAAATAATTTAAAGTTTTTTAAGATGAGTTCGATTGTCCCATTGAAATCTTCAAATAAGTAGTTGCTTAAGTTTTAATGAAAATTGTTCGCCGGTTTTTAATATAAGCTGTCAATTGAGTTTCGTGGCACAGTTGCCATTGAACATTGATGAATGTTGAAGGCCTTGCTCGAATTGCTGCTGAAAAATGGAAAATGCCGCCCGCTGTCAAATTTCCTGTGTTAAGGCACAGTAGCCTTGCAGCCGCTTAAAGGCCTTGACACACAGACGTGCAACATCAACAACAACAACAGTATCGTCATCAACAACAAGCTGCAACCTGAACAGCAGCAACAAGCTCGAGATAATTAAATGTCAAGATTGCAGTAACACACAACAACCAAAAACAGCGGCAACGGCGGCTGCAGCGTCAGCGACGTCGGCTGCGGATCTTGACTGCACATTTGATTCTTAATTTTTTACCCTTTACGGCGGGGTACATCGACTTCAATACGTAAATTAGTAGAATTGTAGAGAAGGTATTAGAAGCAGGTTTTACAGACGAGCTAAACGCTACTGCTGCGAGCATTTAGGAGCTCTACCGGTTATCTACAAAATCTTGTCAAAATTTCGCTAAGGTGGATTGCTGTTTTGGTACAATCTTTGAAACAACCTGAGCCGCGTTGACGGACCTTTCCATCCCCTGGTGTTAAGTTAATACGAACTTCTCTAATTTCTAAATCGGCTTGTGTGTAGTGTTTTGGAACCACCGCATAAAAGACGGGATGTATTCCCATAGTGTGCAAAGAAAGTTCCCGTGAGGTGGCGGGATGAGAATATCCACCTCAGTGTTCCCCTGCTTGTCGTAAGAGGCGACTAAATGGGGATCGTCAGGAAAACTGGCGGGGCTCCCCAAATCCGAGTCTGTCGGGACTGAAAGGGGAGGGTAAGCCGAGCATTTAATTTCGGTAACACTGGTTGAGTATACGTCCAACCATACTCATTGAGGTCCCTTGTGAGATTATCGTGGTGGCTGTGGTTTAAACCCAAACCGCGGGTAGAGTCAGCTTGGCTCGGCGTGGTATTGCGATCTCAACCGGGTGCTGCTAGCCATAAAACACAAGAGATGATAAGATACATCTCGCCCCTCACCAAGGGGAAGAGATGGTGATCAAAGATCTGGTTATCATGTGCAAAGAAAGAGGACTTTAAAAGCGCCTGTAATAATGTGCAGAGTTGAAACTCAATTTCAACCAAAACATCTAAAGACGATCCGTCGGTGGTAAAGGTATTTACGCAAACAATGCCCACTATCGAGGGAAATACCCTAAAAGTGGCTGCCACGAGATATCTGTGAGAACGGAAAATCGGGAATCGGAAGATGACACAGGAAGTTACAAATGAAAATAGACCGATAATTTATTCCCCTTATTCACCACAAGGTGGTCAATGTGCCAGGAGCGGATTTGCATTACCAGTTGCTCTTGCGGTTATAAATTTTAAAGTAACCTCATTTAAAGCTATCGAAATAGCTAGAAGCAAGACGTAACGAGAATGGGACAGGAAGATACAAATGGAAAAAGGCCGATAATTTGTTCCCCTTATTCACCAGGAGGTGGGCAATGTGCCAGGAGCGGATTTGCATTACCAGTATCTCTTGCGGTTATGAAATATAAAATACCCTAATTTAAAGTTATCGAAATAGCTAGAAGCAAGACGTAACGAGAATGGGACAAGAAGATACAAATGAAAAAATGCCGATAATTTATTCCACTTATTCACCAGGAGGTGGGCAATGTGCCAGGAGCGGATTTGCATAATCAGTATCTTTTGCGGTTATGAAATGTAAAATAACCTTATTTAAAGTTATCGAAATAGCTAAAAGCAAGACGTAACGAGAATGGGACGCTTCGTCCGGCTGTCTCATCTCACGAACACTCTGGCCAAGGTATAATACAAAGGGGGCATACGAATTCCAGCGGTTCCACAAGCCAAGGCGTAGGATGGGAACAAAAGAAGTAACGGGGAACCTTATGTCTGAGAGGAAGTACAATATTTTCCTATCACAACTTCTGTCGTAGCTGTTGTATGAATTTTCAGAACTTATGAAATGCAACCAGTTTTTAAGGAAATCCTTTTCGAAGTTATGGGCTGTCTGGCAAAGCTGCCTCAAGCCGACATGTCTCTTTTTATCGAATCCTCATGGCTTGAGCTTAAGAGAGCTTAAGAGAGCTCTGCCTCCTTATCTACCTGAATTCCCTCTTATGACTTCCCCAATATTCTTATGACTTTTCTCAATTTATTATAATTAAGTATTATAATGGAGCACATCGTTTCGGGGGGAAACTCAGCTTAAATCGAGTAAACAATCAATTTATAGTTATTCCAAGCTTTTGCCACGTGCTCCAACAAATTTTCTATACCAATGACACACTCGTTTATATAGTACTTACTTATTAACAGAGTCATGATTGTTGATTAGTTCAATTAATTAATTAAGTTTTTTAAGCATCATTGTTTGATGAGCTCCACGGGGTTTCTGGGTCCGGACCTCCCCTTTCCAAAGTAGGAAAAATGCGTTGAAAGTTTTTTGCGAGCTTTGTCTGAGTAAAGACCTCCCCCCCAAATCCTAGATCGATAAGTGACCAAAAATGTTTCCCAAAGTAGGAAAAATGCGTTGAAAGTTTTTTGCGAGCTCTGCCTGAGTAAAGACCTCCCCCCAAATACTAGATCGACAAGCTACCAAAAATAATAATTTTGCCTTCCACTGATGATTTCTTCTTATAATAATCTTTATTAAGAAAGTGATATTAAAGTTGAAAGCATCTTTTAATCATCGCCAACGCTCAAGAAATTTCAGGGTATCTCTAATCTGAAACACCTTCGAACAAAGCGTTGCCTCCAGGTGTATTCTGTCGCTGCCTTCGCGCCTGACCAAACAACCACAACTAAAACCACATCTACACACAACCACATATGTCGACACACACACACACACACATGTACATAGATGCTGTCTCACTCGCGCACTCATTTGCCGCAAAGCTGTGGCAGTCAGGTTCAGGTTTGTTGCTTCACCTCGGATGAAGGTTGCACATCCGGCTCGCTGAGGCTGATGCTGATGCACTGTGGCTGCCAATGTTGTTGTTCTTGTTGTTTGTTGTTGTCTTTGCATCCGCTTTGAAAATGGCATAAATCTCGCAAATACAAATACACATACACACATGCCTTTGCCTTAAGTGTCCTTGTTTTGAAAACATCAACAAAAACAAAATCAACGACGACAACAAACACTTGTAGTAAATTTTGAAGCGGCAGGGTGCAAATGCTTCTGTTGCAACTTCTGCTACTGCTACTGTTGCAGTACGCATAGATGTCCTTGACATGCAGCAAAGACAACGTCGACAGAGCAAGGACAACAGACTGGACAACGACTAGAACAACATAGAGCACAGATAGGCAGGTTAACTTTTAGTTGCCAAAGTTTTTATACTCTTGCTGATGAAACTTTATTTATCTAAGTATAAACAACTTTTCGTCCGATTGTTCGAATAGCAGCTATATCAATGGGTAAAGTTTTTATAGTTTCGTTAGAATAGCTCTGAAACTAAATAATAATTTTGGAATATTAAGTACCCTCTGACAAAGCTTTCGCTAACGAATTCTGCAAGAAGTGGATGCATTTTAAGGACTCTGACTCAAACTTTTGTTGGTAATTAATGAGTAACAGTTGGGGCTCTATGTCCCTCAGTGACTACAGGAATTAAGAGAGAAGTGAAGAGTAAGGTGTTCTGGCATCTTCAAAGCGAGAAATCAAAATACAGGTTGTTTTTAGTAGGCGTATTTATTTTTGCATATAACTTGCGAAGAATCCAACCGATGCTGAATATTGTGGAAAAAGGGGCCGATGTCGAAAAACAGCATGCATCATTTTGGTATACATATTTTGGGGTCTTTTTCATTTCCTTTAAGATGTTATACACTATTTTTTTATATAAAGTAATACGCTTAAGACGATTTCCCAAAAACCCACAAAAATTTAGATTTTTTATAACTTTAGTTTTTGTTTATTTAGTACCTACATATGTTGTCGCAATTTTCGATTGAGCTTTTTTCCGAATTGTCCGCTCCTAAGTTAAATAGTATTATGTATTTAATAGACCCCTGGGGGTAGTCACACATAGACTACATAGGCCTTAGTGGTATTATTCAACTAACGAAGGGCACCCATAAGTCCTACTTCTTATTCTCCAGGGCTGGGCAGCCTAAAGAATAATCCAAGTCAAAGATTTCGCTTGGTTCGAAGTTTCGAAGATATATGCATTAGTAATGAAAATCGTTGTATGGGCAAAAGATTGGGCGTCTGGCCACGTCGGATGGTCCTATTACCAAGAACTTCTTAACTGTATTGGTAATAAAGTCAAATCATTTTTATATCCATAGAAAATTACACGCAATTTTTACTTCCTTTGAACGATGGACTTTTCATGATTATATTTCTGAAAATAATTGCTTACATTAAGGTTAAGCTTGAGTCCAGGATACAAAAAAAATTTAATTTTCTGAACAATTAAGTAGAATCTATATAAATTTCGGTGAATCGTATAAAGTAAATATTCTAGAAGTATACTAATATAAAGACCGTCTACTCAGGACTTTAAATGTGCTCTAAGAAAGGGGTACCATTTATTAACATACCAAACTTCACCTGCTTGGGAAATATGTCACCCAAATCAAAGCATTACCAGTTGTCTTTTATATTACACTAGTTTACATGAAAAATGAAGCTTCGTAAAAAAAATGGGTTTTAGGGTATTTTTGGGTCGAGAAGGAAGAAAATTACATTCAGATTTTCGAGATTTTATCGAAAACGTTTTTTAAGCCCTTTTTTCAGATATTCTTCGATATATCGTGAACAAAATTTTGTATTGACATGAAAGACGATTAGATAGAGAGATATTGACGAATAAAAATATCCAAAATATGTATTTCGAAAAAATCTCGAAAGCGGTACTTAGAAAAAATTAATGTAATTTTCGAGTTTCTCGACCCAAAATTACGATAAAAAACACCTTTTTACGAATGGTCACTCGATGACCAATAAATTTGTAAACTAGTGTTATCGGTCTTAGCTATTTAAAGTGCACTCAAGTCTGATCACGTTTGACATTTTTCAGCATTAGCATAATCAAAGGAATCTCTTCTAAGAAAATTTGTTATTTGTGGTGACTTAGTTCATATGGGCAGAAAACTTTTCTTGAGATTAAGGCATTTTGGAGACATTAGTAATGATTGGTTCTTCTTAAAAACCATATCACAACTCAATCACGCAAAAAAAGGTCGATTCCTGATAGCAAAATACGAACATGGTTACGTTTATGACGTGTAAATAATTACGAACAATGGATCTTTGCCAACGAATCCGAATCAAGGATCGATGTATGGGCGCTCTAAAACGATCCAAACCGAACAAAGTAAATTTGCTAGCGTACCATTTTAAAGGAAAGGTTTTTCTAAAAAAAAAAGAAGCATCATTTGTTAAGGTACTTTTCGAATTCCGATTTGTCTGCAGAACAAATTAAAATATTCACATTTTGGAGTCCCAAGGTGGCTATGAATTTTTTAGTACCTTTTATTCGGATTAATAAGATGTTGTATTCATGATTTTATTGCTAGTGGTACCATTCCTACAATTGTCCTGAACCTTGGCAGAAAATTCGGCCACCAATGTAGGCGCTGCCAATTTTTTATGCTATCGACTACTCCGAATGATCAGAGGTGAAGAAAAAACGGTTCTAAGCGGTGTTAGAAAAGGAGGATAAATTTTTAAAAATAATGAGCATATGCACGATATGCGATTAAAGCATGCAATGGCGGACCCCCCTAGTCAAGTATAAATAACGACGTCAGCGTTTTTTTTTTTATGCCAGAAGTGACTGTTGGATCCTTCAAAAAGCTTAATTTATATGCACCCTATTTTAAGTGGAAAAAGATCTTTGAAAATTGATGTAAAGGAGCACTGGATTTGATGTTTTCCCTAGTCTGTGGCACTATAAAAGACAATCCTCGTATCGCCCTAGATATAATACTATTTTCTTTCGCGTTTAGTCACTAATAAATTATAATAAATTAATCGATTGAGCTCTAAAGAGACTTCTAGTCGAGAAAGCTGATTTCGGCAGGGATCTGGCAATTTAATTCTAGTGCGACGGACATTTTTTTATATTCTATTCGAGAAGGCTGTTTTTGGCAAGGGATCTGACAACTTAATTATAATACCACGACATTTTTTTTATATTTTGGGTATTTCGCTACAGTAACCTAATTACTTACATTTCCCTTTTACAAAGATTACAACGAAATTAATTTATCCTTTCACACAACATAAGCGTTAGAAAAATCCGTTTAGAGGTCTCTCTGGCGCCTCACTCCCTTTTTCTTTCTCGTTGGCTCTGTTTTTGGCCATAATCACGTGTGCTTGTGTGCATCAAGGCAACTGCACTTTTAGGCGCTTCTTGACTTTTACGCTTTCTCTTTTATTTTTTGTTTTTCTTCTTTCCTTTTTTTCTATGTTTTTGTTTTGAGGAGCGACTGAGGAAGGCCAAGCGCACGTCTTAAGTGCAATGTAACCAACCACAGGACAAGCAGCCAAGCAAAACGCACACAAATCAAAATTCAATGTAAGCTTGAGCTCACTTACACACACACACACTCCCATATACACAGGGAGAAATTTTAGGACGCATTACGCATACGCAGTGTTGCAACATGCAAGCAGCCCACAAAGTCTTTGCAATTAAAGCAACTTTGCGAGCACTCTATATTGTTGTTGTAGTTGTTGTCATGTTGCTGTTGTTGTTATTGTCATTGTCCTTGAGCGGTCTAATTGAGGGCAGTGCACTCAGTCGGCGCTTGCCTCGGGCATCATCGCCTGCCACTTTTTGTGGCGCCCTCCTAGACAACAACAACAACCCTTACTACCCCTTTCAGCTTTTGATTTGTAACTGTTTTGTGTTTTTATACTCTATACGGTCTATAGGGTCAAGGGTATTATAGACTTTTGCAGTGTGTGAAGAAATAGGCAGCGACAGGAGTGAAAGACCATAAGTTGTTTATACCAAAATGATTTGCATCGTTTCTGTTAGGGATTTAGTAATGTCCGTCTGTCACAGCATAAATACTTTTGCAAGAAAAGATATCGCATAATATAAGTACAAGATATTATAAGCTTTTCTAACTACTTGCATAACTGGTCCTTTTTTGTTGAAGGATTTCACTTCGAAGACATAAAAATTTCTTATTCCTAAGAAGAGTATATACTCGTGATAATTACATATAAGAAAATATGGATTTATCTTTAAAAAAAACGACCGTAACTTTCTATCCCTATTTAAAAGATCAATGTTTAGGTGAAGTTAAATAGAGACTATTTAAGTATCCAGAATTTCGTAAATTTTTCCCATAGAGCAAATTTCCCTGGGACCAAAGCTTTGTTTGGGCCCGTAGCTTTGAAAAATATTGAGTAGGTCATCGTAAAATAGGACTATAAATCCATCCAGAACTTGAAAAAAATTCCCATAGAGAAAATTTTCGTGGCACCAAAATTTTGTTTGGTCCGTAGTTTTGAAAAACATATTTTTTTTATTTTAAAAATCGGTTCACATTTAAAAAAAAAAAAATTACTCAATAGCTTATCAGAAAAAAAATATTAATATGATATTAATTCTATAAATTGTTATGGGAATATCTTAGTTGCTTCGAAATTTTTCCCCTCTCATTTAAAAAACCAAATTCTTGAAAACCTCAGGACGTAAACTTTCACAATGCCAAATATTTTCTAAAAGAGAAAATTTCCTTAGCCAGAAATTATGTTAGGAGCCATTTATGTAGCTTTAAGATTTTTGCTTCCGGAATTTGAAATATTTTTTTATAAACCAAATTTCCTTCGGCCCAAAATTGTATTATCTCAATATTCATTCAAAAATCCTTTCTAGTTATGTGTTATATGTTATGTTGTTTTGTTTGATCAGGGAGAGAGCTCTGGCGGAAAGAAAATGTGACATATCTCGGACAGCATCACATATCCCGATCACGTTTCAAGGTACCGAACCATAGGCTATATGGACGAGAGGCTGCACGTTCCCCATCACGATTTCTGCCGCAGCTGAGGAAGACACAGAAAGGATCCAACACCTGCTATGGTCGCAGACGCTTCTTAGAGGACGGACCCAGTTTCTGGGTATACGATTCTTTGAGATTGAGGATCAGGGTAGTCTAGCTTATGTGCGCATAGCGGATCTGCCTCATTTTGTTGTTTATATTAGACTTTTTAGGGGATAAGGCTATTGAAATCGTTGGTTTAAAAATTTTCCATAGGGTGGCCACCCAAATGCACACGCGAACTGTTGACTATCCCTAAGAGCAATTACAAAAACAAAAAGAGCTAGATGAGCAGTGGGCATGGACACCCTTGATCTTTGAAGGAAGTAGGTAGTTAATTTAATATTCCTTAGACCTATCAATAGTATTGATTCAATACAAAATTGGAAACAAATATTATATTGTATTTCTGCAGGGTATACCGCTGTCGTGCATTACTCTGAAAAGGATTCCCATTTTTTTGTTTTTGCTCTTTAAATGTCGCTATGTCGCAAAGCAATCCCTTTACGCTGACTATATGTCCATGTACATATGTATATATTGTTATTTATTAATGTGAGTGTCAGTGTGTGCGTGTGTGTTTTATGTGTTTGCATATGTGTGCGAGTGTATTCGTTTCCGTTGAGGCAAACATGCAAACTCTTTGCGAGCAAAAGCAAATGCATAAAACTGCACGTTGCCGTTATTATTCACGTGTGTGGGTGTATACAGGTGTGTGTGTGTGTATTTGCGTGTATATTCTTTATTTGTGTAGGGCAGACCAAACACTACAGCAACAACAATGTTAATACAATAGTGTGCGTGTGACACAGTTACATATACACGAAAACTAGGTTAACTTTTTTTCCACTGTTAAATTTGTTTTTTTTTTTTACTATAAACTCATTTGGTAGCAAAATATGAAATGAAAAATAGCAGCTTGTAACTTGCTAAAGGACAACTTTAATTCAATTTGGCAATTTGTTTGCCAAAAATATTAGTTTTTACTGTGGGACACTAGTGGGAGAAATTGTTTTTATAAAACAAATTTGTATACTTTTTGCATTATTTTATGTTATAAGGTTTATGTGTTATAAGGTCAGTGATGAACCCTTTACAGGCTGCTCATATTAATGATGAACTAGAAACAATACAAAGTATCGCAAAATTATGATAACATCTGTGACCGCCAACCTTACCACCCTGTAATGATAGCTAATTAGAGTTTACTATTGTTTGGCACCCTAGCTGTTTTATAAAAATAAAACTAGGGGCTTCACTCCCTGCGTGCTTCACACGCCTTTAACCGTAATGCGTTGAATATTCATTTCGAGACCTCCCGATCATAGTATTTTTTTTTTTTTTTAATAACCAAGTAGAAAAGGAATATATTTAAACCTGAACACTAAATTTTAAAAATTTAACTACATATGTATTCATAACGTCTAAGTTTTTTTGTGTGAATAAATTGAATAAAGTCGTGTCTGCTCGACTCTAAAATCCCCACAAAATAGCAACAAATTTTATAACATTGCCTGTGCTAATAAAAAATCGTTGTTATACAATATTTTTCGATTTATTGTAAACTTTGCGTGCCTATGTCACTAAGAAATAGTAGACATATCTTTGGGGAGCATTTTACGCCTTTTTTCTGGCTTTATGATTTATTTTATTATATATTGTGCTTAATAGATTCTTTTAATTTGTTTTCGGATTCAATTTAACAAATATAAATTAGGGTCTTCCGCCCTTTTTCGCTTTGATCATTAACCCCCACATTAATTTCCGGACATCCAGACTACAATATCCTCTGTGTTTGTGTTAATTTTTCAAGGACTCATTTAAATTAGTATTTGAATTTGAAACCTCCTCCAGCTCCTTATATACAAATAAATTTTGCTGGTTACCTTGTTTTCAATGGTTTGGACGGTGATTCATTTTTGTATTTTTGGATACAAATTCCAACATATAGAAAAAATGTTGTTACATTTCATGTGTAACAAGTTGTTATAAGTGGCTTAATTCAAAAGATATGTACATCAATTTTAATTTTAAATTTTTTAAATTTATAAATTAAAAAATGCAAAATAACTATAATTTTTAAATTTAAAAGTAAAAAAAAAACAGACTGTTAATTTTTATGGTCAGTTTTAAGATAAAAATTTACATACTTAATTTAATTTTTATAACAAATATTTAGTTTCGATTGCGAATTTTTAATTACATATGTATAAGTTCACAAATATAAAAAAAAGTTTTGGTATCCTTAACAAGATTTAGTCATTTGCGAAGTAAAACGGCGTGCTAAATCCGAAAATGGGTTTCGAGATTTTTCGAATTATAAAAAGTGTCTTTACTTAAAAGCCAATATCTCTAGTTGTACTAAACTGATTTTGAATAAACTGTGATTCAACGATTCAATTATAATTAAATTACACAACCATTATACTTTAAAAATATTTTTGTCAAATTTACGGTTTGGACGCTATTTTTTTACAATTTTTAGAGACGAGCAGCGTTAGCATTGAGACGGGTAGCACTACGACCACTACTACGACCACGACAAAAATACTGACTACAACGCAAAGACGTAGTTTCGAAACCGAAGATGGCACAAATGTTCTTTTCGTCGGAGAAGGCATTGACGGAGCTTATCCTCCGGGCACAGTACAGAAAATATCCCTAATTACGCATGAGGATAAATTGAAGACACCTATTGTGAAAATGCATCTTAATTTTCCGGAGGTTAGCCTTCGTGTGACTGAGACAGTGACCGAAAATGTAGAGTCCGGACAGCAAACCGAGGCCGAGGCCATTGAGAGTACAATTGAGTTAATAAATAAGCCCCAAACTGAGATTACCGAACATATAGCGCCAATTTTGGTAGAACAGCAGCAAGAGCAGGTTGTTATTACTGAGCAGCCCAAGGTAGAACCTTTGCCACAAACTGGCTTGGATCCAGAAAAACGCCAGTTCTTCGAAGATCTGCATATGAAACTTTCCAAGAAAGATAAGAAAAAGCCCGGTGCTACCTTTGAAGACCAACTTTTGGAGGATATTCAAAAGAAACTGTCTAAGAAGGATAAGAAAAAACGACCTGCCATACCAGAAGAATTTTTGAAGCAAGACACCACGCAAGTAGTAGAAGAAAGCATAGTTACTGAAGCAACTTCAGAAGTTACAGTAAATTGTAAGATAGCTTAACCCAAAAAAAAAAATTTTAGAAAACTTTTGATGGAACCTAAAAATTAAAAAAGAACTCTCTCTTATAAATTTTTTTCATGGCCCGTAAAGTTCGAAAAAATGAGAAATAACAGGAAATTTTTGAAAAAGTAAAAAATGTCGATTGGTTTTTAAAACCAAAAGTCTTAAATGAATAATTTATTTAATTATAAAGATAGTGGTACAAAATTTGACAAAATTTTTTATAGTTTCCAAGCTCTGTAAAAAATTATATTATAATCGGTTGACTGTATCATATTTTTTTTTTTTTTTCAAATATGAACCATTTTCCATTATTTATAACCATTTTGCAATTTTTTATTTAAAAAATATTACATAATTATTAATATTATTATTTCATAATTTTTTTGATTAAGTCATGAAATAAGAGATTAAGCTTTCTGGTACTTATGAATTTAAAATAAAAATGCATCCTTTTTTCGGATAAAAAAAAAGATATATAGTGGTTTGAAGTTTCATGCAAACCACTTGTTTTGCTTTACTTTTTTTTTAGCCCTTAATTGCGGTCGCAGATTTTAATTTTCTTTACATAAAAGATTTGTGGGAAGGGGTGTTGTATTCCCACCAAGTATTTAAAAGAAAATAAGTCTGCACACTGAATTTAGTGGTTGGAGCTTCTTCAAAGGCAATTTTTTTGGTGCAGTTTTTAGGCGCTTGGGTCGAAATTGATAATATTTTTATACCCTGTACCGTATGGTACCAAGGGTATATTAAGTTTGTGCAAGCCGAAAATGTATGTAACATATAGAAGGAGATGTCGGAGACACCCCAAAGTTACCTAAAATATAATCAGGGTGAATAGAGAAGTCGATATACCCATATCCGTCTGTCCGTCCGTCCGTCCGTTTGAACGCCTAGATCTCAGAGATGGTAAGAGCTAGAGTTACCAAACTTTCACATTAGATCCCATATTATTCCATAGGAGACAAGTTTATTTATTTTTTTGATATCAGGGATAGAATTATGAGCTCCCATGGGGGTGTTTGAGACGACCTCGACAAAAAAAGAAAGTTTTAGATGAATAATTCGTTTGTTTATGAGGATATCGTAACCAAATTTGGTATTCGAAAGTTTTTTATAGTTCCCAATGACTGTACCAAATTTGATGAAAATCGGTTGACTATATCATATAGCTCCCATAGGTCAATCTTCCAAAAAATCGATTTTTTAACAAAATTTGTTGTGTTTCGTTTGATTGTTAAGATATTGGGACCGAATTTGACATTCGTGAGTATTTCATAGTTCCTAAGCAATGTCTAAATTTAATCCAAATCGGTTGACTAGAGCATATAGTTCCCATAGGACCAATCGGTCCAAAATCACGTTTTTTATACAAAATTCGATGTGTTTCGTTAGTTTGTAAAATTCGGAATTCAGATCTTTTTTAATGTATTTAAGAACTGTGTCAAATTTTATTGAAATCGGTTAACTATATCATATATATCCCATAGGAACGATAGGTCAAAAAAAAAATTTTTGCTTTAAAATTCTTCTGTTTTTGGGTTTTGTACAGGGTATTCTAAAGTCGTCCGCGCCCGACTTTACGTACGCCATTTTTATTATTACATTTTTATTTCCTAGTACTTGATCATTCATATCGCTGAAATATAAATTAAGTTATATAATTTATAACATGAATTTAAAAGGCATGCCTTGCGCAACATGGAGTAGTAAAGGGGCTTACTAAGCTTGTGTAAATTATTATAGAGAAGGAGATATAAGAGACCTGCTACAGTTATCTAGAATATAATAAGGAGGGCAAATTAAATTATTCTGGAATGTCATTCGGTCTATCTGTCTCTACATCTCTCAGTCCATATGTTCGTCTATCTGTCTGTACTTAGGATTTTATAGATCTTAGAGATTGGGAAAATATATGCTAGACGTTAAGACTTATACGTCCACCCAGAATAAATTCCCTTTTCAGTTGCAGAACGCTAGAAATAAACACCTTATAATTAACACCAACAATTTTTATAATCGGACCATAATCGAATTAAAATCGGCTCAGTAGCAAAGTTTTACATAAAGATAGCAGAATTCGAAGAGCATTGCCCTCAAACGTAACTTCGCGACTACAAAGGAACAAGGTTCGATTCCCCTACTTTACCTAAATTTTTGTAAAAGTTTCGATATAATTTTAGTTCTTTTCCGGCATTTCTATTTAGTGTGCCACCTCATCATAAAGGAGTGTGGGATGTTTACACATTCAAAGTAGAATATCCTTAAAAGGTAGTAATCAATCTTGAACAATCTAAACGGCGGAATTGGTTCAGTCGACTTAGGTTTGCTACCATTCCCAAAAAAAAATGTAGGAATTTTACAAATTTGTGTAAAACTTTTAAGCATAGTCTTATATTATTTACTTATTAAAAAGTAAATTTTTGAGAGGAGGTAAATATTGCAGATATTGCATTATTAAAGTTTAATTTTAAAAGCGAGTATCCATGATAATACTTTTTGTACCATATATAATTATATATTTCTTTGTCTCTACATGTGCAGGGTTGCTTTTTTTAGTTTGCAATCGATTTAGGGATAAAAAACTAATTTTTAAGCTTACATATACATATTATTTCCCAAACTCCGGTTGGAGTGTATGGCCCGATCCCTAACCTTATAAAAAGACTATACTACGTTCCTAGCAAGATTGACCGACTCCTCCAATATAGGTATAGCAACAAATATTAAGATTACCTAAAATCTAAAAGGCAGATCTAGTACATGCATTCGTTTGATGTAACGATTAACATTGAGTTGAATGGAATTATATCAGTCCATGTGTTTCTTAAAAATATATTCCCATTGCAATGGGGTCATAGTCAAGACTAAGGGTGTCTCTTAGTTTTTGCCTTTTTACAGGCTACCTGTGCAGCTTTTAATTTAAATATTTAATTTGATTTCTTAGTATTTCTTTTGCCCTTAAATTTCAACTACCCTACAAATCCCTTTTACACCCTTACAAACGTTCCTGGCGCTCTTTTCTTTGCTTTGTAAACTTCTTTACGGAATTTTCTTTTAATGTCTATTTGTTTGTCATGATATAAACTCAACTAAATCGCATAAAATAGGAAATTCTTTTTAACAAGTATTTTTCAGACAATCTCAAAAAAATTTGCCAATATTCTTTTGTTAGTATTTTTTATACATATTGTGTCTATATAAGGTAGTAAGTATATAGTATAAAAAGTAAATAGCGAAACTAGCACAAGTAGCCCCTTCAAATTGGTTACCTGACAGCACAAAAAAGTGAAAAATAAACTGTGCATAAAAAATATGCTATATAGTATATGGTATATAGTATATGTAAAATATTGCAACAAAAAAAATATGTAAAAGTGCCTCGATGACTGGCCATGTTTTATTATATCCAGCTTTTGGTTACCTTGAGTTGAGATTTCCTCTTGAGTGCGGCAATTGAACGCGTTTGCTGTCGTAGTACCTCCAGTTCAAATTCGACGTAAAATATTCACAATAGCAAAATGAAAATAAAAACAAAATCTGTCCAAATTGGTATATTTTGAATCACTGTTTATTGTTGTAGATTTTGTAATAAATAAGCCTGTGGAAACGTCAAGAAGTACGCGAATTATAATTAAAGAATTTGTTTACAAAAGAAACAATTTGTGAAAATTTAAATAGTTTGTATTTGTTATTAAATTGGCTTGTTTTTCTTGATTACACAATTTTCAATTTTATTTTTATTGCACGTATATTGGAAATGGCGCGATAGACTTTGGGGCTATATATGGGAATATGGGATCACTCAATACGTGTTTATAATTCCGAATTTGTTTTTTTTTTTGGCATGTCAAATATGATCAGTGTTTGGGACAGTCCTATAGGCGATACATTTTCCTATGTTAGCTATTTTGTGAAAATTAAGTTAAACTGAGTCATATGCAGGGATTATTGAAACAAAATGTGCTTCGGTCGGGTCTTTGGTAATTGTTACATCTAGAAACAATGCTGCATAACCTCTATTTTTTGAGCCGGAACCATTTTGTGGTATTGGAAGACATAATTGAGAGCCTGCTGAATAGATCCTAGTTTCGAAGTGCGGATTCCGGCAAAAAATTAGTATACGTAGAAGATTTCAAAACTGTAGAGACTATCGATAGTCGCCACCAGGGCGTAAAGAGAATGCGGGAAAAATGTACCGGTCACTTTTTAAACTTTTGCTTGAATCACAACAGTAATAAAACCGGACAACTCTGGGCTGGAAACTTCCTTCCACTGCTCGTCGGTTTTTAAGTTTTCATTAAAGCTCCTAGACAAAGCTTAATTTTTTAGTTTAGTTTTTACACTATGAAGGACTTACAAAATCGCAATAATTTGTAATTTTTTTAAAAATGAAATGAAAGCCTTCTTCATAGGGCTAGATTTCCAGTGTCTATATCTCTCTTGGGAAAAATTTTTATTCTTTCCCGTTTTTATTATTATTGAAGAAGCGACGAAGAAGTTTAAACAACCTTTGATTTTGTTTTAATTAAAAAAATATATATACGTTTATATTTTGTTTTTTACATTTTATTTTACATCTATATTATTATTTTTACTGGGTGTAAACTGTACTGCGACCCAAGTGAATCTATTTTACCACTTAATGGTTCAGAGCTCCCCCAAAGGACCTATGGCCTGCATGTATTCCAGTATCTTATTTGGAGTTAGGGTAACAACGATCTCCGGTGGGAGAATCTACATGCCCAAGAGTTTATTTATTTAAAATAATTTGTGTATTTCTTTATTTTTATACCCTGTACCGTATGGTCCAAGGGTATATTAAGTTTGTGCAAGCCGAAAATGTATGTAACATATAGAAGGAGACGTCGGAGACACCCAAAGTTACCTAAAATATGATCAGGGTGAATAGAGAAGTCGATATACCCATGTCCGTCTGTCCGTCTGTCCGTCCGTCTGTCCGTCTGTCCGTCCGTCCGTCCGTGTGAACGCCTAGATCTCAGAGATGGTAAGAGCTAGAGTTACCAAACTTTCACATTAGATCCTATATTATTCCATAGGAGGCAAGTTTATTTTATTTTTTTGATATCGGGGATAAATTATATAGCTCCCATGGGGGTGTTTGAGACGACCTCGAAAAAAAAAAGCGTTTTAGATGAATAATTCGTTTGTTTATGAAGATATCGTAACGAAATTTGGCAATCGAAAGTTTTTATAGTTCCCAATCACTGTACCAAATTTGATCAAAATCGGTTGACTATATCATATAGCTCCCATAGGACCGATCGGCCAAAATAACTTTTTTAAAGAAAAATTGGCTATATTTCGTTTTTTAATAAAGATATCTTAACCAGATTTGGCGTTTGGAAATTTTTTAGACCACTTAAGCAATGTGCCAAATTTGAACAAAATCGGTGGACTATATCATATAGCTCCCATAGGTCCGATCTTCCAAAACATCGATTTTTTAACAAAATTTGTTGTGTTTCGTTTGTTTGTTAAGATATTGGGACCAAATTTGACATTCGTGAGTATTTTATAGTTCCTAAGCACTGTACCAAATTTAATCCAAATCGTTTGACTAGATCATATAGCTCCCATAGGACCAATCGGTCCAAAACACGTTTTTTATACAAAATTCGATGTGTTTTGTTTGTTTGTAAAGATATTTGAAATAAATTTGGCATTCATATCTTTTTTAAGGTATTTAAGCACTGTGTCAAATTTTATTGAAATCGGTTGACTATATCATATAGCTCCCATAGGAACGATCGGTCAGAAAAAAATTTTTGCTTAAAAATTCTTCTGTTTTTGGTTTTTTGTGAAGAAATCGGACTTATTACAAGCTAGTGGTACAGGGTATCCTAAAGTCGTCCGCGCCCGACTTTACGTCCGCCATTTTTTTATTTTAAAATGGGCTGATTATATCTCCTGCACAATGTTAGTAAGCTTGGAAACGAAATGAGTCTCTGCTTTAAGAGTGTCTTAAAAAATTTCAACAAATAATTTATTATCCATATCGAGCGATAAAATCGAGAGCCGGGTTAAAGTAAAGTTGGCCCTCCACCTAGCTCGGGTTATGACACTTCAAATGCTTTAAAAAAATAAAAATTTTTTTTTTTCTTTGTCGCTCGAAATAAAGTTGAGTCCCAAAATAAAAGATATTCAGGAGCTAGGAGGTGGGAAGGAAGTATCTGTGACTTCTTTGCCTAAATATCAAGAATTGAGCCAAAAAGCGTGTTTTACGGGAGCTTGGGATATACTCCTTAAAGTAAATATATGCAGCTAAGGTGCATCAATTGCTTGGTGAATCATATGGTAAGGGTAAAAACTAGAAGGTGTACGGTGTACTGTCAAAAGTTGAAAAATGTGAAGGTCAGAAAACGCAGTGAGGGACCAAAAGGATATCCAAATTCTATTGGAAAATATCTTTTATGGAATCCTCAATATGCTTCTGCAACATGAGAGACTTAAGCAATTAGAGTATTAGTATTAAAATGGCAACTGTATTTTTTTTTAAATAATCCGATTAGGCATTCCCCTAATTACTTATAGTACTTCGAACGAAACTCTGAACCTGAGGTCTCAAAATAAGAATTTTTTCGCGTCAATACAAAACTTTATAAAAATCTTCCTTCATGAAATATTCATAGTACTTAATATAACAATATTTAGAAACTGCCTTCGAAAGAAATTCTTAACCGAGTAACTTTTTTTTAAATTAGAGTTAGGCTAAAAAATTCTAAAAATTTTTTAGACATACACTAGATTCAGCATACAAAACTAAATATATATATATACAAAACCATATTATTTGTTAAATAAACTTTAGGTATTAATACATAAAAAGGGTCCAGCTGGTCCAGTTAAAAACAATTTGTCCGTTAAATTTAATTTTTTAAACTTAATATAACTATTTGAATTTTATGTGACATTTGAAAAAAAAAGTGTTTTTTTAATTGAAAAATTTTTTTGAATTATTTTTTTTTTAATTTTAAATAAAATTTTCAGTTGTTTAATTTTTTAAGTCTTTTAATAAGTGTTTTATTATTGCTTTACTTTTTTTTAATTGAAAAATTATTATTATTATTATTTTTTTAATTTCACGTTGAAATTTTTTTTACCATTATATTTTTTTTAAAGTTGTTTTATTTTTGCTTTATTTTTTTTTTGATTGAAAAAACATTTTTTATGTTTTTTTTTTTAATTTTAAGTTCAATATTATTTTTTTTTAATTTTAAGATCAATTTTTGGTTGATGTAGTTTTTAAAGTTTTAAAATAAGTGTTTTATTATAGTTTTTTTTTTAATTGAAAAAGAAATGTTTGTATTAATATTTTTTTAATTTCAAGTTAAAATTTTGTTTACCATTAGTTTTTTTAAAAAGTTGTTTTATTTTTGCTTTATTTTTATTATTTTAAAAAACATTTTTTATTTTTTTTAATTTTAAGTTATATATTATTTTTTTTCGCTTTTTTAAATTAGACTGTATCGCTGTAAGTTTAAAAAATAAAATTATAAAAATATTTGGCTTTGCGCATATTAAGAAGCACAAAAATATGATGCTTTTAAAAAGGTAAATTTTTTAAACAACCTTAAATTTAAAAAAATGATTTTAAAAAGGTTTAATAGTTAAAATTGTATAAAAATTCAAAAACACTCTTTTTTAAGTTTAAAAAATTAAACTAAAAAATATTTGGTTTTGGTATTACAAACCAAACCAAAAAATTTTTTTAACAAAAAAAATTATGCTTTCAAAGTAAATTTCTTCCCGCCAACTTAGATAGAAAAAATGATCTTAAAAGGTTTAATAGGTACAATTATATAAAAATTTAAAAGAACGCTTTTTTAAATAAGACTGTTAAAGTTTTATATGTCTTTGGAGAATGTTTTTAATCCTAACCAGCTAGACCCTTTCAATTCGAACTTGATCTTAATCGGTTATTGAAAAAAAACAATAATTTTTTTTGCGGAAATACGAAAACTGGAGAGCTTAAAATATGTCTATAAAATAAAATACATTTTCAAATATTTGAAAGTTTTTTAAAATACTTAGGAAATAATAAAAAATTATTAGCGAGCAAAAAGTAAAATATCGTAATTCTTGGTTAAGATGTTCCTTCAAAACGCTATCTTGAACTTCATACCCAAACCTAATTTGGAACAAATAATTTGATGGATTTGCAGAGTTTTTGAAAAAGATGTTATTTTTTATGCTATACGCCTGTGATTATAAGCGCTACCATTTTTTCACCGAAATCTACCTAAAATTATACTATCGGTAGAATATTACTATTCAAAAGTTCTAAAGACGTTAACATTATATCCCCAAATCATTATAAGGTCAACTGGACCATATCCTTGGCCAGGTACCATACTCTCATATGTTTTATACATAGTTTCTATATATTTGCCAATTCCATTTATTTAATAACCTTGCACAATCTGAAAATTTGTAAACTATTATTTTGGCTGCTCATTTTCGGTATATAAATGCGATTTCATCTATGTATTCGTGTGAATTTGTGTGTGTGTGGTTTGTGGTGCATATATCCGTTACGTGTGCTGCAACCGGAAGTGCTCACATACACACACATATGTACACACATATTGAACAAGCAAAAACACACACACACGAATGCGATATGGGGCCACAGAACTGGTTAGAAACTTTGAAGAGGGTGTTTGACCTATAAATGAATTTATGCCAATTTAGAAAAGCGAACACAGTTTGGTTTGGGTGGCAACAAAAAACACTCTCAGGGGTTGTGTAGTTAATTTGGTTAACTTGTTTGTTTCACACTTTTTTTATAATAGCACGATTTCCGTGTATTTTTGGCAATTATTTTAATGCTACGCCAAGCCCATTTTCATAATTTTTGATTAAATTAATATTTTCATTAGGTGTGTGCGTGTGTTTACATTTGTAGCCAAAAAAACAACAAACTTATTCACTTTTATGTTTAGTTCTTTTGTTTTTTTTTTTAGAATTCGTTGTTGTGCGTATTTTGTTTTCCGATTCTTCGTGCGTTTCAGCCAGCTGTCGACTTGCAACTGAGACCCAGTTGGCGAATGCAAGGACTTCTAGCTGCAGCGGCGGCGATAAGGCGAAAGGCGAACTTTTGTTGGTATGATAGTGTGGCGAAAATGTTGAGCAGCTTTTATTAATGATGTAGGAAAACTCAATGAAATGTTGGAGACGTTGGCCAAACTACAGCCGGCTAGTTGCGGCATTACGCGCATGTGTATTATAGTAAAGTGCCGCATGCGTTGGGCCAATGAACTTTGAGGCGCAGCAGAACGTAGCAGGCAGCGTATGTACAAAAGAAGTAAAGTATACATGTTATTTATTACCTATTTAAGCAATTTGTAACAATATATGTTGACAATTGTTGTTATTTTTTATGTTTATGCATATTTTAACTTTTTAGTTATTACTTTTTTAAATTTAAATTTCAAATTGCCGCCAAACTGCTTGTTTAACTGTTTGTCAGCACTATATTTACTGCTACTGTGCAACACTATTTTTGAAATAATCGCCATTTAGTTATCGATAGTTGCAACAAATAATTATTACAAATTTCCATGTGGCTACACTGTCTTATAGCATGCTTTTGCGTTTTGGTATTTTTTAGTGTCAATGCCCTGCTGCTGTTTGTATAGGCGAACATTGCAAATATTGGCACAGCGGCAAATAAAAATTGCTTGTACAGCGTAAAGTACATAACTGATTTTAATTAAAATGTGTGTTGTGATTTAAAATTATAAAACGTGCTTTAAGTGTTTAAAAGTTATTTCAACTTTAAGTATTTTGTATTAAACAGCAAACCGCAAGGCGTATAAATTCAACGCTGCCAGCGTCGCGCTATGCAAATTGTAAGTACTAAATTGAATACATAAAATAATAGCCTGCACATTTAACTGCAGCTTCTTATGTTTACAAGTACTTGCAATTATTTAAACATTTATGTATAACATAATTCTCATGATGCGTCGTATGGAATTTTTTGCGTTTTGTGTATTTTCGCTTTTGTTTGACTTTTTTTTTGGCGCAATTTCTGCCTCATCTCGTTTTTTCGCGCGTGTTCGTACATAGCAAAGTCAGCAAGTGCGAAAAAGACAGACAGTTGGGTTTGTAAAAAGTGTTGCTACATCTTTCCACAGGCGTAAATGCAGACACCCGGCTTTTACACGTTTGCTTTATTTTTGCGTTTTTTTTGCTTAAAATGCAAATTATATGCACATGAATTTTAATTAATTTTTTGTAATGCACAGGCATTTAAGCTAAACGTTAAAAATCTATAATGTTGTAGTTTGTATGGGCTAGCACTAAAATTTGCCATATATTCATTTAAAACAGTGCGTGGTGGGGACAGCACTTAAAGCCGGCTTTTTAGTTATTTGACAGCAGTTTACAATTATTAAATTACTTTTCTTTTCTTGTCTAAAGTTGCTACTTTTATACCCAAAAGCTTTACGGCATATTTGCGTTTATAAATTATAAATATTGTACTTGGGTAAGTTTTTGCTTTGCTGCATTTCGTACTTTTGTTTTTGCTTGTGCCGCCTTTTTTAAAAACAATTAAGGTTAAGTTGAATTGCACTCGCACAAAACAAACAAAAAAAAAACTTATATTAAGCAAGCTTGTTTTATATTAACCAAGATAACTATGGCCGGGCAACCATCCATAAACTACGAAGAGGAGCTCGTTGATTATAGTGTCGCGCCAGACCAGCTGCAGCAACAATTTAACCCGCGTCCGCAGTCGCATTATGATTATTTGGAATGTCGACGCAAACGCAACAAAGAACTTGAGGAGCAACATGGGCCCATTAGCAGTAAATCTAAGGAGGAACAAGAAGGCTTGGCTATGATGCAGCATATACAGCAAATAGCCAACACCAAACCTTTGGGCGAAATGGCTACCTTGGCTGATTTGCATGATAACAGCACCATAGAAAAGGAAGCTATTGCCATGATGCGCCACTTTGGCATGATGCCATTTGCACAACATTATCTATCGCCAGCTTCTGCTGAAAAAGAGGAGTCACACAAGACTGATATACACGTAATGCACAGTGGGTATCGCCAGTTTCCGTTTATAATGGATCCTAAATATTTCGAACCACGCCGAGCAGCGGGCACGAGCAGACAAAGCGATTCTTTAAACAGCAGCAGTAGTAATTCCGACGAATCCCAGCAAAATACCAACGCCACCAATTTAACTTGCAGCAGCAACTGCAGTAGTTCGTTCAATGAGGAATCTTATGTGACTGCCAGCAACAACAACAGTGAAAGTTTATGGACTAGCAATAGCGATTATAGTGGTTCACTTCCAGCTAGCAATTCCAAAACTGATACGGAGAGTGAGTTGGAGTTACCGTATGTGCCACTCCAGCACACAAAGGCAGGCTTAAAGAAGAAACAAGGTCGCCGCTCTCTGCCGTCTAAGAAGTTATATAGATTTTAGTTCATTTGAGAATAACCTGGACAAAATTGTTATACTTGGTCGCAAGGTTAAGGGTGCTAGTGGTTATATTATAATTTTTGTCTTGAAATAGTTTAAGCCAGTTTCATAAAATCTTTGTTTCTTTTTATATCCACATACTTGGTGATATGCACAGCTCCTGTTTATCATAGACTAGCTGTGTAAAACGGGCAAGAGTCCAGCAGTTTGTAAAATCAAGAAACTCCTGTACTAAAAGGGCAAACAGGTATATTAAAAAGATGGCGTACGTTAAAGTCAGAGGCTGTTTTATATGTGCCTAGATACACGTGTGTATCATATATGTATTTGTCTTAACTAGAAATCGCCTACTTGCAGTTTTATGACCTGTCAATTTTGTAGTTATAGGAGCTGCATATTTGAAGAGTTAAAATCTCAAGAACCCACAACCTTCCTGTTAAAATGTTAAGAACTTTACAAGAAATGGTTGTAGTCATTATCGCCTGATGGCCAAACTGCAGCTTATTCCAAAATGTTCAAAGCCCGCCTGCATCATAAGTATAGATCAGTGGTCACAAGAAATACACTCACATTTTAGAGATGCACAGGGATGCGTCGATACAAGCATCGGCATTGCTCCCGCGAGTGTACTACAAGAAATATATTTCTATTATTCAATAATTAATTGTAAGTTAAACTTTTAGAAACGTAATTTGATGAAAGCTGTGTTTTATGGTACAAAAGATCCCCACCTCTTTGTGAGGAACCAATACGAGGAAAAAAAAAGTTGGAGAAACTGTAGGTGGCCCAACTTGATCACTTGTTTTTACCAAATAATTTATTATTATATTATTATCGAGTATTCTCGATTTATCTCAACTTTCTGAACAGAGTCCAAAATGACTTTTAAGGTTTATTCAGGCAGCCGGATGGCTTCCTCACCTTTTATAGGGGACCTCTCAAGTGGGCAAGAGTGGTGAACTAGCTCACTCTAGCGGTATCGCAACGGGCCTATCCATGGCCTAAGTGAGTTGGCACGTCAGTCCCAACTGCCGCCCTAACCTAACCTAGAGTCGAGTAAATCAATAATAATAATAATAAATAAATAATATTATTTCAAGACAACGCCGTTCGGATTCGGCTATAAACTGAAGGTCCTTGTTCCCGCCGAACAGTTATTAATAGAGATTTCCATGGCCCTCCTAGAGGCGACTGAAAAAATAGTCAGAGAATTAGCATTATTAATTCAATAAAAACTATTAAAATTTTCATTTGATAAAATACATAATTAAAAAATATACTAAAAGTACAACGGTCTTCTAAACTAAAATATGGATATATTTATTCAATAAGTTTCCAGCCAAAAATAATTTGTTTTAAAATAAGTATAGTATTAAAAAAATAAACCAAAAACATATTTTGAGAAATACAATTACCCTACAAAATAATGGAAAAATATTTGAAAAACCTTCAGCTATAACTTTAAGTCCACATAATTAATGCCGAGAATCCCAGCTTAAAGTTACTCCTTTGCTACTCTGGGGTGCCTCTAATTGTATGAGCATAATGACACGCTGCCAATCAATTAAACTTAATAATCTGCAGAAAATAGAGCACTCGGGACAGCGGCGGCTGTTCGACTGCTTAAGCAAGACATATTGACGAATCGCTCATAGCAACAAAATGAGTGTGTGCTTTCGGTCAAAGTGTTGCTGGAGAAGTTGCTGGTAGCGGGAAGGACGGCAGCTGTTCGTTCGTGCTTGAATCATCAACGATTTGGCTGAGGCTGTTGAATTAATATATATAAAGAAAAACTCATGCCACGTGAACATTGAGACGCATCATTTCAAGCGTCCTATACTGGTAGAGAGTCGCGACTGTGAACTTCAAAAGCACATGCATATGTATATACATGTGTATGTGTTTGGATACTCACTGTCCCAGTCGGACGTCGCGGAATTTCGTACTTCGATAGTTAAAATAATTATTATTGGTCGTTGTGCTTCACGGAATCTTGAAAATGTATTTCAGCTGAGGATTAAGCTCGATCAAGTCAGAAACATTTTGTTATTATTAATAATTAGTAATTATTTGTATTTTATATATAGGAAGGAGAAGGAGGCGTGGCAGACCCCAAGTCCTTTACACCAAAATGCTTATCATAACCTCGGGTAGCTATTAAGCCATGTCCGTTCGCCCGTCCGTCCATCTGTTCGAGCGCCTATGTCTCGGATGCGATGCGAAACTTTACCACCTGATGCGCATGTTTCCTGAAAAGATGAAGATTGTTAAATCATATCAATATCTTCCCCCGTTCTAAAGCAGTAGATTTTCGAGATTTTTAGCCAAATCGTTTAATATTTTGATCTGAAATTTGACAGAGCGATGCGTCATGATCTCATGCATCCGAATGTCAAAAATGAACTAAACATAATCAGGAACACAATTAAAAAAAAAAGGGGGAAGGTTAGCCAGACATCACTGCTTCACGCACGACTTATCCTTTCCATGGTACCAAAGATGAGATGGTAGCTGCACTACCTAGTCTCTGCAAAGGAGGCTCAGTCTGTCATATTGAAAACCTTTCTCGATGAAGCTTCTTCATCCATATGGAAAACAACTGCTTGTCTATGTTAATGTCGCCGTAGAGCTTAATCAGTTCGTCTTTCAATCGAATGTGGTAGTCGTTACCAATTAAGTACTTTAATCTTAACTATCCTGACGTCGCTGCTACTTGCACGACTTCTTCTTGCCATGGTACCAAAGATGAGCTGGTGAGCTCCATTACCTTGTCCCTGCAATGGAGGCACAGCCTGCCACAATGTTAAGCTTTCTCGAAGAAGCTTCTTCATCCATAACTGCTTGTCTATGTCAATGTCGTCGTAGAGCTCAATCAGCTCGTCTTTCAAATCGAATGCGGTAGTCGTTACCAAAGATCTTATTAAGTTCTTTCTTCTAAACTATCTAGACGTCGCTGCTAATTTCACGACTTTTCCTTTCCATGGTACCAAAGATGTGCTGGTGAGCTCCATTACCTAGTCACTTCAATGGGGGCATGGTCTGACATAATGAAAAGTTTTCTCGATTAAGCTTGTTAATTTTCGTCTTTTCTGCGGTAGTCGTCATCAAAGATCCTATGAAGTACTTTCCTCTCAACCATAGCAAGTTTATTTGCAGCTGACGGGGTCATCACCCTTGTTTTAATTTTATAAACGTTTGGGATGTACAGATTTACTTTGGTCCACAGAGAGAGAAAGAGTAGAATCGATCAAAGTAGAATCGATTGGCAAGAGTAATCCACTTGATCCCATGGTGATATTGTTAATGGCAAGATAGACGTAATCCTTGACAACAAAAACATTGGTTTTACCCTTAATCTGATCGTTTGAGAGACTTCTCTACTTGATAAAACATACATATGCCTTGTTTTTGTGTTTTTGTTTCATTTTCCACCAGTCGCACCCTTCTGGGAGTTGAAAGAGATTCCAAATACAACAAATCCGAATTTGTTTACCCCAGAGCAGCTGCTTTACGAGAAATCGTTTGTAGATACAAAAGTTCGTTTACCCTCGGGTCGTCGGAGTGTTACGCTTTCATTCAAAACTAGTATACAGTGTCTTGGATTGTCGTATGACACAGCCAAAAGAAGCTTCTTGGCATAAGAGCGAAAAATGTCGAAGTAGCCTGATGTGCGTCCTTTGTATATCGCCTTTATGAAGGAATACTTTTCGCTAGGCCGCACGAGTTGAGAAGTCACTGGTAACACTTGATACGCTCTCATTAGAATACATTCCAATCCAGATCTTTAAACATGTTCCACACCGGACTAAATTATTGCCTGTTAAAAGGAATTTCCTTCGCTCATGAAATTGTGACTTTCCTGAGCAAGCATACTTGCAGCTGACAGGGTCATCACCCAATAGGTGACACCCAAGCTGCAACTTTATAGAGCAAAACGTTTGGAATGTACAATGTTAGTTGCGTTTGCCGGGAAAGTTGACTTTACTTCGTAATTCACTACAAAAAAATTAAATTGAATCCACTTGATTTCCATGCTGACATTGTTATTCGTTGTGACGGTAATGATAAGGCAGACGTAATCCTGGAGAAAAACGTTGTTTTCAACCGTTATCTGATCGACTGATTACCGATCTCTCTACTTGAAGAAAAAATATGCCTTGTTTTGCTCTCATTTACCACCAGTCCAACCCTGGCGGATTCTTTTTATTCAACTGGAAAGTCTCTGGCAATAGTCTCTAATACGATCGATAAAGTACACTTTGCTGCGCACATTAGCTGGTCTAAGAATACATTCCAGTCCAGAGATCTTTACATACATTCCGCCACCGGACTGAATCATTCCCTGTTAAAACAAACTTCCTTGGCTCATGAAATTCTGACGTTCCTGAGCTAACCAAGTCGCTGTTCATTCCGCCAGTTCCAACTGGGCATGCACATACCACAGCCGCTTACACACACATGAGACAGTGAAGATGGCGAGGCAAGGTTTTACCATGCGCCAAATGCAAGTTTTGGTTTCCGTGGCAACCGCGCGCTTTTGTTTCCTTTCTTTGGCCTTTTTTTTGCTTTTTTTTTTTGATTACTTTTTGTGTTGTTGCTACGCAAAGCGTTTATGATGTGTTGTTGTTGCTGTGGGATGCTGTGTTTTATGCATAAGTACTACATGTATTTCGTGTTGTTATTGTTGTTGTTGTAGCTCGTTACACAGATACATACATAAATAAATATTTATGTAGTAGGCAGAAGTTGAAGAAGAAGAAGACGAAGCTGAAGCTGAGACAGCAGCCAACAAGGCATTGTTGGGCACTGGCCTGTGCCTGTTCAGATACACTCATTCAGATACTCAGATACACTCCTTGCTACACTCGCTCACTCGTTTACTTACCATAGATTCAACTCCACTCAATTTTATATGTAAACGAGACTTGGCAGAGAGTTAGCTGGAAGCAAAAACAAAAAAATGAAATAAAGGAGTTCGACAAATGGCGCAAGCTATTAAAATAAATATATATATACGTACAATTAGGGTGAACCAATGTTGTAAGTCTCAGGGGAAGAGTTAAGTCGCTAAGCTGTGAGTTCATTAGACCCTGTAGGCATTGAGTACATAGGTTATTATTGTGAAGTTGTACAAGATGCATATGTAACAGTTAGAAGGAGGCGTAATAGACTGTGAATGGGTTATATCAGAAAGATTATTAAATCAAGGTCCGCATCTGTGTGATCTACACTTACCGGCCTTGGCGAACTGGCTTAAAATATATTTGCATTCAATATGTATTTTGGGAGATCCTATAAATATGTCCTATATTCGGTATTTTCTGTTACCGACCCCGTGCCCCTCCCAGGAGTCAGTTAGGGAAAAGTTTATAAATTAATATTGATGTTGAAACGACATATAAAGAACAATTTTTATTTTTTTTTCAATTTCAGAAGAATGTTTTTTTTTAAATATTCTTTGATATTCTTAGATTCTATGTATGACACTTTAAGTTGAATATTTATTGACAATTATTTTTTATATTTTTTTCTGACTGAACCCAAAACTTACCAAGCACAGCCAATTTCTCCGTTCATTTTTGAACCAATTGATCTAAGAACTTAAAAGCTTATTTGATAGATAATTTTATTGTCAATAATTTTTATCTGAAAATCGTGAATCTGAGTTTTATAGCAAAAGAGATACAGCAAAAATTGAACCAACCAACATTTTAGCGTGGAAAGGTAACTTGCCGCTTCATCCCAAATACGTAAACTCGGTCTTAGAACAGGGCACAAAAGTTAAGCCGGTACTTCTTGAGCCAGGAATGCATAATGCCCTATATATAGAATACTTCGATTATGATCGATCATAAACGCCCTATTTCAGCCATATTCGCTAGTAAAATCTTTTTGGATTCAGAAGAGACCGGGCAAGCATGCAGATAAAAGTTCCTATTGATATTTGATGGGACTCGCTGTGAATTCTCCAAATTCGAAATTTTTATGTTTAAATAATTAAAAAATTCAAAGACGAGCATACAAAATATTCATTTTTAAATCGGTACCAACAAGTTTCCGAAACTTGGACTTAAAAGGCGCATGCCAAATGATATCGTCAAAATTATTCTATTAGTGTTGGTAGGACTGTTTTTGACGTCTTGTCATAATTTGTGCGCAATTTGCACTTAATAACATAGTTAGTATTGATTTGGCAGCTATTGTTGTTAGTCGAAAAAAAGATGGTCTTCGATTTTTGCAATAGTAAAAAACGTGTATCAACGAAGTGCGAAATTCGAAATTTTGTGTTCCTAAAAGGAATAATTCGCGTGCAGAAACATTTAAAGATGTTGAAGAAGGCCTTCACTGGGGACCGTAGCTGTACCAAAATCAACAAGCATACGAGTGGGTACATATTGTTCAAAGAAGTAAGAGAACGTCGTTGAAGACCACGAGCGCCTCTGCGTCGACATATCGACCTCAACTGTCGATGCAGTGCACAGAATTGTGTTCGAGCCTCGTACGTGTCAAGTACTCGTGAGATTGGTACCAAACCTGATGCATCCTTTCGATCACAAAATACAGCACGTGATTGCTTATGTGACAGTTATTCGCCAAATAAGTGCTACCCAGATAGGTCTTTCCGCACCGAGCCTTATATCACACTGAAAATGTATGGCCTACCTTGTGAGCTTCTGGCTAATTTCCGGAACTCTAAAGACCACTCCGACCGTTTTGAGATCGATATGCAAGACAATTCAATGTGAATCGGCGCGCGCTAACTGCATTCGCAGATCTGGGTTAAGGAAATCGGTGAACAGCATAAGTGTATTACATTTTTTTTTTAACTATTTCGGTTCGGAAAGAAGTTACTTATCGAAAATATAAATTACGAATTTTAGATTTATAATAAAATTCCTACTAGTTACTGGGCACAGAAGTAGATTTTCTATATAAATAGATTTAATAATCAACTAGTGTATTTGACTTTATCGGGCAGAAATGCAAAAGTGCCTTGGCATGCAAAGTGAGCAACATTAATCAGCTGTTTACAAGTGTCACATGGCGCAGATGTTTTTTTTTTGTAGTTTCTGGCAAAGAAAAAACGCATTTTAAAAGCAAAAGAGAGATTAAATTTTCGATATTTTTTAATAACAATATATTTTTATATTTTAAAAGGACTAAGTAAGTTTACCAAACGAACTTAAGTAATAGGAAGCACTGGCAGCAAAGGGCATTCGGCTCTAACTAATAATACCTTGAAATAAAAGTCGTATATAAATATTGAAAATTCTATCTATAATTATCACTAATTGGCATATGATATTACAGTTTTATATATTATTACCTTAATTACGGTTGTACAGCTTTGATCTTTTGAGAAAGGTGACTAGAGTTTTTATGTTTTTCTGCGGTAGGAGTGGCAAGAATGTCTGTGGGATTATGTTTTGTAAAAAGAAGGTTTCTTAATCAGTACAATATATATTTGCTGATCTTTCACTATAAACGAAAAATCAACATCAGTTGTTCTTAAATTAGTTTGGCAACGCTGTAGTTTCTTATCACACTATATTGCACAGATATTGGCGGCTTTTGACAACACAGTTTTGTGCAGAAGTGCCCTTCTTTTTGTAGTAAAGGATATTGGCGGGGCAGAAATGCCTGCTTTTTGTTTTTTAAATAAGGTGTTGAGCACTTGTGACCATAAATCCTATATTTTAGATCTCATTCAATTTAAAAATTTCTTCAAACTCTCAATGGAGAAATCCCATGCAATATTTACTGCATTAGACTGTTTGATTGTTCCAAAATATATTACATGTTTTGCCGTGAATCCTCAAATTTTTAGTTGAGGTGCGCAGGAATTCATTTTATATGTTCGTGTATTTTTCCATGGAGCTACTAACTTTTTTTTAATATTAATTTAAGTATATACTCGCTTTAAACCATTGAGCGTAAATATCAATAGCAAGTCGTCTTCAATGCGTATTTGGCAAAAACTGACGACAATAAAGACGAAGATGAATTATGTGCGAAGCAAACTCAGTTTCTTTTTATGCAAGTTTGGGAATAATGAAAAAATAAGGCTCACTCCATTGAGCATACGCAGTTTTTGGGGATGAGAGCGTTTTGCACACGTTGATGTTGATGTCGTCGACGAAGAAGATGACGACGATGATGAAATTTGGAAAGGTGTATTTGTGACTTGAACGCTGTGCGTGAGTACAATAAATGTGCGTGTGTGTGTGTGTGTGAGCTTAGGGGGGAAAATGTGCTAAACAAAACTCAATATTGGCAAAGATGCAAACATAAAGTGACGACGACGACGACATCGACAAAGGAGCAACAGCCCCTGCTCACCGGCTCACGGCACTGCCGGCTTGCGACGACATCATTGAACTTGGAACAGAGAGCTGCAGAGAGAGAGAGTGCCAACGGGAGCATAAAGTTAAACTTGGAATATATGGGCTTGTGTGTGTGCGTGTATAAGAAGAGACGGGACTTGCAACAACCACCGAAACACAGAGACGCAGACGGCTGACGAGGATGGCGACAACGAAGTCAGTAGACACACCAAAAAAAAAAAAAGAAGCTAAATAAAATAAAATAAAAACGTGTTGCCCGCTGCCTGCATCCACCTTTTTGGCGCGCGCAAACTCAGCGGCTTGCTCTCTCTCTCTCGGTCAATATAGCGCTCTGAAAACTTTCATTGTCGGCGGCACACGGCCGAAGAGAGAGCGTAAAGTTGTGAAAATGGAACTTGCCGCATGTATCAGGCGCTTATGTTGGCGCAGTTTCATTTAAACGTTGGCTGGCACAGGAACAGGATAGTCACTGACTAGATTGGACTAAAGTAAACTTTAAGCGCCCACAAATACACTACTATTTTAAAGTAGTAGTAGTTTTTGAATACTAGAAGTGTTAAAAAAAAGTTTATAAGTAAAATAAAACTAAAGTTTAAAAAAAAAAGAGTAACAGTCGCCGCAAAAAATTTCACAACGAGACGGCAAAAGTTTTTGCGGTATAGATACCGGACTTTTGTGTGTGTACGCGCATTCCGACTTCAGAGTCAGAGGCTTTTTTCAGTGGTGACTTTCGCGAAGTGTGCTCTATGTACGTATAGTACGTACCCGAAACCAACGACCCCACGACCACCAGACAGACTCAGACTTCTTTGGTGGTTGGCGAAAACTCTTACACCCAATGGGACAGTTTTTCGTATTAGTTTAAGGCGAAAAATAAGAAAACGTTTGCCATGTCGTCGTCTTGGTCGTCTACGTCGTTGTCGCGCGCGTCTTTAAACTTAATAAATTACAAACGTGCAGCTGTTGACAACCCTGGCAGACAAAGACTGAGCACCACTATGACGAGGATGCTGCTTGGGATTAGGACAAGTGTCTATATGCGTAGGTACTGTAAATATCAAATATTTATGCCTTTAATTTGTTGATTTGAAATCTAAAACGACGACGCGACGCTCTGTCAAAACTTATAAATTTAAAAACTTTGCACAACGCCCGAAAAATGATGAAAACGAGGCGTATAAAAAAAAAAACTTGCTGCGCTGGTCTGGCCACTTGTCCGTACCATACGTCTGTTACGTCTGCTCCCTGCTGTCTACCCAGCTTTGTGTGCGATTCCGTCCATTGGCCTCAAGCTGCCGTCCTTCCGATTTTCAGCTTTTGCAATATACCTTTACTTTTTTTTTTTTGCGCTGACTTTCCTGTTCAAAGAGCTCGCTCCTTGGCTATGCCATTGAAAAAAAAGAGCAAAAGCTACGAGCTACTCTACCTTCATGTAAGCGCACAACGTTGAAATTGAAATACTTTACAAAACTTGTATTTGCTTAGCCACCGTCGGTCGGTCGTTCGGTCGGCCTTCTTCTTATCGCAGGCACACAGCCATGGACCTGGTTTTCTTTTTGGCTTTTGCGCGCTGTTGCCATGGGCCAAGTTAAGCGACAGACCAGCGGCAAAAAAATAAAGAAAAGCTGCAAAAAAACGTTGCCACGCGTGGCATGCAAAATCGCTTCAAGTTGCACTAGATCATGTTGCCAAAAACAGACTCTCGGCTCGGCTCAGTCAAAGATGTGACTACTAAAGTTGCCATCAGGAAATCCACTTTTGCTACGACCTCCAAGACCTTTGCTAAATCTCAGTTTAATGGTCGGTTAACCGCCTTCATTATGAAACTGCCAACGCAGCTGCAGCAGCCCCACAGCAGACCCACCGAACCCTACCCTACCCAACTCACGCTCTCACTCTCTTTCTCTCGACTACTTGCTAAACTATCCATCAAAGTCGTCCATTTTTATGGATGTACGAAAAACCGGCATGTACTTTACTCTCCGCCACATATCATTTATTTCTAGCCGTTTTTTTTTTTTATGCTATGCGCTGCCTTGCTCTTTATCCACTCCACTCGTTGACTAGTTTTGGACGCGTCCAATGCGCCAGTATTTCGTTGTTGGGTACACTGCGCGCAGAGGCGCAGGCAGGAACTACATTCCTGTAGTTTAATCGAGAAAATTCGGCGTCGAATGTGCAGCACAAGCTAATGGAGTAAAAAAGTGTGATTTTTGAAAATTGTTTAATAAAGATTGTGTGGCAATATTTTTTGGGCTTAGAAAATTTTAAGGAATAAGTATTTCGTTTTAGTAAATTTTTATATGGAATGATATGGGATGGCTTAAACAATGTATGGTTATATCCTTGTGGTCAAAAAATTGAAATTACAAGACTGATTTAAGATTGTTTGGTTTAGTTTTCTTAGAAAAAAATATTTTGAATTATATGGAATGATTAACACTGTAGTTTCTAGGTCTTGTTTTCAAAGAATAAAAATTACAAGATTGCAAGGTTGGTCTAAGAGTGTTGGTTTATTTCTCACTAATATTTCAAATTCTATAAAATGGTATGAGAAAGGGACCTAACGATGTAGCTTCTAGATCTTATTGTCAAAGAATTAAAATTACAAGATTAGAAGTCTAATCAGAGATTATTGGTTTTGTTTCTTAAAAAAAAAACTGTTTTAAATTCGAAATCTTTTACATTTTAAGCATTGGTTTATTATATCCATTTAAAAAATTTAGTTCTTTGATAACAAGGTCTAGAAACTTCTTTAAAACTATTAAATTATAAAAACATGGAATAATATAAAAAAACGATTTTAATTGTTTTAAAGAATTTTCTAGACCTTGTTATCAAAGAACTAATTTTTTTTAAATGGACCGAAATCTTCGTTTTTTTTTGTAGAAAATGTAAAGATTTTTACCAATACTTTTTTAGAATTCTCTGTAAATTATAGGCATTGATTAATTGTAACATGGAATAAAATGAAAAAGGGGTCTGCATTATTTGGGAGTAGCTTAGACCTTTTCATCTAATTAAAGTTCAACTTTTTAAATAAGTTATTCAAATCGCCAGTTTTAAGTTATTGGAATTTTTTAGGAAAATCAGTAATTTTTTCTTATTTTTAATTTAGCTCCATGACGTTTGGAATTATTATTTAAAAAGTTCGTGTTCGACTATTTTAAGTAAACCAAGACTTATGTTCTAAAAAAAATCGAATTTTGAAAGCATCTCTAAGTATTTTGTCCAGTTTCTGGAAAGTATGGAGGATTCTATGTTATAGGTTTTTTTTTTTTGAGAATTTGGATTCCGATTTCGGATTCCGAAACTACTGAGTCGGATCTTCCCATTAGAAAATAAAAATTATGCCACCTAATTTTGAAAATAACTACAAGAAGGCCAAAGTTTTTTTATTGAGAATTTGAATTCCGGATTTCGAAATTACTGAGTCGAACTTCCCATTTGCGAATTCATATATGGCCAGAATATTGTTTCGTTTTATAGAAAAAAAAATAATAAATCGTTTTAAGGAAAGGAATAATCTATTTTTAAATACAATTTTTTCATTTTCCTTTTAAAAAAATCTTCAGTAGAAATGTTTAAAAAACGCAAATTGATGAAGAAACTATCAATTTCATCAGACTGTTCTAAAGTTTTTTTCCCAACTAAAGTCAAATTTTTCGTGCCGTAAATTTTTTAAATTTGAAGCCATATTTTTGAAAACCCGATAGAGTGCTGGAAGGAATCCCGTGCTGCTTATACATATAGAAAGTTACCTGATTTTGGCCTGAAAAGAAGTGGATTTAGTCCTGCTTGACCGTCTGACTGTCAGTGTGAATGCATAGATCTTAAGGACTATTAGAGCTAACATAGCCAAACTTAACATTTGGACGTTCTATGTAACCAGTCAGATAACCCTAAATATTTTTTCCTTTGCCACGTCCTCCCCTTTTATACCCAAATAATTTTAAAACGCTATAGTTGAGGCATTTTTAAGTACTTTTTTATATAAATATTTTTAGTTTTTGGGAAATAAATTTGTTTGAATTATAATTCTTAATCAGAAAAAAGTAAAACATTACATATTAAAAACAATAAAAACAAATAAAAGGTTGTCTTTTAAAGAAATACCCAAAAAAATATTTTATCTTTTTCTTGTTATGAAATTTAATTTAAATAACGATATTTAAAAAAAACAAGAAATTCGTTATGCGAAGACTTTCGGCTTCAAAATTATTTCTTTATACAGAAAAATTAGCTATAAAGCAATTCTTTAAAAGGAGAACAAAAAATATTAGTAGTGCCGTTTAGAAAAATTCGTAATAGGAAAAAACTTGTTATAGAGGATATTGATGGAATAGAAATCCTTTGTTAAATCCTGTTAATAGGTAAAAATTTTAATCAATCAAAATACTTAATAAAAAAAAGTTCTGTTTAGAAAAATTCGTGTTAGGAAAAAATTTATTGTAGAGGAGTAAGTTGTATCGAAACTCAACTTTATTGGTCAAAAAAATATCAACGAATAAGTAGAAATCGTTTTTAAAGAGCTCAAATTCGTAATTTTGTTCCGAAAACAGTCAAGTTGAATAAAAAATCGTAGTCAAGATGAAATATGTCACTATAATGATGACTTCAAGTGTTAAAACGACTCTCACTCGAAATTTGAAACAGGCAGAAGATCTTAAACTAGAATTGTGGTAATTGTCGTTCTTAAAAATTACTAGACTATTGATGAAAGAGCTGGCTTTATTTCATTATTCAAAACAAAACAATTCACCCAAAACTAGTTCAATAAACCCATTCTTTAAAAAAAATTGTATATTAAATAAAATATAATAGATGAATCATGACAAATTCCATGGGGTTTTATTTGACTCATTCATTCTACTCACTTTCCATATATCCATATGCAATATGGCAGCCCTTAACATTAATTTTTAAAGGCCCTACTTTTATTCTCACAGTGTACTTTCTTGCCTTCCTCTAGAGCTGCTCTGTCCACTCACAGTCGTCCCTGGCTCTGGCTACCCACCAGCGTCATCATCCACATCCACTTGTGCCTGCCTGCCTGGCTGCCATGTACGTGGTGTGCCTTGGCTAGTGACTTCTTCAACTTGACTCGCTTTTTTGCCATCCTACTAAGCCATGAAAATGGGTGTGTGGCAGCTTTGTCTGTATGTGTGTATATGTGTCTGTTTATGTGTGATTGTGTGTGTATGTGTCGTCTTTATATGTGGGGGCTTGCGCCCAACAAACCGGCAACAAGCAGTCAGTCAGGCAGGCAGGGCAGGCAGCATCCCAGCCCCAACTTCATGCGCTTCGTTTGACTCTTTAATTTTATTTGATTTTTGCTTTGGCGCTTGTTTGTTTAGGATTCTGCTTTATTTCACATACTGCACGTTGTCGACGAGTTGCTTTTGGCTTTGGCTTTGGTCCTTCACTTTCTGGCACTTTCTGCAGCTGGTGACTATTTGTGGCCATATCCAAGGGTATCGCTCGATTACCTTTTGGCGCAGGAGAAACTTAATTTTGTGGATTTTAAGTAAACTTCAGGAAAACATGTAAGCACATATTGTCAAGTCTAGAAATTTGATAATAATGCTTATCAGCATTTATATTTATTTACTTTACTTGGTTCTTTGTCATGTGTTGGAAAATTTAATGAAATTTTGGGTTAGTTTTTGGGGCAGGGTAACAATGAATACCCCCATTTAGCTTTGTGTGAGTGTGTTCGCGTCATGCTGCAAGTCATTTATAATAATCTAGGGGGAGTTGTTCTTGGTATACAGGCTACAGAGAAAAAAAGGATAAATGCCTGCACTTAGTTGCCATGCTTCATTTATAATTTTTATCTGTTGACAGCATGTGACAACGGTGCAAATTTGCCATGACGCACAATTTCTCAATATTATGAAATAGATTAAGTTGGAAAAAACGCAATGGATAAGGTTTGTTGACAGTTGCTGATTATGTATGAAGTGGAAAGTTTTCTTATATGTGGATGTAGTTTTTTAAACGAAAAATGTTAGGAATTTGATTGAAATTTGCAAACCGTGATAAGTCTGTCTATGAAAAAAAAAAATATGTTCATCAAAGATATCAATTTTAGTACAAAAATTTAAAAATAATTGTTGTTCCAACACTTTTTTATATGCCTTGGGAGTGGGCACACTGTTTTTGTACACTGAATCAAAAAGAGGAACTGGTTTTGTGAACTGCATCAAATATAACTGGTTTGTGGACTAAATCAAAGGAACTAGGAGTGGTAAAAAAGAAGGCAACAAATATAAGAAAAAACAAACATACATTATCCCAATGATAGTTTAATAAAACGTAATTAAATCCTAAAGGCAAGGATTCTTAACTCGTTCCTATAAATGTAGCCAAAAAATAAATCTGATGTAATTTTTTTTTTTTTGAGATTTGATTGACGCAATGCCTTGGTGCTGTCGAAATTGATCTAAAACTTTATGGGTGATTCGTTATTAGTTCTTTGTCATAGTGTGTAGAAGGTTTATAGCACAAAAAGTTTTGTGTAATTTGTAAGGAGGGGGTTGCCACTCTATAACATTTTTTTTTTAATTTTTCGACAAATTTAAAACCAAATTTTTTTGTGTGGCATTGTGTACATTGTCAGATTAACTAATGTTAATGTTTTAAGTGTTACGTGTGTTCTCATGAATTCGCTTTGAAGAATTTCAAAAATGATTTTTGCGTGTGTTAGAAGTTGTCAATACGGATGTTTTAAGCCTATTGCGATGTGTATTGGGTGTATTGGTTTGTGAGATATACGCATTTTTGCGAATATCGTGAATATAGCCGGGTATTGGAAATTAAGTGCAGACAGACGCGTAGTCCCAAAGGGGTTGAAATATAGTTTCTGTGGGGCATGCATTTATTACAGATTCAAGCTCTTTTAAGAATACTTAAGTTCGTCCATACGGCTTTTTAGAGAGTCATGAAAGTCAACTAATCAAAAAATCTTATGATTGTCTAGATAAGCTAACTAGAGAAACTTACGATGTTTATACACTTTGGGTATTCAAAAAGTTTGGGCAGGACGACGTCTGCCGGGCTCACTAGTTAGTTATAAAATGAAAATTGTTTCCATTTTTTTTTAGAGAAACTTTTTTGAACCAAAGTGTCTTCTTCTTTGTTCCATTAACTCCTATGTGGTCCCCAAGCTTTGTGTTAGTGTACTCCAAATAGTCCTAAAACTGGCTTTAAATTCGCAAAAAATTTTATAAAATATTTATACTTTAAAAGCTCAAATTTAAAAGTTGTAGATGTTGAAAAAACTACATCAGATTCAACATTTTACTCTTGGGTTAAAGCTTAAAATTATATAAAGTTTTAATATTGCCTCGTTGAAATTTAACTAAAAGTTCGCGAACGCACAACTGTCAGAAATATGCTGAATAAGTTGGAAATGACAATAGCTTTGAAGTTGCAAGCTGGCATTTAAAAAAAAAAAAGTTTTTATTTTATTATTTAATAAAACTTTAATTCTAATATGTGCGGCTTTAAGTATGATAGCCAGCTGTCAGCAAAATGTGATAACCCGAAAGTGCTGAAAAGTTTTCTTTTACAAACTTGTCCAACTTTTAGCGCACCCGCCGAACTTTCAGTAAACTTTTTATCGCACTTTAATAATAAAAAAATAATTATATTTGTTGTACTAGAAATGTTTAGCAATTAGGCTTAAACCCCTTGGAACACATGTTAACCAAAAGCTCTAGTGCAAGCAAAGCTTAAACAAAAAGGGTCACACTTGTCCAATCTATCAGTATGAATAATCTAAAACATATTTCATAATTTGCACAACAAATTGACTACCTGACAGGCCAGGTTTACACAAAACCCACATCATGCTCCACTGCATAAACACACTCACACACACCCATATATACACCTAATACCTTACATATAGTAGTGAGGAGTTTGGGTCTAGAACTTTTTAACCCATAAAAAGTTTGGGTTACCAAAAACAAACAACAAACTTCATTTAAATGAATTTTTGGCAAACAAAATTTTTGTTGGCCAACAGAGAGCGCAGAGCCGGCCCGGCCTCAAACGCCTAAAAGTATATCAAATTTTAATATTTTATGCGACAAAAAATATAATCCTGAGCTTTAAATTCAATTTGTGCTTGGTCAGAGGCAATACAAACGTCTGTATTATGCCTAATAATACTTTTGGGTGGGTCTTTGGTAGGGTATAATGTGTAAGCGCATTAAAAATTTAAAACTAATTTAAAAAGTTTTAAATATTTTAGCAGGGTAAAAAGGCGGCTTTGTGTGTGTGTGTGTATGGGTGGGTTGCTGATAAGCAAAAAATGAAAAAGGTGTCAAAACAACAAGAAGAAGCTTTAAAGTTACCAAGACGTTGACAACTCTACGCACGCACTAACTGCCTAAAAATAGCAAGAAGAGGAAGCTGTGCAAAAATGTGAAAAAGGAAGCGCAAAATACACACGCATGTGCGTTGTCTGTATGTGTGTATCTATATTTGTGTGTGCTATAAAAAGGAAAAAATTCCACTCTGTTGAATGTATAATAAAAAATTTTAATAGTGGCCTGTTGAACAAGCCAGCAACAGCGCTGCGCTGCTCTGACGTCGACTTCGACTTCTTCGCCATCAATTCACACACGCGTACACTCGGCGATACATACACACATACTCGTATTCCTGCCTACATTCATGCCATCCATACACGCAAAGCTTTTGCCGCATTTGACAACCACCGGCAAAAAAGAAACACGAAGTTGGCATCGCAGTCATAGTCGGCGTTGCCAACTTCGTTACAGCATCCGCGCAAGCTCAGAGAGCAAATGGCAGCGAAAGCGACAACGACAGCAGCAGCAACGCACTTCCTCTCTCCTGCTGCGCTTGTCGCACAACAAATCACACTGGCGCTAAAGCCGCCAACACACAGTGGGACAAAAACGATAAAATCGTATATGCGCTCACATAAAATATGAGCATTAAGATATATTTGGCTGCTGTCTGCCTCTTTGCTCTTAAAAGACCAAGCTAGCTTGCACAGTGTTTTCAATCGTTGAGGAAGTCTTTTGTTTTTTGCTCCTTTAGCCAAATGTTTATGAGTTATGTCTTAGGAACATTGCTTTGAATTTTTTTATATAATTATTTATGTGCCTCTAGAGACTTATGTATGATGCTTTTGTCATTTTTTGAAAAATATTTCTGAATTTTTATTTGCTTTCTATTTTTTTAAAAAATGGATGTAATTCATAATTTCAATCTGTTTCACGAGGGAGCCGGTTGTTGAAAACTTATTGTCAGAGGTCAATACAATAATATACACTTATAGGATGAATACATTATTTTGTGATTTGTCAAAAAGTATTTTTGAATTTTTATTTGCTTTGTATTTTTTTTAACAATTGATGTAATTCATAAACTCAAGCTATTTCATGGGGGCTGGTTGTTGAAATCTTATTTTCAGATGTCAATACAATAATATAGACTTAAAGGATCAATGATTCTTTTGTGATTTTTTTAAAATATTTTTGAATTTTTATTTGCTTATAGGATTAATGATTCTTTTGTGATTTTTTATTTGCTTTATATTTTTTGTAAATTTATGAATTTTATTATTTCAAACTATTTTATAGAGGGCAGGTTGTTAAAAATTTGACTCGTTTAAAAAATGGATTATTAATTATCTGTCGTTTTATGCTTTTTATGTTGACTTATTTATTCTTATATTTATATTACCTACTCAGTATGAACGCAAAACTGATTGTTATTGCAATCAGATTACATTCATTCATCAACGCCCGAAAGCTAGCTCTAATTTTGCACGAGTATTCTTGACTGTGCTTCTTTGGAAAGACTTCACTGGAACGGAGGATCAATTGTAGTTACATTTGTTGTTTTTTCTTATCGTATAAGATATAAATTCTCTAAACTGGCCAAATATGCTGAATTGGCTATATAATTTTTTTGTTGCTTTGCATTTCTATGCAACTTCTCTGAAAACTTCTTGGTTCCAGTAAGTGGATATCATTAAATAATTCACACAAAGTTTTGAAAATTGGTCTTATCTTTTAATTATTTGTTTTGTATGTTATTTTATTGTGTAATTTATGCTGACTGTTTTTGTAAACAGTTGTTTGTTTGATTTTTAAACACACAAATAAATAAATGAGCTTGCGCGTGTTGATAAGTGTACTTGAAATTTTTATACAAAATTTGATTCCGGTGCAGGCTTTGATTATTTTACTATAATACTTAAATAAATAAATTTAGATGTAGCAAATTTGAAAGCGAGCCAAAAAAATGTAATAAAAATATTTTTTTGTGTTTAAAAATTAACTAAGCCCGACTTTTAGCTAAAGAGCTTACCTTATTTTTAACCAATCACGTTTATCATATGTATACACTCTCCTAATTCAATTAAGAACACCTGTTGTTACTTAAAAATATTAGGTCAAGTTATTTAGAAAGTTTTTGTGACTCAAATCATATTTCTAGCTTTTATTTTTTCCGAATGAATTAAAAGTTTATCCTAAATAAACCAAAAGAAAAGCGTGAAACTTCAAATGATATTAAAAATTTAAATTTACACTGCGAAACTCTTACATTACTTTCTAAAAAAGTACAAAAAATAAATGTTTTGCAAAAAAAGAAAGGAAAAAAACACAAAGTTAATAGCAATTTCAGGAATTATTTATAACCTCGAAACCAACCTCGGGTTGGCATCGAAAGAACCTCCTTTCGAAAATGTAGGATTTGAGCCGATTCTTTGATAACTGTACTGTGCAGCTCCTGCACCGTCTGAAATTTCCGTCCGCCATCGCATCTATAATCGGACAGGCTCCCACACATGTTCTCGACGACGCGATTGATGTTTTGTTCTGGAACCAACCACGACTAGCTTTTGAGATGTGGATCGCAGCATTATATTGAAGAAAAAAAGTCGGATTAAAAAAAGTTAAGAAAATATGGTTATTTTTTTCTGGTTTTAAAGTTTGGTAGCGATATTCGTAGAATTTTTTCCAAGTGCAAAATCAGTGGGCTCTACAGATTTGACTGTTGCAATACACACATTTTTTTTCCCATCATATTAAGGTGCTTTTTCTTACATTGTTTTTCTTAGCATTTGAATATTCGAGTAAGCTCTTTTATATTTATAAACCTGCTTAACTTAGAATTCTCCTTTTTATTTTTTCATCATAATAAAATTTTTCTTCTTACCATTGCTTTTCTTAGCATTTAATATTCGAGTCAAGCTCTTATATTTATAAATTTTTTCTCATAATTTCTCAATTGTAAAAGAACTATATCTAAACACCGATTCAATATGTTAAACTAGCTTCAGGCAGTATTTTGATATTATTTCGGCAAATAAGAGAAAGCTTAATGTAGATAAGGCTTTATCTATCATGTTAAAGTATAATAAGTTTTTTTGTTTCTATAAGTACAAGTCACGTACACAAGATCAGCTATAGCTCCAAAATTTCGAACCACATTGGCTCCAATAATTTTGTCAATCCTCTATTTATTGTAAAATATAATTAGATCACTACTGTCATCCTTTTTTCGTAGCGGAGCATGGATCACAAAGTTGTTTTAATTAAAGTTACCTCAACGCCATATAGTTAATTCTAATGAAGCCTAGACATGGCTATAATACTTAGCCTTAACTATTTGCCTCTATAAATTTATCTTTATTGGCCGCAAAAACCACAGACGCGCTCCCACAGTAAAAGCAACAAAAATCTTCTATGGATGACAAAAAACAAAGACGTCATCTTAGTGGTGGGAGCTGCAACAACAAAAACGAAAGCAAATAAAGTGGCATGTAGCATAATATGTGGCAGGAGCGTCAGAAGAGAGGCAAAGCTTTGCTGCGCCAATGTGTGTTGTCATCGTTATTTTTTTAATGTACGCAGTATGGCAAAAATAATGATTGAAGCAACGGCGGCGGGGTGGCAAGGACTCCAACTGATGATGTGCTCCAAGCTTACTGCTCATTATGCATACAAATGAAATGCTGCACTGTGGTTACTGCTAAAAATGTGTGAAGCTTAATGTAAGCGCTGTGTTTAGGAATTAAATAAATGTGTGTTGCGGCTAACGCGAAAACCCTTTTAAAATAATTTGCATAACTTGTTTTGTAACAAATTAAATTATATGTGCACCACTGTGCGGTCGGTCGTTGCTCATGTAAGTGTAGTGTATATGTATAGTAGTATAACCGCATATCCTGTGCGTCAAGAGGCGCGCGCTCGCTCTTGTAAGCTTAAGAGAGCGCATGCGTTGGGCTCAAGTGTGTGTGAGTGAATGTGTATGTGTATGTGTGTACGAGTGAGTGTGTGAATGAGCGTGAGCGAGTATGAGTGAGTGTGCTTTTGTTGCGGCTGGATAAAAACCATGACCATGCCAAAGGATGAAATATTAAAGCGTCATATAAAAAAAAAGTTTAATAGCAGCAGCCCATATATACTATGTGTATGTATTAGTTTTGTGTGTGTGTATGCGTGCGTGTGTGCGGCTTTCGAATTAAGCGTAAATGTGAATGACAGCGGTACAATGTGGAATTGCGAAACAGCGCAAAAATTGGAAAACTTTTATTTTACATTTTACTTTTTTTTATTATTTGCAGGCATGCCAAGTATGTACATAATAGCATCAGGCAGATGACAACGTCGGACAGGACAGGACACGGTCACGGGCAGAGCATTTTTTATTGGACTTTAATCGGATAAAAGCAAATAAGCGTAAATATGTCTGCGATTATGACAAGCAGCGGTAACTCCGCCGCTCAAACAACGCGTGAATTTGTGGAAGGTTGGACATTGGCCCAAACGCTGGGTGAGGGTGCCTATGGCGAGTAAGTACAAAAAAATAGAAAAAAAATCAGCAAAAAGCTTGCAGCTGTGTGTGAGCATGTGTGTGAGCATGTGTGTGTGTATGTGTGAGTAGAAGTCAATAAACCGGAAATGCTGCGAAGCATAAGAAAAACGCACATTTCCGTTTTGTTGCTGTATACGAGTATATTTCGCTCTCGCCGCATTGTTGTTGTGCGCATGTCCCATGGCGGCGGCGGCGACGGCGGCATCATCCATAGCAGGACTAAACAGGAACTATTCCTTGGACGGACGGTCAGTCGATACACAATCACAATGTCTGCTGCATTGCAATGCACAAGCCGACGCCGCCGCTACGCCGCTATATACAATATTTCTTTATATCCTTTTTATATATGTAAAATAGTAAATGTGTTTTTTCCGGCATTTTAGAGTTAAATTGCTCATCAATCGTCAAACTGGCGAGGCTGTGGCCATGAAAATGGTTGATTTAAAGAAACATCCTGATGCTGTGCTCTCGGTGCGTAAAGAAGTTTGCATACAAAAGATGCTACAGGATACGCATATATTGCGCTTCTTTGGCAAACGTTCGCAGGGCAATGTGGAGTATATATTTCTGGAATATGCCGCCGGTGGTGAACTATTTGATCGCATTGGTAAGTTGTGCAATAAAATATGATTTTATAAAGGTTGTAGTAGATAAATATATTGCTATATATAAGAAACCAAGCTCATTTTTAAAAAATGCCTTAAGGTAATTTAATATAAATGCCTTTTCGGAGGAAATAAGCTCACAAGAATTCACTATTCCTGAAAATTAAATATCAAAGGGAATTCATAAAGGCAAACTTCAAAAATGTTTGCATAACTTAACTATCTTCATATAGTATATTTGTTGATTAAATTTCGTCAGAATTCTGTTGTTTGTAATTTCATAATTTTCATAAAGAAAATGGAAATTCTTAAAACTCTGGGAATTTCATTTTAATAATTTATTTTAAGTGTACAGCACTGCTGGTAGATAATTAAAAGAAATACAATTTTAAGAAAGCAAAGAATGCAAAATAGTTTTGACCCTATACCCTTTTGAGTAAAGAAAAATTTTGAAAGGTTTTTTGTAATTGTAAAATTTGGCATAAGTCTATTTCATGCAGTTGTCTCCAGGGTTCTTTAATATTACACAATTCTTTTTACAAACTTTCTTTTCTGCAAAAGCTTCAAAATATTAATAATATTCAAGATATTAGAAATTCGGCACAAACCTATTTCATGCAGTTGACTGTAGAGTTCTAAAATATTACACAATTCTTTTTACATACTTTTTTTTCTGCAAAAGCTTCAAAATATTAGATATTTCAAGATATTAGAAATTCGGCGCAAGCCTATTTCATGCAGTTGACTGTAGAGTTCTAAAATATTACACAATTCTTTTTACAAACTTTCTTTTCTGGCATAAGAAAAATAAAAACCAATATTCCACAGACTTAAAAATATTAGTGAGATAAGAAAACTCAAAACCAATATTCAAACGTCATAAAACTAAGCTACTAAAGTTGGTTGTCCGTTGATATATTTATGGAAACTTTGAAAAGTTAAAAGAAACGTGAGAAAATAAAAAAAAAATTTGGTAGCATAAATCTTAAATGTGCTGGAAAGGATGTCTCATCGCAGAGGGTGGATGCTGGCGCTCATAAAGCCTTGCCCATTGTGCCATGTCTAATGGATAAAAATGGGCAGAGGCGAAGAAAGAAAAGAAAAATTAAAAAGAAGGCTGAAAGGGGCTAAAGTCTCTTTGAACACAGTTTTTTTTTGACTCCCCCCGAAAAATTTGTAAAGACAGCGCAAAGAGAAATGCATTTCACTCATATGAATTCTCTTTCTCTGAAAATCTCTTTTCAAAGTGCGAATTCATTTCCGTTTAAAAGCTGAACAGTGACAGTAAAAAGTCTTTTAACGAGTTGTAAACAATGACATCCAACTTGACCAAAAACTGAATAAATGAATTATGTGCCATGATAAAAAACAGACCATAGGCCGACAGAATTTTTATCGTTTGTCTAAAAAGCGTTTGATTGGGTTCTTTCATAAAGAGTACTAGTTTTCTATGTTCCTTGCGGGATTAAGGCCTTAAAATTGTAGGTGCTGAGAGAGAAGATTAAAATGATAACTTTTATATTATTTAAAAGTGAATGCAAAGAATAAGGCCAGTTTTTATTAATTTTTTTTTTTTGACGTACTGGGTATACCATTAAAAAGTTTTTGGGAATTTCGATTTAAAAGGCGCGTGCAAAATGAATCGGTATATTTATTTTTTTATTAGGTTGGTAGAACTGTTTTTGACATCTTGTCATAATTTGAGCTTGATCCAATCATCCATACACTTCTGGTAGGCCTGGGCAGGGATGGCCTTGGGTTCCTTCTTCGAATTTTTTTTGATGATCTCAATGGTGTCAAAACGCTTCCCTCTTAATGGCAATTTGAGTTTGGGTAACAGGAAAAAGTCACACGGTGCCATATCTGGTGAATTCGGAGCCTGAGCGACCACATTCGTTGAGTGTTTGGTCAAAAATTCCAAAATCATGAAAAAAGAATTCAACGTTTTTGGCGCGAGTCGGGTAATCGGAAGGTATAGTATTTTCAATATGTTGGTATTTCATCGCCGGTTAGCCTTACAAAAGGAGGAAAGGTGGGAATCCCATCGGGATCACAGGTTTTCTCAGGATCTAGTTGTAATTACTGTCGTACTAACGTGATTATTCTAGCTAAAGCTTTAAAAGAGGGACTAGTTCATTTTCGCCACGTGCTTGGATTTTCTCTCTGTGGCCCTAATCACCCTCAAAGTATTCTCCTCAGGACTCAATGCATTTATGTTATTGTTTTTTTTCGGTGTAGCCTTCAAAGTTTGGGCTGATTTACGTCAAACCGAAACAAAACGTTTTACCCCAGAGCGAAGTTTAGCTTAAGTTTAGGGAGTAGCCAGATGTTGCACAGAACTAATAAATCAAGTTAAAAGGGTGCTTGTGGCACGATAAGGGAGACAAAAGGCAATCCAAGGGTTTTCTTGTCGTAAATTCGGCCGCTTTTTGCGAAAAGTTTTAGACAAACGACGCAAAAAGATTCAAGTAAAATTCCTTGTTGAAGTTTTGGTCCGGTACAAAGAATTCATAAGAAAACAGTCAACGTGACCTTGATTTCGGTCTACCTAATCAAAGTCTTATCTCCAGTTAAGATGAATTTCATTTTGTACTGATAGAAAGAATTTTTTAAACACTTCGAATGAAAATAAAACTTTTTCATGTTTTTTGTGCTAAAAAAAGAAAACCGGCGAAAAGTAAAAAAAAAAAAAATTATTGAAATTCCATATGGCCGGGAAATTCAAGTTGACAATTAATATCCCGTAGTATTTATAACGCTTGCAAAAATGATTGATGTCCTTTTACAGGGGCTTTCTTAGTGAAGCTTTTAGCAGTGCATGCTAATGTATTTACAACTCTATAAAGCATTAAATATCAAATAGATCAATTTGAATATATAAGTAAATCTTGGAGACCATAAGAGCTTAATTATTATTATTACTACTACGAATTCTGGATTCCTAATCGGAGCGTAGAGCCTCAACAATCAATTTAAACCTAACTTTGTTATTCGCATTAATATTTGACGTCATTCCATGTATAACTGGGTTTTCGCATTTCTGCTATGACTGTACGCCTCCATCTCAATTGGTGCCCAGGGACGTCTAGAACCTTGTGGGTTCCAGCGGAGAGCTTGTCGGGCGATGTTGTTGTTCGTCTAACGGCGTTTGATCTCATATGCTACTTATGTTTGCTCCGTGCGTGACCACAAATCATTGTTTGAAATTCTTTGGGGCCCCCAAATTCGCAGAATTCTTCTTAGACAATGGTTTAAAAACACCTGAACATGAGAATTTATGCTGGATGTTTCTTTCCAGGGTTCGCACCCGTAAAAGTGTTTTATTATTACTGGGTGTAAAATGTACTCTCCCAAAGGTCCTATTGCCTGCATGTATTCCAGTATCTTATTTGGTCTTAGGGTAACAACAATCATGGTGGGAGAACGTAGATGCCCTTACCTTGCTAATAAATACAATAAAGTTTCTTCCTCTATGCTAAAGAAATGACATAGTCCACTATCTGTTATGCCAATTTTATTTAAGTGCCTGCGGAGCCTACAATGTCCCATCATGGTATTCTCATGGTAGTTCTTCCCGTTGTAGTTAGATATGTAGGTCTTTGAACCTATTACGGTTGTAAATAGCAAACAAGGGTTTTTGACTGTTTAAACCCAGACAGATGTCCCCAATGAAGCAGTCGGTTGAAATCTTGATCCGATATTGCTGCAGTAAGTCCTGTACCACATGGTTATCAATCCGACAGTTCATTTCCAGGAATACCCACAATGTGGTTTATAGTCCCGATCTAATCGCGAGCTTATTCCTGGCTCCTGATTCTTCCACTAAAGCTCTCATCTGCTCAGATCAGCCTTGAGGAGATGTTGACTGTCCTGGATGCCTTTGTCGCTACTTGACATGTCAGACAGGATGGAAATATCCTTGTCATGATAGTTTTTTTTTTTACAGATTAAGAATTCTGCACATCTTCCAATAGCACAGAGTTCAGCTTAGGATAATGCTGGTGTGTCTGACTAGTGCGTAATATTTGCTCCTGGATCCTAACCTACTCCCTAGGCCATCTCTTTGATCGGTGAATGATCCGTCTGTGTACCAATTTATTGTATGTGGTTTCATTGGGTGAACTGGCCGTAAGAGAGGTCCAGGTCTTTCTTACACTGAGTTTGGTATCAAAGTTTTGATTCGAACCTGTATTCAGCTAGCATTTAATCTCTTGGTGGCAAGAGCATTGCCATATCCTTTACTAGATCAGCTAGCATCTTTCTTGGTGAGACTAAAATAATCTCCTACCGTCCCAATTCTTATTGGCGTGGCTTTCTGCCGCGTATCGACAACGATACGCTAGCGGATGTAATCCCCTAGGACGATTGCTCCACCATAGAGAGTTTGCGAAGCCAAATAACTCCGTACTATCCCTAAGCAGAAGAAGTCATATCCGTTTATGTTAATATGGATTGTTATCCTTGTTAAACTGTTGTATTTAAAAAAAACACAGTTTTGATCCAATAAAGGACCAGTTTACACACTTGGTATACTTTACTTAAAAAGGATTCAAGCTTCACACTAAATTTACCAGCTCGTATGAGCTGCAAAGCTTTTTACAAAAAACTTTCAAACCAATCTTTTATGTAAAGCTCTGATATATTTAAGCCATTTACCCACAACGCTCTCTGAATTAGTTTTTAATTCCTATAGCTACTTAGCTCAATGCGCTCAAGAACTTTGAACTCACACAGATACCATCATAATAACACTTTATGTATTTGCAACGATATTATTTCTGTAGCCATTAAAAAGTTGTTCTCGCCTGCTTATACTCGTATACTATAAAATTTATTTAAATTGTGAAAAGCACTTCAGCCATATTGCCATTTAACATGCCTTCATCATCCAGACTTTTTTTTGGCATAAAACTCGTTATCAACACGAGGAAATCCAATAAAACAAATGATCCTTTAAGCTATGGCAGCATTATATGATACACGCGGCGGCGGACACACCAAGCTCATTAGTATGTATGTAGTTGGATGAGTGTCTCTTTTTCAAATCCTGCCCGGTTGCTCGGCTTTCTGGCTGTTATTGGCATTTTGATGTGTCATGTCTTTGGTCGTCGTTTTAAACGCAACCAAAACCATGGCACTGGAAGCCTAGATTATAGTCGGGGCAGGGTGTTGTAAGTAGTTTTTGGCCAAAATGACAGACCAGCCAGCTAGACAGACACAAAGAGTTTGTTAGTGCCGTCCTGGACGTCATGTGCTGCAAATGTGTCATATAGTCATATGAAAACAGCAAATCTGCAAATATATAGCAACTGGCAACTGGTTGTGGTCGGTCCTAGGACTTGTGGTGGCAATATATAAAACCACAACGTTTTTGTTGTCGTTGCAGCCACACAAAGATACATGAACGAACATACATAAACATGGAGGGAAACAAATCAAAATGACAAGATATAGATCTTGATTATAAGCAAGTCTAGAGCTGACAATTTGGCAAACGAATGGGTCAGAACTGGCCAAACAATTGCTGCTAACGTTGGCAAGGTGCTAGGAGCAAGGAAGGAAGCGTTTATAGAGCGAGCACGTTTGCCATTTTCATAAATATTAACAGCCCCTGTGAAAGGTCAAGCGTGTAGAGCTCCAGCTCCAGTTACTGCGGCAAGAGAAGGGTAGAGTAGAGTCTTTTTTGTTGTGCGCTGTAAATTGATGAGTGGGCGTGGCAATTTGTGCTAGTTATAACCACACTCTGGCATCCATATTTAGAACCCAGCGAACCCAGCCAGCACTAAGCCAGTTTTAATTTGTTGCGCCTGTTGGGTATGCAACAAAAAGTTGCGCAAATCATTGGATAATCAGTTGGGCACATGATGTACATGATGATGCACACAGCCCAGCCCAGCCCTTAAATAGCGCCATTATTGTTTATGCGCTGGTACAGTGAATGCTTACAAGGACGATTAGGTGGCTGGTTCTTTGTGACTCTATGAAGTATAAAACAATTAGATGAACAAGAATAGGACCTGCTTATATAAACGTTGGGATATCGGACAGTATACGATCTAAACAGATGAAGACGTGTTCGTTCGTTTGTATGCATCAACGTTGAGGTGTTGCGACTACCTTGATCATAAAGCTCCCGAAATCTTTTTAGAAAATCAAAAATACAAAATTTTTCATCAAAATCAAAGTATTCCCTATCGACTGCAACGCACTTATGCCAGCACTTGATCCAATCCACCAGAGCCATCTTCGATTTTACCATGGCCTCATCTCAAGTGCTGTAACGCATTTCACGGAGCGATTTTTTGAGTCGACCGAATAGGAAAAACTCTCAGGGTGCAAAATCAGGTAAATTCGATGGTTGTAGGATGGTATTCATTCCGTTTTTACCCAAATGGACTTGGAAATTATGTCTTTTGCGCGGTGCATTTTTTACATGGAATTCAGGTCTTTCGGCATCAGCTTTGCAACGACACTTCGGGGACCAAAATCTTTAAATGCAGCTTGGCATTGAGCTTGAAATTTTATAGAATTGTAAAGAAAAAAATGGCGGACGTAAAGTCGGGCGCGGACGACTTTAGGATACCCTGTACCACTAGCTTGTAATAAAGTCCGATTTCTTCACAAAAAACCAAAAACAGAAGAATTTTTAAGCAAAAATTTTTTTTGACCGATCGTTCCTATGGGAGCTATATGATATAGTCAACCGATTTCAATAAAATTTGACACGGTGCTTAAATACCTTAAAAAAGATATGAACGCCAAAGTTATTTCAAATATCTTTACAAACAAACAAAACACATCGAATTTTGTATAAAAATCGTGTTTTTGGACCGATTGGTCCTATGGGAGCTATATGATCTAGTCAAACGATTTGGATTAAATTTGGTACAGTGCTTAGGAACTATAAAATACTCACGAATGTCAAATTTGGTCCCAATATCTTAACAAACAAACGAAACACAACAAATTTTGTTAAAAAATCGAAGTTTTGGAAGATCGGACCTATGGGAGCTATATGATATAGTCCACCGATTTTGTTCAAATTTGGCACATTGCTTAAGTGGTCTAAAAAATTTCCAAACGCCAAATCTGGTTAGGATATCTTTATTAAAAAACGAAATATAGCCAATTTTTCTTTAAAAAAGTTATTTTGGCCGATCGGTCCTATGGGAGCTATATGATATAGTCAACCGATTTTGATCAAATTTGGTACAGTGATTGGGAACTATAAAAAACTTTCGATTGCCAAATTTCGTTACGATATCTTTATAAACAAACGAATTATTCATCTAAAACGCTTTTTTTTTCGAGGTCGTCTCAAACACCCCCATGGGAGCTATATAATTTATCCCCGATATCAAAAAAATAAAATAAACTTGCCTCCTATGGAATAATATGGGATCTAATGTGAAAGTTTGGTAACTCTAGCTCTTACCATCTCTGAGATCTAGGCGTTCACACGGACGGACGGACGGACAGACGGACAGACGGACGGACAGACGGACAGACGGACATGGGTATATCGACTTCTCTATTCACCCTGATCATATTTTAGGTAACTTTGGGGTGTCTCCGACGTCTCCTTCTATATGTTACATACATTTTCGGCTTGCACAAACTTAATATACCCTTGGACCATACGGTACAGGGTATAAAAAGAGACATCAAATTGGGTGACTGAGAGCGCCACACGCTTTTTGATATAAGAAGAATCCAAATAATTTCGTACAATCCCTATGCAGTTCAAGAAGTATTTGTTTTTATATAGGTATAAATGCTGTGATTTTGGTTGGAAAGCTAAATATTTTCGTTAAATCGTTAAATAGATTAATTAAGTTGAATTCCACTTGCCTCCTAGCTTAAAACTGGTTGTACCTAAGGTGACGTCTGAACGAAGACAGAATTGGTTTTATAAATTAAAAAAAAAATCGATTAAAAATTGACCAATCGTCGCCTTTGAAGTGCTTAAATTATAACTCAAATTTTTTTTAATATAACCTATAGTCAGCAAATTCTTTTGAAGGGTTTGTAAGCAATGAAATCGACTTCTTTCCCATTTGACGGTTTTAATCACTTCTACACTTTTAAGAAAAAATTAAAGTATTTTAAAAGGTTTTTATTTAGTCTCCATATTTTGTTAATCTAATGATCTGAGATATAATTTCAAAAGGCTTAAAAGCTACAATATGTACTTTTTGGCGATACAATCTCCCCATTTTCTTAAAATATTTGCGATGATTGCGTTTTCTCATACTTTTCTATGTGGATCTTAAAACTAGTTACAGATATCTGTAAAATCCGTTTCAATTTTTCCTTTAGTTAAAATTTTAGACATAAGTTGCTCCTAAACAGTCGTGAGCCATTTTTGGCTTCACAGCGACAAGTAAAGAGTACATGAAAGTCGCTCACGCCCGACTTTACTTATACACTTTTTTTCCATAGTGTCTTTGAGACGTTTTTGACCATTACTGTTTTCATTTTTTAATTAAAGATTTTCAATTTAAGCTTATTGAATTCCATTTCGTTTGTTAATTGCAATAAGGAATGCAACGAAACTTAATACCTTTAATTAACTCGATTCCAGTAAAAAGTTTTCTCATTAATTATCTTTCTTTTGCTTAGACTTCTTTCAAACATTTAATTTAGAAAATTGGTCAAAAATAAGTATTCACTTCATTTATTTTTTGTGTACGAACTTATTTTCTTGCTTTAAATATATTCTTTTTTCTCGTCTGAGAGGTAAAGAGATTAAAGAAAACTTAAAAGTTAGTCGCAAGTAAATTGCAGGTACTTAAATATGTATATATATTACATATATTTATTTTTTTTATTTACATCCGTGACATAATTAAATTATATAACAGCATCAACTAAGATTTAACAAAATCTGCGAGCATATAAATATATAAAACTTTTTTAGTTGAGGCCAAAAAAGGTCAAAGAGCTTCTAGTATAGAGCCAAATTTACAAAAACTATCTAATTTTACTTTGCCTAAAGAAATATTTTGGCCATATCTAGTATTTACCTATTATGTTAATATATAGCAACTAAGAAGGATTAAAATCAAACAAAATCAACTATCTTATGAAATTTGTTGAGAAGTAAGAAAGGACACGTCGCCAAGGACGTTATAGAAATGGGGGAAAAAAACCCGAGAAAAACTTTTCTAAACTTTTTAACTAAAAATTCGTTGAAAACTTGGAACATAAGTTTTTGACCAAGTTATCTTAAGTTTTTCAGCTAAATTGTAACTATAAATATAAAACACTTTTTTTTTTATTATTATGAAAAGAAATTTGCTACATACATGCGGAGAGAAAATCTGGGCTCGGGGGGAAAATGTGCCGGCCCCTTACACCACCAGCTTGAATCACGATAGTAACTACACCGGACCCCTAAGAAAACTCCGAGTCTGACAGGAATCCCCCTTACCCATCTTCCTTCTCGTTGGGCCCGCATGTATGTTTTGGGTAAAAATTTTTGTTCGTTGGCTATAAAAACCATTAAGTAAAAGAACAAAGTGCAAGTCTTAAATCTCCATTTTACATCAGGTCCACGTCTATAAGAAGAATACTCAATTTTTAAATTATGAAAAGTAGACAAATTTTGGTTTTGCATTTGGTTATTGAGCTAAAAGCTATGCATGTAATACACACAACGAGACGTGGAAGACCCTCTAGAATTACTTAAAGTAATTTCAGGGTAACTAGAAAAGTCAGTATAGACATGATCCTTCGTATGAGATTTCAGAGATGGCAAAGTGCTATAGCAAACAAACTTTCAGATTGGGTACTTTATGTCAAGAAAAAATACGCTTTTCGCCAAAGGAAATCTCTATTAATTCAAGACACCACTGTTCGGATTCGGCTATAAACTGCCCCTGTTCTCTTCGAACTGCTATTAATAGAGATCGCCATGCCCAAACTAGGGACGAATGAAAAAATAGTCAGTCAGGGAAATTATTATTATATTGTAAGGTGGCTATATACGTAGGTGTGTTGCGGAGAGCCCCGAAATGGACAAAGTTATAGGTGAAGAAATCTTAACCAAATTTGGCGCTCGAAATCAATTTATAGTTCACCCTGTACAAAATTTGAACAAAATCGATGGATTATATGAAACAGTCCCCATAAAACCATTCACTCAAAAAGAAAACGACTTTATTCAAGAATTATTGTTTTTATTTGTTTAGATATCGAAAGAAAATCCTTCTTTTCTTGTCGAATATTAATTTTATTGACAATTATACGATTTAAATTTAAAAGTTTATAATACAATATTGATATAAAAGTAAATCGCTACACACTAAATATAACTTCTTCATGTGTGTGATAGGGAAACAAAATCCAGCGTTGGGATGTGGACTATTCCAAGTATCGATAAATAAAATGCTTACCTTAACAAACACTTAAGCGTTATGACCGAATTGAATTGAATGCAATTTTTGCCACTTTTGGCATATAAGAGGACACAGAATAGCGATTTTTTTTTTTTAAATTTTGTGAATATACCATATATATTATATAAATAATACTAGTTTACAAAATAATTACCCTTCGTAAAAAAGTGTTCTAGTAAAAGTGTGATTTATTGAAAATTGGAAATTCGCCATTTTCTATCTTCAGTTCCTATTCGATTTCAAAGTTCTTAGATTCGAAATATTCGTAAAAGAACATAAGTAAAACAAAAAATGTTCCTTAATAAAAAAAGGATACCAGAAATGTTTAATTTTGAAGAATTGTTAAAAATTAATTTTTTTGTTGCCTGTAACTTCGATAATTTTTACATAATCTGGACATATATACTGAAAAGAGCCACTAATAGCTTTCCATTTATTCCTTTTTTATGTCGATATAAAACTTTATTCACGAGATATCAACGAAAAACTGAATCAACTGCCCAAAAACACAAAATATGTCGAAACCAGTGCCGCAAAAAATAGGTTGCCATTTTCGTGTTTCTCGACCCCAAATTATCCTAAAAATTCACATGTATATAATGATTTTAGGAAGCTTTACTCGATGACTCTTAAATTTGTAAACAAGTGTAGTAATCGGACTTGGATCTCTGTCAGCATAAATATATATTTATTTATCTACCTATAATATTCAAATATTTGATTTTGATAAATGCAATACATGATTTCGGGTTATACGACAGCTATTCGATATAATCTCTTAGTTTGGGCCAAATTCGGCACATACCTATCTATAAAATATATGTATACCTAAAATATTTCCAATGGCCAAGTTAGCTGGAAATAGGTTGATTATTTAAAAAAGTTAATTTTCATTCGCTACATAGGCGAATTCGACCACTATGCTTGGGACTGCATTTTTTCCGGAAGCTTAGAACTGTAAGCCACCTTTTTATCTTTTTTAATTTAATGAAATGTAAAACTAATAATAGATTAAATTATATTTTAAAAATTTTTGGATCTTACTCAAAATATTAAGCAACATTCCAGTGCACATTTTGCCCCAGGTCAAACATCAATTTGACTTTAATATTGTCGACATTGCCACAACATATTTCAATAAATATCATATTTCATGCAATAGTTTGGCTTCTTTCAAATATAAATTCCCAATTAGCATTCAAAAGACATAAAAAAAATGCAATTATCGAGTTTCTACTGTACTTTTGTTGGTGTGAGTAAAATCGACTGCTGCTGCTGGAAAGCTATAAATAGGCTTCAATATGCAAATGAAACATAATGGAGACAGCTTTGCACATGCAAATTATGATTGTATGAGTGTTTGTGTCTATGTGTGAGTGTGTGTATGCATTTGTGTGTGGTTGTGTGATTGTGTGATTTGGGCAAATGCATTCATTAAGCTGATGGCATTCAGTTGAACTCAGAGTCGAGTTGAGTTGAGTTGAGTCGCCCATGGTCAGGTCATTCAATCTGTGTGGTGGCATCAACTATAAATGAAAATTTCAAGTTATGTACTTTATTGAGTTGGGCTGTGCAGCTATGCAACATAATACAGATTCAAGTATTTGCTTGCCACTCATGTACAAGTGTGCGAGTGTGTAGATGTGCGTGTGTGCCCCATTAATTATCATGAAATGTTTCTGACAAGCCAATTTTATAGCATTTCTCTTGCTTCCTGCCTAACTTTTCTCACTTACTTCGGGCATTACTTTGTATGCGCTCCTTAATTTATGCGGCAGCCATTTAAATTTACTTAAATGCCATTTATAAAACTAACTTAATAAGCCAATTTTCTTTGTCAAATAGATTGCAGTAATTTTTCACAGCTCCGACAAAGTCATGCATTCATTTATTTCCCCCCTCAACTATTTTATCTGCACGCGCATATAAGTATGCTATATAATCCAATATAATACAGTTTTTACTATTTGCCTTGGCAATTTGTGTACATGATAAATGCATTTCAATAAGATATATAAAAAAGAAGCAAAGTCAAATACTCCGAAGGGGTTGAGAGCTTCAATACGTCAGCAAGTAAAATTTATATAAATAAAACAAGGGAGTTGAAAATTACAGCATCATTTGAATCGGAGATGAAGCAATGCAGATATATATCTGCTTTGGTGAGAAATTTCAATACATGAGGGATGCACTTTCGTCTAATGCAGGGGAATGGTAGCAAAGGGTTGTAGGGTAAATGTGTTTGTATGTACTTCTCAAGAAAAACTTATGCAGACTCTCTAATAAGATTGGAATAAATTATAAGGAAAGAAAAACAATTTGTAGTCAAGATTATCTGGTTTAGTTCCTAAAGAAAAAAATGGTTTCATTTGAAAAATACGATTAATCTTTACGCAACAACCGGAATCTTCATAAAGCCTATTTATTGCGGAAATCCGATTAAAAGCTTTGTAGCATCCTCCAGAGTGGTTTTGTAGGTAGGTAAATAGGTTAAGGCAGCAGTTCGAACTTAGCGCCCCAACTCACTTAAATCAAGAACAGGCACTTTGTGATACCGATATTAAAAGAAAGTAATAAGGATATTGAAAGACAGGAACAGTAGGTAAAGTGGAAAGTGCAGAACCGTAGACGGACCATTAACGTGGGAGTACAACCCACCAGAACTCAACGTTTGGACAGCTTTTATCATAAATGTCCAAATATTAATATAATATAAGACGCGTGCAGTTGAGATGACTGAGTAACCTTACACACTTATACTCTGCAATCGTTTAGTATCATAGCCTTAACAAAGATCCGTCTGTATGACGTCAGAAGAAATGAACCTTTTATATTAGATTCGTCCGTAAGTTGAGCTCTGTGTACAATTCGGTGCTTCAAAAACCGACGCTCTAAATCAGTGTTCCGCAAACTTTTTTTGTTCAAGGTGGTATACCAATCAAATCTAGAGATTTTGGAAGTACACCAAAAAAAGCAAAGTTTATTTATTTATTTACAATGCTGCTTCGATTTTGCCTAAGAACATGGCTTATCTCAGTGCCATAGTTCCATGTTTGATATCCATGGGTCAGAATATCCCGCATATAATACTTAGGCACTTGTTGAAGAATGATTGCAGTTTCGACATCATTCTCTGCGGGGTCAGCCACCTAGAATGCTCTAAATGATCGACATATAGATTAAGATATGGATATTAGATGCTGAACCAATTGTGTATTGAATTTCTATTTCCAGTGGTATATTTACGGGGGGTTTTCGGATTTAAAACCTCCCTGTTGACCGTTGTACTTTCATTTTAGTGATGATTTCATTTCATTAAATTGGGCGTATTGATATTTAGATTAAAAGTGAATGAAGCAACAGAATGCTCAGAAAAACGAATTTAAACAAACAACGAAAAATAGCAACAAAAAAATATCAAATGACTAATTTTATATTTAAACGATCTAGAAGGTTCTTTTTAGGCTATCGGTTCTATAATGCTATAAGATATAGTAATCCTTTAAATAGAAGACATCCAATATCTGATATGCGACTGCCCGGCGCTTCTGAGAAGACGAACCCAATTTCCAATTTGTCTGTCGAGTCCTCAAAATGGTTCTGCAACACTAGATGCTTAGGCGATTAGGGATACCCTACAGCTTTTGATCCTCCTCCACAATCCCTCCCTTTCTTCTATTTCCCTCCTCTATCTCTTACAATTAGACAACACAATGGACCTCAAGGTCTCTGGATGATCTCAGTTTTTGATCCTTCTTCAGAAACCCTCCCTTTCTTCAATTCCTTTCCTCCTTCTCTTAAAATTAAGCAACACATTGGACCTCATCCGTATCACCGTCTCTGTATGACCTCAGTCACTATCTAAACTGCCTAGTCAACCTTGTGGGGGGAAAAAAAGAAACGTAAAAATTTTGTAACAACATCTGCAAAAAATAAAGTTATTTGTGGATTTAAAACATCAATTTTTTAATCTCCTATATAATACCTTAGGCACGACACCGAAAAAATAAAATAAAGTAGTCTCCCATTGGGTATATATCCCTGCGAACTAGGCGTTTATATAAACAGACATGTCAATGTTTACGTCTTTTATCATATTATTCTGGTCATGCTTAACGCAAGAAGTATTCGAAGTATCCATACTTTCCATTTGTACCTTTGTTTTAAGGATGATCATCAATTTTGCATATCGAACAGCTATCCTGACTCTTCTGTTGCTCGCAGCATTCTAAATGTGGCTGTAACATCAATCTGAGGATTCTGCAAACTCTTTGCCGCATTAGAATATGGTCAGTAAAGCTCCCAGCGTTATGAAAATGTAGAGTTTTGGCCTTGGGACTCTACCCCGTCATACGTTATAAGTTCAAAAACGCTTCCTGCTCTTTGTGTCATATATGTGCTCTCTATGGTTGTCTGTTCACAAGAATCACATTATAAGTAGTCCAAACAATTACTAATGACGTCAGTAAAAACTTTGCAAGAATTAGGCTTTTAAGCAATGGCATAAAGGATTTATTTAACTCTCTTCGCCTTATGATAGTTCAAACCAATTTGCTTTATTTAAGCCAAATTAATTTAGTTGAAGATACAGAAAATTATTTACTTATGTAGCTTAAAACCCCAAACCTTCCAATCCCCCTGCACATGGGTCTTATTAATGCAAATGTTGATTCCTTGGTACTACTGAGCTGTAAAATTGAAAACTTGACAAAGCTATGAATGAAACTGACGCCTACACATACTTATACGTAATCCTATATGTATGGTTAGTAAATACTACATATGTGTGCAAGACCAAGTTTATTTACATGAACTACAAATACAACTACAATTTGCAGATGTAGATGTGTTTGAGAGTCAATCAAGTGAAAGGCAAATAGAAAACAATCTGTCGCATTGAACTATACACTTTAAGCCACATACACATACACCTACACAGGCACCCACACACACACACACTATACTTACCTGCCTCAAAACAAACTCAAAAGGTGCGTCAGTTCATATGTACCATACAAGTCGAGTATATATCCTATATATATGTCTGTGTATATGTTGATTACGTCGTTTCACATTTCAAATGCACTTCCGAGTATGCCGACATCGTCAACGTCACCTACCCCTAGCTAAGGTTATGCGACACTGTCTGTATAGCAGGGGGGAAATCCGCCTGACTGAAAACTTTGTGAATTTACCCCCATCTAATTTTTTTTTTTTGTAGTCTTCCGCTTTTAGAGCTACTACCTAGAACTGGGTAATATTTCACTTGGCTGCAGCTTTTGAGGCTTTTACATACTATTTACTGTTGTTGTAGTTCTAAGAAAATGGCATCAAACCAAAGGAGAGCACTCGAAATATCAAGAGCACTCTGAACTCTGGGTGGTTTTTGCATGGCAGCTACTAAAAGGTCTGTCCCAACAGGTTACTCTCTCTATATATAGAAAGTGCAGCTAACTAACTTTTGCTTGCCGTAAAGCCCAAGGCTCTTACACACACACTTACAAATATATTTCCAGAGTTTGTCGTTTTGATTAATTTTTTATAAAACTGTTGATTGCATTTTTGTTGCCACTCTGAGCCAAAGGGCAGGATCAGAGTTTACATACAATTACACACGCATCGTAAGCCATCCAGTACCATGAACTTGTGCGCTTTTGACACAATGTTGGTGTGCTTTTTCGACAGGACCTGTTCTGCCCCATGTTCACAGGATGTCCGCAGCTGGGGTACATTTTTCACTTGCGTATTCAACAGTGCAGTGTTCTAGGCTAGAGTAAATATTTAATGCCGCATTTTATGGAGTTTTCAGTTTAGGACTAGTTAACGCCTTATTTACACCCAGTAGACTGTAGTTTATATTTTAATGCCCTGAAATGGAATGGAATAAGTGCTGCATTACGTAGAGAAAAAAATTACAACGCAGGACTTGCCTTTTTTCTAACTACTCATCCGCAATTAAGGTTTTCTGGGCGGTGTCAACTTTTGCTGATCTGCATTGTAAATTGGAAAATACATGACGGAATAAGACTTGCTTTCTCCCAAGATTTTCCTCATTGCCGTAAGCCACGACCGAAAATTTACCGGCATATTCAGTGAAAGTGATGGTTATTTCGAAAACTTTAAAACGATGAAATAAATGAATTAATGAATGGGGCGACCATAATGAAATACATTACGAGACAAAGGTTAATGCCCATGCTACAGGATTCCCCCAAAAATAGCCTCATTTTTACGGGTAGCTTACCATGTATCAGAAGAAGAGGTCCGCCACGTAAGAAATGGATGGACGGAATGAAGGAAGATCTGTGAAGAATTTGATACCAATTGGGAGCTAAAGATGCAGAAGAGTATAATGCTGTTATTCGACAGATTTAGGTCCTTCACGGACTGTCAACGCCTTGAAAGAAAAACCCATCACGGGGACCATTTTTCACTGCTACCGTTTGTTTTGCCGTCTATATTTTTGCGCAGTTTGGAGAACTGAAAATAGTCGAGGGCGCTGGTCGCTGAAGGAGGGGCCCAGCAAGATCTTAATTTCGGCAACTCGGCCTGAGCATACGTCCAAGCGTTCTCATTGAGGTTGGCCCCCTGGTGCGAGTATTGTGGTGGGTGTGGTTGATACCCAAATCTCGGGTAGAGTCAGCTTGGCTCGGCGTGGTTTTGCGCTTCAACCGGTTACTCCTAGCCTTAAAGATAGTCGCTGGAGGAGGGCCCACCGATCCCTTAATTAGGCATCTCGGGTTAAGCACACGTCCAAGCGTGCTCATTGAGGTCGGAGTGGGAGTATTATGGTGGCTGCGGTTGGTACCCAAATCTCGAGTAGAGTCAGCTTGGCTCAGCGTGGTTTGGCCCTTCAACCGGTTTCTGCTAGCTATAAAGGGGGAAGCAAATGCCTGACAGTATGATTTTCCATTAGGTACCAACACACATCAGTTTCGGCTGATGACTCTTGAGGGGCATTAGTTGGCGCATAATTTCAAATTTACTGTGTTATAAATACACTTAGGTTGCATATTTGACCACCGTGGCTTTAATCCTGCAATGGAACGTAATGGAAGTAACTTTGGGAAAGATCTGGTTTATCTGTCCCTGGAAAGAAGCTTGGTTATGTTTGAGTTTCGCGCGAATTGGGTTTACGTATTCAACCATTCTTAAAATATTTAAATCGGTTCAGTTGAGATTATGACTTTTACTAAGCAATCGATCAGTGTCATTTAATGGATTTAAAGACGGTTTGTAGCTAGACGACCTCAAAGGATTGATGGCGCGGAGTCTTTAAAGTATATGTCAACCCTTTCCTACGTTCCTGTGATGTTTCTTTTAAGCAAAACAAATGGATTTATCCATTCCCGTCAATATTCAAGGTATTGCCTACTACCTTAAAATTCTACAGAAACCTATTTACAGGTAGTACTTAAGAGTAGCTGTGCCAGAATTAAAGGCGCTATGCAAGAAATTCAAAAGGTCACTGTCCCGATTTTTGGATAGCTAGTAGCATTACCGTAGACAATCGCCACCGCTGCTTTAAAATTTAACAGTCGTTCGTCAGTCTATAAAATTTAATTAAATTTTCATTGAAAGTTTTTTACGTTTTTGTGGAATAAATTTGTATTACCCTGTTTCTGTGAAGTGTTATAACCTTTCTTGGGGTCATCCAATAGAAGTTCTTTGGATTAAATCTTTAATAACATACCTAAATAATTCTTAGTCCCCGCGATGCATACTTGAAGAACTTTATATAAAATGTTAATTCTTAATAATTTTGTTCCTCTAAGGACTATGCAGTCCCAGAAGTCAACCGGTATAATCTAACCTAACTTCTTAACGTCTTATCTACCCATCCGACGATATTCACATCAAAGAATTTATTACGATAGATGGCTTAAAAAAATGTCCGCTTGTGTTGACATTTTAGGAACAAAAACCTTTATCAAAGTAGTACAAAATCGTATTTAATCTGTTGTCACTTTTTTTAAGTAAAAAAGGGCTTTATAGTAGGCAATTGACCTCAGTAAATCTCTCTCACAAGAACTATCCTACGCAGTAGCAATTGACAACCATAAAATTTAGGTACAAAACATACATTGAGTTCCTCTCTGTATTCAATGTAAGCTTGTCCAGCATTACCTATGTATTTATGCACCTTTTCTCTACATTTACAAACGAACTTTTTATGTCCTTCGTTGTTTTTGTTTCCGGCAATGTTTTTGCTCTGCTGCACAAATTTTCCATTAGTTTGCAGCTTCAATTTTTTACACGCACAACTTTCTCTCACCCCACCCTCTTTCACTTGAGTCGAGCCTTGCTGCAGGACATACAGCAAAAACGACACCAGCCAAACTTGGAAAGTTGGTTTGAACAAGTGGGTAGCTAGAAAAAAAAATACTGCGTAACTCTGTTCAAAGCGACGAAGTCGAGATACCCTTGAAGTAAAATTCTTCTTTTATTCCTTTAACTCCTTGAGCCACAAGTACAATTGATAGTCCTATATTTGAAAAAGCCGTATTGAAAACTTGACCGGGCTAAGCAACCGACAGCTGAGCTTATTCCCTCTATCTTTCTCGAAAAAGCTTTCTGTAACTATTCTACCCATCTACACAAATGTCCTTGGCATATCCTCACATTCTCTAATTTCCATTTAGGCAGTACAATGAACTGCACGCCCTCGGGGTGATCTCGACCTGAGCCTAACTACATACGTACCCAGCTTCACCTTGCCTTTGAACTAAGCGCGGAGTGCTCAGGGAGTCCTGTTGTGTAGTTTTTCTAAAAATTTCACAAAGCGTAATTATAAATATAAATGTAAGGATCCGCATTTTAAATCTTTCCGGGTGTTTACCCTGTGGGCTTTTTCATTTATATGGATTTTTATTTTTTTCTCCACCTCAATAAATATTTTATTCTTTACGTATTTTGTTATCTTTCATTGTGCCTTTTATGCGAGTTGATGCTATGTTTACACTACGATAAATTTCGTGTCTAATTTAGTTCATGCTTATTGACAAGAATGGGAAATGAACATTTTTTTAGGTGTTTAAATTACAAAAGCGCCTTTCATATGATCTGATGCTAGGTTTACACTACACTTAATTTCGTGCCTAATTTAGGTTGTGGAAGAGTGGGAAATGAACAACATTAATCAAGACTGTAAATCAAAAAAGTTTTATTTTTTACTCTTTGTGACGCTTAGTTTTGGCAACTTTCTGTGGCGCCTTTTTTCGCTTGTCACAATCCTAGATTTGAATCAGTTCCTAGTGACACAGTGGAGAGACACAAACTTTATGATAAAACTTATATAGCCATTGACCAAATTTTATATATATGTCAACACGTCGCATAAAATTCATTTAAATTGTGTCACAAAATGTTATTTAATTTCCTTTTGCATTGCATTTCCGTTGATCTACGTGTTTCTTGGCGGTTAAACACAAAGCCGCAACTAAAAATAGTTGAATAAATAGTTGAGCACTGATTCATTTGCATAGTTTGCTCGGGTTTCATTTTTTTTTTTTTTACTGTCTGTCAGTCAAGCAGCAGCAGTAGCCCAATCCAAGCGACTGACCAAACCCACAATGACCACAAAACAAATTTAATTAAGTTTGTTTCATACATTGTCATACTGCAATCTGCTGCTTGTCGCTGTCCTTACAACTCGCCTTTTAATTAAGTATAATTTATTTATATACATATATTTATATATACATGAGCTATATATATACATCTAGACTAAATTCTTTGCTCTTCTTTCTATTTACAGAGCCCGACATTGGCATGCCACAGCACGAGGCACAGCGTTACTTTACACAGTTATTATCGGGCCTAAACTATTTACATCAGCGTGGCATTGCGCATCGTGACCTAAAGCCCGAGAATCTACTACTCGACGAACATGACAATGTGAAAATTTCGGATTTTGGCATGGCCACCATGTTTAGGTATTAGGTACAAGCAAATTCACTCTATTGTTAAAGTTTATATATTAAACAAAACACAGAAAAACCAGAGAAAAACGAAATAACTGGCAACACTGCGAGAGCAAAAACAACAACTAAAACAAACCAAATGGAATGGTATTTTGTTAATTTGGTAACCAAATTTGTGTGGCTAACAATGCCCGCAGGATTACATGACATGGCGTATATGCTCCCTGGCCGAGAGTTTTTTCATTGGCCTTTACTCGGTCATATATTTGTTTTTTTGCTGTTGTAGTTGTTGCCAGTTTTGCCAAATAGCAGAACATAAAATTGAATAGTATGTTGCATTCGCTACTATTTTTGGAAATTTTTATCTATTGCAATCTTTAAAAGTACTTCAAACTTTAACAGCAGTTAGAATTTTTTATTTCATAACTTACATTAGAAAATTTTATTACTAAATATTCGTGTTTTTAGAACCCTTATAACTAGTAAAATGTGATTTTTATATCTTTTCGGTTTCACAACTTTTTCTTTTTCAGGGTTACAAATAATTACACTTTGAATGAACAATGCCCAGTTTTTGTTGACGAGAGTTGACCATAAATTAAAAACGCATAATCTATGTGCAAATAAAGTAGTCTATTTTTATTATACATAGATATAAATAAAGTTATATAGAGTGCTTTTTACCTTGACAATTTTGGTTTATAGCCTAGTCAGCTGGCCAAATCTATTACCTTTGCTTTTTAAGCAAATAAACTAAGTTAAATTCTACCATCAAAAGTTTTGGCAAAAATGGGCAAAGTTTCATTACATTTATTTTTCTTAAGCGAATGAACACACGAATTTTAATTTTCTTTTTTAGAATAGGGATTACATGATGCTCCACTAAAATTTTTATAGTGCAGCTTTGTCGCTGCTGTTGCGGTTTCGTAGCTTCAAGCACTTTCAAAAGAAAAAATATTGCTTTAACTGTTTCGGCCATAAATTTCTTCGCTTTTTACTACTTCAAAGTTAAGATTTTAATTCACCGTAATGAATAACTTTTAGGTTCCGTGCTGGCAGCTGCTGTATTTGCATTGAATCACGGGACAATTTAGTTTTACTGTGTAATAATTCAGTGTAAACAATCTACAGCAGTGCAGCTGTGGCAATCAAAAGTGTTTAAAAAATAAATACTCTTTAAAACTGTTAAAAATTCGTTCGATTTAACATAAACTCTGTGACTAAACTAACTAGTTTTACAATATTTATATTGTAACCTTTTAAACAAAATTTCATAATATTTTGACCAAAAAGCCTGGACATTACTTTTGTTAATTTCGTATAGGTTTTAAATTTCTGGAAAATCTTTGTACATGAAGGGGAACTTTTAAGGCGATATCATCGTTATTTCCTGTATCTTTCTACAGAAGCATATGGCCTCATTTTTGTTTTAAAAATATTATTTAATCATTAGTATTTTTTATTTAACTCAATTTTAAGCAATATATCGATAGAGATAAGCCTAATATTTATTTCATGTGTTGTGTTACATAATACACTCCAACGTCGCTACAGTTAATGTGAACATAAGGACAGTGTGAACATAGCATTTGTTACTTATTTGCTTAGCCAAATAACAGATTTTTTAATTACAGCTTGTCCTGAATGCTATAGCTTACTCTTTTCGTTATGTGCGTTTAATATAAGCAAGTTCTAATAAATGCAACACACGAGTGCACTTAATCACACGTACTACTCACACACATGCCTAACTCTTGCCAATTCTTCTTAGTTTGTCAGTTTTGCTCACTCAAACCCACACTTGTGCATATTTAATGTGATTTATTAATGCAACTCAATTTGTTCTTTTACTTTACTTTACTTGCACTCACTCACACACACGTATTGGACCTGTCAACTTCGCTCAACTGGACTACGCTACAACCAACGTGTTTTTTTTTATTATTTTTCGTTCCACTATAATGAAACATCATCATGATGAACGTCATGCAGATGCAAAGGCAAGGAGCGGCTGCTGGACAAGCGCTGTGGGACACTGCCATATGTGGCGCCGGAGGTGCTACTAAAACCATATCATGCACAGCCAGCGGATATTTGGTCATGTGGTGTTATATTGGTCACAATGCTGGCGGGTGGTAAGTAATCAATTTAGGTAGCACTTAATGCTTAAGAGTGGCGGATGCCACAGCTTTAATTGTGCAAATAAAATATAAAGTGACAGTTTACAAATAAGCAAATGTACATTTTATAATATAATTTAATAATGTAATTTATGCGCTGCAAAAGCTACAACCAACAACAAACAACATTTGCATATAAATCATTTAAATGCCTGCCACCCGCTCCACACTGCTCGTTCGTCCCGCTCGCACGCACGCATTTTCATCAAAACGCCTAACATATATGTATAACGGTACAACCAAACGGTCAATTTGTCATGTCCATGTCATTGTGTCTCTTTTTTTCTTTTTGTTTTTTATTGTTGTTTACTTCATACACACACACACATTTAAATTTTTGCTGTTTCTTTGGTATTCTAGCTGTAGATTGTTTTTGCAATTTGTATCATCTAAAGCTTTTATACCAAAGCTCCAGCTTAAATTGCTTGCCAACGCACCAACAACAACAACATCAACAGCAATAATGATAACTGCAACAATCAAATATATAATAACTGTAACTGCCAATAACTGCACATGAAAAAACAAACTCAACAAAAGCTCATCACAAAAACAACAACAATGGCGCACAAAAGCATGATAATTATAATTGCATTTTGCAGTACAATATTTAATGCACTCAGCACTCATAAATGTTTCAAACTCTTTCAAATTAAATTATAAATAATTGTATGTTTTAATTATGTATTACACACACGGTAGCAAAAATTTTAAATAACGGATTAAACGTTTTAATTGATTGTTTTTAGGGCGGAAAAGTTATTCTGAATATAAAATATTTGTAAAAGTTTGTCGAATTGTGAAATGTAAAACAAGGGTGTCGATTTTATTTTGTGAAATACCGTCTAGAATACCATTATTATTTTAAATTTTTTCTGTTTAGGAGCTTGGACTCAATTTTTCTTTAATTAAAAATATACTTGAATGTTATTTGTTGCAATTCGTTATTTTTAAAAATGTATAATCAATGTTCCTTAAATCCGGGAATTTCAGTTGCTAATAATAATAATTTTTTCTAAAAAAAATTAATAATTAAATCATTGCAAATAATTGTTGTGCTTTAATTAGTGTTTTTGAATTTAAAAAAATATTTTGAGAACCAAGTTAAAACATTTCGCGTATTATAAAATGAATTGCCGACGCGAAAAAATGCATGAAAATTAATTTATATAAAAGATTCCAATCCTGTGAAAAAAAATATATGTATATATTAAGGGTTTCCAATAAGAGGTGATATTTTAGTATTCAAAGAAAAATGAAATCTTTTGAGATAAATGATCGGAGCTTCATTTCATAATAAAGAGGAAGGTATGCCGTTAATAATAAAAAACAATATCAGCCAAACGGCCACCACAACCACGCTTACAGGACCATATCCTTTGCATGAAATTTTCCATAACCGAATCGCAAAGTGGCTGCCGTATGATAGCCTTACGAATTCTGTCTTGAATCGACGCTTGTGTGTTGGCCCAGCAGTTGGCGTACACCTTATCTTTCACATGGCCCCAAAGGATAAAGTCGCAAGGTGTTAAATCACAAGATATCGGCCAATTGTGATCACCTCTTCGAGAGATAACACGGTCCGGAAACTTTTCCCGTAAAAAAGCAATGGTTTCGTTGCTTGTGTGGCACGTAGCACCGTCTTGTTGAAAGCAAACCTTGTCCAGATCAATACCATCCAACTCCGAAAATAAAAAATCATTAATCATCTCTCGATAGCGCAATCCATTCACCGTAACCGTTAAAAGTAAGGTCCACCGGACTATAAACCCCACCGGCCCATAAACCGTGCCAAACAGTCGGACGTTGAGGATGGAGAGGCTTCTCAACAATATCTCTTAAGTTTTCCGAGCCCTAGATGCGACAATTTTGCTTGTTGACGTAGCCACCGATGTGGAAATGGGCCAGTCAAATTGATTTTTCGATGGAATTCTGTATCATTTTCTTACATTTCAAGGACCCAATCAGCAAAGAAACGACGTTGTTGATGATCGGCCGGCTTGAGTTCTTGTGTTAATTGAACTTTATAAGCCTTAAGACCCTTTGTGGAATGCCCATTTCCAAAGAACGACGAGGAATGGACAAACCTGGGTTTATCTTCAACACTTTGGGCTACAGCAGCAATATTCTCAGTTGTTCTTGAGCGACTTGCACGGGTTTTATTCTTCACATTACTAACTTATCCCATCGAATTTTTCCACCTATTTCTGAATTGCGGTCCGACAAGGTGCTTCACGACGACACAAAAATGCTTAAGATTTGCGAGCTGTGACAGCAAGATTTTCACCATTTTTGTAGTGAATTTTAATAATTTCAATGCATTGTTGAAGCGTGTATCATTCCAGTTTAAGTAATGGCGTAGTTTATACTTGTCAAATATCAAAAAATAAAAGCTTCAAAAGTGACAGCTACCGAAATACCGGGTGATTCAAAATAACACCTCTTGTTGGTAAACCATGTATAAAAGATTTTAATCCTGTGAACAAAAATCGTCTCGATTTTTTAATATCGCGTGTGTATACATTTTGTTTCTCCATTCAATTTACAAATTTTCATATGGGATTCAAGATTTAATTTCATAAATTTTTCTTTCTTATAGAGCTACCCTGGGATCAGCCATCAAGCACTTGTGTTGAGTTCATCACCTGGAAGGACAATGATCGCTGGCAAACTCAAACCCCTTGGAGCAAGCTGGATACCTTGGCCATTTCATTGCTGCGCAAAGTGCTGGCCACAAATCCCAACACACGTCTTAGTCTAGGAAAAATTATTGATCACAAATGGTGCAACATGCAATTTGTTGATAACGGTAAGCTCTCGTTCCTTTCAGTGTTGGAAAAGTGTTAAGTGCAAGTGCTGAAAAAAAGTGTTGTGTTATAACCGTCAAATATGCGCACGTTACTGCTCAGGTACTTAGTGACTCTCAAGTATTTTTCGACTTTTGAGGGTTACTCTGTACCTGTTCGGTACGTTGGAGGCTCAAACAACGTAAACGGTTAAAAGTGAAATTCCAAAATGGAGATTGCTGCATTTTCAGTGCTTTGGCGCTTTAGCTGTATGATAGATTTTACTACTTCATAAAGCTAGATTACCAAAGCATTGTGGGTTGTGGTCGAGCTACGTCACAAGGAATCTTTGGTAAAGCAGCGAACAAGTGTTATAATGTGTTTTAGTTTTAAGTTGTTATCTTTGTTGTGTTTATTTTTTTATATTTTATGTTTTGCATATTATTTGCTCTTTGGTGATTTTAGCTGTATGGTGTTTGTATAATCCATAGAGCTTTATTACCAAAAACCAAATGGTTTTTGCGTTGCTTTCGTTTTGTTTATATTGTTTGTTACCAATTTAATTTGTTATTGCTAATTTAAATTTGCTTGCGTTATAAAAAGTGTCCTATTTTATACTTATCCACTAATATTGTTTATTCTGCGTTTACAGATCGCTCGTTTGACTTGGTGGATCATGCAGCCGCATTGGAAATTAACTCACCCAAAGCCAAACGTCAACGTCTACAATCCAGCGCCAACCTCAGCAATTGTCTGGACGATTCCATATCACGCAACTATTGTTCCCAGCCCATGCCTACCATGCGTAACGAGGATGAATTTAATGTCAAGCGCAACGATCGTGTAACCACCGATGATGAAGAGCGTAGGGGCGCCATTGCACAGGAGGCTCGTCTTAGCTATTGCTTCTCACAACCAGCGCTGCTGGATGATCTGCTGCTGGCCACGCAAATGAATCAGACGCAGAATGCCTCGCAAAATTACTTCCAGCGTTTGGTGCGTCGTATGACGCGCTTTTTTGTGACCACACGCTGGGATGATACCATTAAACGGCTAATAAACACTATAGAACGCCTGGGTGGCTACACCTGCAAAGTGAACGACGAGGGCGTGGTCACCATATCGACCGTAGATCGACGCAAGCTGCGCTTGGTCTTCAAAGCGCATATTATCGAAATGGATGGCAAGATATTGGTGGACTTTAGACTATCGAAGGGCTGTGGCTTGGAATTCAAACGACGCTTTATCAAAATCAAGAATGCTTTGGAAGATATTGTGCTAAAGGGACCAACAACATGGCCCATTGCGATTGCAACCAATACGGTGCCTTAGTTTTTAATGTTAGTTCTTAATTCGTTTGTAGTTGTTTAATTTAAATCAAGTTGTGTGATTCTCACTCTCACATTGTGCTAAATATTCAAGCCCTATTGTAATTGAAATAGCTTTCGTTCAAAAACAAAACGAATGCTATTACAATGTTTCGGGGTATTTCTTATTTAAATCGTTACATTTTAAACTTTCACATTTTTTAGCTTTAGAGACCAACCATACGATTTTAGCTTTGTTGAATATTAAAAAGTATTCTATATTACATATTTTAGTTAAACGTTATTGAACAATAAATCACTTTTTTGATTTTAAATTAAACTTGCAATTTATGATGGACTAAAAAGTGTTAAAAAGTCAACGCTAGATGGCGCTAGCTATGCATTTACTTTCAGCGCTCCTTTTGAATTGGTATATTTTGGATTTTAAATCGTTTAATCCAAAATTTTTATGCGCTTTTGATTTTAAAATGAAAATCATATTTTATTTTCCATACGTATTCAGTTATTTTTATTGTACATCAACAAACATTTTGAATAAAAGTTTTATAATGTATTTAATTTTTGGTTTGGCTTAGAACATTAAAAATATTCGCCTTTTTATTGAACGGTTATTTGAGTTAAACAATTTTATGCTTAAATTCTATGTCTCAACAACAATTTTGTATAATTTCTCTGTAATGGGTGTAGGGTCAATAACTTCCACAAAAGAATTACAACGACTACAATGATATTCGTGCTTAAAAGCGGCCCTGACTATGTTGTTTTTTTCATACGGAGCTGCATACATAATTTTTTTTATAAATAATAATGATTAGATCAAGTTACATTACAATAATGTCTAAAAACGAAGTGAAGAGAGACATTAATGTTTTGTTTTAATTTATTTCTTTTCATTTCTTTGTGCGCCAGACACAAATCCAAAGGTTGACGAACACATACACCATTTTCCACAACTACAAAGGATTATTGTTTTTGTTACACTTTCATTTCGAAGTGGTGGTGGTGGTTGGTGTTGTTGGAATTTTGAAGTGCTGCCTTACTGTGGCTTCCTGAAGCTCTTGCCAGCGAACTTCACACCACTGCCAATCTCCTCCTCAATGCGTAAAATTTGATTGTATTTAGCCAAACGCTCAGAGCGGCAAGGAGCGCCAGTCTTGATTTGACCAGTGGATAGACCCACAACCAAATCACCAATAAAGGAATCCTCGGTTTCACCGGAACGATGAGAGACCATGGTGCCCCAGCCGTTCTTCTTGGCCAAGAGATGAGCTTGAATGGATTCAGTTACTGTGCCGATCTGGTTGACCTTCAGCAACAAGCAGTTGCAGGCACACTTCTCTACAGCGGTAGCAATGCGCTTGGGATTGGTGACAGTCAAGTCATCACCCACAATTTGAATTTTGGTGGCGCCAGTCAAAGCAGTCCAGGCGTCCCAGTGATCCTGGTCGAAGGGATCCTCAATGGACACAATAGGGAAGTCCTTGATGAACTCCTGATACAAGTTGGCCAACTTCTCGGGCGACAGCCACTGCGACTTATCGCTCTGTGGGTTCTTGAAATCCAGATCGTACTGGCCGTCTCTGAAGAACTCAGAAGCAGCAACGTCCATGCCGATTTCAATCTGTAATAAAACATATTCGTTAGTTTTTGGAATACTAAGCAGCTTAATCCACTCACCTTGCCAGTGTAGCCAGCCTTAGCAATAGCATCACTGATCAGATTCAAAGCCTCCTTGTTGGACTGAATGTTAGGTGCAAAGCCACCCTCATCACCCACAGCGGTGGCATCCAAACCAAACTTAGCCTTGATCACGTTCTTCAAGTGATGATACACTTCAGAGCCCATTTTCATGGCCTCAGTGAAGCTGGTGGCACCAGTTGGCAGAATCATGAACTCCTGCATGGCCAATTTGTTGCCAGCATGGCTGCCGCCATTGATGACATTAAAAGCGGGCACTGGCAGAATGATTTCCTTGTTGCCAGCCAAATCGGCAATGTGTTTGTAGAGTGGCACATTCTTCTTGGCAGCGCCAGCCTTGGCAACAGCCAAAGAAACACCCAAAATGGCGTTGGCGCCGAACTTGCTCTTGTTCTCAGTGCCATCCAATTTGATCATGAAATTGTCAATGGCAGCCTGATCGACAACATCCAAATTGGCCTTGATCACCTCGGGGCCCAAGGTATCGTTGACATGACCAACAGCCTTCAACACGCTCTTGCCATGATAGTTGGCCTTGTCGTTATCACGCAATTCCAAAGCCTCATGAACACCGGTGGAGGCACCAGATGGCACGGCGGCACGGAACAGACCAAGATCTGTGGTAAGATCTACCTCAACGGTGGGGTTACCACGGGAGTCATAGATTTGACGAGCTTTGATCGACTTGATGGACATATCTTCTTCTGATGAACTGTAAGTGCGGCAGAAATGAGGAATATTATTAGAATAGGTATGTATGATGTATAGATACAAATATTTGGTGTAAGTTTAAGGTAATTAATTGGGCGGGTGGTGAATTATGTCGGCTTGGTCATTTGAATTAGTCACCAAACATTTTTAAGCCAGTTTGCTTTGTTTAAAGCTTATAAAAGCCACGCAACTGCGGCTTAAACAGACGGAATGGTTTATGGACGGTTTAAGATTAGGAAGGTGGTTTTTATTTTTAATTTCATATATTTTTGGAGGCTTTTAAAACCATTTGGACGGAAACTTAATTTGTCCGTTCCTGACCTATATAATATTAATAAGAAGAAGCACCCAAAGTGTTCTTGATTGAGAAGTCTTCGAAGGGCGCTATTGCCGCTTGTTTTTATTTATTATTTAAATATAAGCAAAGAATATAGAAGTATGTAGTTCCATATTCTCTGATATAAGGTAGTTGGTTACCAATTTTGGGCACTAAAGTGGAAGCATTATTTGTAAAAGCATGCTTTCAGGCGCATTGCACTGCAAAGTCAAATTAAAGCCAAAAATAAGATCATAAAAGCATATTTAATTAAGGATTTAAGTTTGTTGCTCGATCTTTTAAACAAAACTACAATTTTTTCAACCAGTCTGACTGATTAGGTTGCGGTACGAACTTTATATGTATGTACATAAGTATATAAATAAAGCTGGAACTAAAATCCGATTCTTTCCCAAGGTCAAAATTAACAATGCGGTTGTTAATAAACTAAAGCTAGAAACAAACATTTTGCTGATAAGACAGTACTTAATATTAATTCGCGAATAATCCAGTATATATCTGTATATGTTGATATGATGATTGATATGTTTAATAAAAAGTATCTATTTACACATGTGTATGTATATATATGTATATGTATATGTATATACCATAGCAACTATGCTATTAATATACAATACATATTCATATACATACATACATATGTAGGTATGTGCACGATTTTAGTTAATTTATTATAATTGCACTTCAAATGTTAAACAAATAACTTTTGTTTTTTAAACAATTGCGTTGATTAAATGCATAAAGTAAAATTTGTTAATGTATCAGCTTTGCACCCCACACAGAGAGTGCGAGAGAGTAATAAAGCGCGCTCTCCCACAGCGACAAGCGCAGAAATGACCTCTATACAACGCTTAAAGGTCACAGCAAACTAATGTGCAAAATTAAGCCGGAAAATGCTTAAAAAATTGTTTAATAAAATTAAAAGCAGTTATGTTTTCCAAATAATAAATTAGCCAACTTTAATTTAAGTTTTAAAAGCGTTTTTGCACTTAATAGCAACGCCCCAAGAGAACGCACTAAAAATGTGTGCTAAAAATTGTTAGATAATCGCAAAAGCTTAAGAACTGCATACTAAATACTACACTTATAGTTGCCACACACTGCACAAGCAATTAATTATTATTTAAATTAGCACTTAAATACATACCAAGTACTTTTAAATTTTATAAATTTAAATCCAGCTGAGAGCGACTCTAGTAAGCTTCCGGCTTGACTGACTGTAGGATTTCTGCTGCTGCTAAACGCAACCGACGGTGACAGCGATGAGAAAGCGACTAAAGTTTCTCTGCCTTGGGATTTGTTCAATTTTGCCGACGACGTCGACGTTGGCTGCAGCAAAGTGTTGGAGCAGAGACGCAGTGCGCGAAACGCCAAAATGTTAGCCATTGTTGTTGTTTTTGTTAGTGGAACGTATACTGACTTTCCGTTACTGTATATGACAGGCCTGCGTTACTTTTCCAGGCGATTTTGTTGTCAACAACGGTGAGTGTGGGAGAAATTGACCTTCGCTCAAGGTTAGGCCTAATACAATCCACAAAAGCTGTCACTTGCGAGATAAAACTGAAAATGCTGCAGAAAGGGGTATGTTTATTTTATTAAAACAAGCATTAACATAAAAATTAACATAAATGCGTCTGCTGCAATGCGTTAATTAAGTCATGTAATATTTAACGCATTTTTGTGCAATTGTTTATAACAGCTGTTGCACAGGGTGACCATATTTTGTATATAAACTAGCCGGCCGGCCACAATTTGACTTATGTAGCTGCAACAGCTAAAACAGTTTCACCTAAAGCTTTGTTTAATCCACAGTTTGACATTCTTTGCATAAAAAGTGTTTAAACTTGTTTCAAGTCTCTTAAAAAGATACTTTGGCAGCGCGCCACTTGCGCATTTTGCAACACTATTTTTTTAAAACTGTTTGGCAACGCGCACAGCTGTTTAAGCGACAACGCACGCGGCCGGCTTTACTTTTATGTAGTATTCACACGATTTAAACGTAAACATTTTGTAAACACATATTTAAAACATGAGCAGCAGCACAATTGTTATGCCTGGTGAACGCCTTTTGGCCATTGAGGAGGCTGCCAAAAGCAAACGCGTGATATTAGGCCCTGGACTGCGACGACTCGATGATAAAATTGTGGCCAGCAAAGCAGGTCCACTATCACACAAGGAACCAAATACCTACTGGGTGGACAACTATCAGCGGCGTTATGTGCCTGCACGCGGTGATCTGGTCATAGGCGTCGTCAAAGCTAAAGCGGGAGATCTGTATCGCATAGATATTGGCTCCGCCGATACAGCTTCCATTTCTTACTTAGCTTTTGAGTCAGCAACCAAGAAAAATCGACCAGATCTAAATGCTGGTGATTTAATTTATGCGCGCGTGCTAAATGCCAATGCCGACATAGAACCCGAGCTAGTGTGCGTGAATTCGGATGGCAAGCGTGGAAAATTGGGCTTGCTGCAGGAAGGTTTTTTCTTCAAGTGCAGTCTCAATCTGGGCCGGCAGCTGCTGCGTGAAAATTGTCCTGCTCTGACAGCTTTAGGACATGAAAGAGCATTTGAAATAGCCGTTGGAGTAAATGGCAGAATTTGGCTGAAAGCACATTCACCAAAGGACACAATTTCACTTGTTAATGCCATAACTGCGCTGGAGCAAGCTGGTTATGCAGAGATTGAACAAATATGCAACAATCTGGATGAAGTGATGGAGACATAACAAAAAAAATTTATAAATACACTTACTTTTAAAGCCGAAACGAAAAATTTGTTTAATTTGTAAAATCGAAAACAAAATGTTTATGTCTGTAGAAGTTTTTAGCTTGACTGCTGAGTTAAATCACAGTAAAAATTATTGTACTCTTATAGAGAGCATATTAGCTTTTAAGTGTTATCTTTGCTCATCTTTTTTCTATGCGTGTTAAGATTTATTTTGCTGAAACATTTTATAAGAGTTTTCAATGGACTTTTACGAATAGATTTTAACTATAAAATTTAAAAATCGAAATACCTTATAATATTATATTACAGCAGATTTGAAGCATTACAAGCTATTGTAGTTAAATTCTTTAAGATTTTTAATCTCTAAAATTTAGTAATGTCAAAGTAAGATTGCGCATTATAAACAATTTTCAAAGCAACGTTATCAAATGTGCCCAGGATCTAGAAGGTAATTTTTTTATTTTATGATAGATTTGATCATATTTTGAACTTAATTAAAAAAATTAAATTTATTACATAGGAAATGGATTCTGAACTGAACAACGAGTTGAACGACTAGAGTTCATATATGTCTAAGGGAAATTCTGAGGCCTATTCAATGAAATTGGTAAAATGAAATATCTGGAAAAATATCATTACGAGAGACGAAATTTTTGCTGATCAGATCTAATGAAGAATATCGTGTAAGGCTTTTTGGACTGGCAAATAAGGCGAACATGTAAGTATTTCTCGATTAAAGACCAAAGATAATATAAATTGTTTATCAAGTTTTAATTTTTTTAACCTGATTATTGGGTTTTCTTCCGAGAATTACTTTTTGGTGCAAAAAATTAAATGTCTTGTATTTTATAGAGTTTACAGTAAAGAGAAACATTGCTAACTACAATTATTTTTATTTTTTGCAGTTGTCTTATTTTGAAATCGCTTATCCAGGCTGTAGGAGATGGAGATATCCAGACGGTTTATGACGGGATCTGCTCAGAAAACATTAATACGGAGAAAATTTGTATATGGGATTGGAACTGACAAAAGAATCTGAAATACTAAAAAAAAAGAACATGTAAGTATTTCTCGATTAAAGACCAAAGATAATATAAATTGTTTATCAAGTTTTAATTTTTTTAACCTGATTATTGGGTTTTCTTCCGAGAATTACTTTTTGGTTCAAAAAATTAAATGTCTTGTATTTTATAGAGTTTACAGTAAAGAGAAACATTGCTAACTACAATTATTTTTATTTTTTGCAGTTGTCTTATTTTGAAATCGCTTATCCAGGCTGTAGGAGATGGAGATATCCAGACGGTTTATGACGGGATCTGCTCAGAAAACATTAATACGGAGAAAATTTGTATATGGGATTGGAACTGACAAAAGAATCTGAAATACTAAAAAAAAAGAACATGTAAGTATTTCTCGATTAAAGACCAAAGATAATATAAATTGTTTATCAAGTTTTAATTTTTTTAACCTGATTATTGGGTTTTCTTCCGAGAATTACTTTTTGGTTCAAAAAATTAAATGTCTTGTATTTTATAGAGTTTACAGTAAAGAGAAACATTGCCAACTACAAATATTTTTATTTTTTGCAGTTGTCTTATTTTGAAATCGCTTATCCAGGCTGTAGGAGATGGAGATATCCAGACGGTTTATGACGGGATCTGCTCAGAAAACATTAATACGGAGAAAATTTGTATATGGGATTGGAACTGACAAAAGAATCTGAAATACAAAAAAAAAAGAACATGTAAGTATTTCTCGATTAAAGACCAAAGATAATATAAATTGTTTATCAAGTTTTAATTTTTTTAACCTGATTATTGGGTTTTCTTCCGAGAATTACTTTTTGGTTCAAAAAATTAAATGTCTTGTATTTTATAGAGTTTACAGTAAAGAGAAACATTGCTAACTACAATTATTTTTATTTTTTGCAGTTGTCTTATTTTGAAATCGCTTATCCAGGCTGTAGGAGATGGAGATATCCAGACGGTTTATGACGGGATCTGCTCAGAAAACATTAATACGGAGAAAATTTGTATATGGGATTGGAACTGACAAAAGAATCTCGAATACTAAAAAAAAAAAGAAGGGAAACCGAGTGTGGATTATTTTCCCTTCTTATCTGTCCCACAGGAATTTCTCTTCTTAGGCAGCCACAGATCAGTAATATATTAAATTCTACCATTCTATTATATTTAAACCTATTGTTTCGGATCCAAGCCACCAAAGGGCCCTAATGCGGATGAGCAGCGAAACAATAGCTACATTTATTTCTGAGTTGGATTAGGAGTTAAACGTTATTAACCACAGCTCAACGAAAATTTACCACTTTTAAAAAATTTGAATTCATCCAGAATATTTTATGTATTTTTTGAGCACAGCAACTGAAACTAAATATCCTTTTTTAAAAAATTAAAAACAGGCTTTATTTAAGTTATTTTAGTTTAAAAAATTTAAAAATCATTTAAAAAATAATAATATTTATATAAATCATAAAAAACATTGTAACTTATAATTTTAGCTTGTTTGTTTTTATTATTTGATAAATTTAGTTAGTTTAACAATTTGTATATTTGTAAATAAAAACAAAACAAACAAATAATTGTTTAAATATATAAACGTTAGTTATATATAGAAACTAAGAAGCAAAATTAAAAGGATTGTAATAACTATTTAATTTTATGCGAATGAATAAGTAATTGAATCGAAAACTACATCTCTCTTATATATTTCAAAGTTTTCCGGTGGATTCAGGATGTAAAAGATTGCTAAATCAAATGACCTTGAGATTGGGCAGCTCAAAAACAGCAGTACAAAACAAATTCACACTTAAAAAAATATTTAAAAAAATCCACCAAAGTAAAAGGCTAAACTAAAACGTTACAGCGGCACAGAATGTTTAATACAAACGCAAAAAAATTGCATATGTAAATGTACTTTGCCGACCTTTGCTTAAATCTGAAAACAACTGAAAAATAAAAAAATTTAAATTTAATTTTGCAATTTTTCCATACAAAATGGTCTTGCAAGCAGCTGAAGTACCAGGCGAACAGAAATGCAGAAAATTCAGCAGGCAACTTTAAATTAGCAACTTAAAGTATGCTACAAAATTTTGTCATAAAAATTATTTTTGAAAAAAAAGTGTGGCATACTTTTAGTGAAGGTTTTAGAAAAAATTTTATTCTGCAGCCGCTTGCTTATGATTTCTGTTCGCCTGGTAGCTGAAATCCGTTCAGAGTTGAAATTTAGTGAAAATTTACGCAAATTTTTTATTTTTTTTTTGTCAAATTCTTCTCAGTAAATTTCGAAATTTGAATTTGAGTAACGGTTTTAGGTTGTTCAACAGGTTTTAAACAACAAAATGTCTCTTCCATATGGAAGGAATATATGAAGATGCTTTATGCAAAATATTTGATGTATTTTTAGAGCCCAACAACTGAAACAAAATATCCTTTTTTAAAAATAAAAAAACATGCTTTTGTAAGTTATTTCAGTTTATTTTTATTTAAAAAATAATAATAGCATTTATAAAAATTAGATTAAAATAATGCAACTTACAATTAGCTTGTTAGTTAATTTAACAATGTGTGTTATTTTTATAATAATAATATAATAAATAATATAATAATTTTATAATAATATGTTAATATCAATAACAAAAATTATATAATAAAATATAGTAACTTACAAACTGAGATTGTTTATTTTTATTACTTTCAATTTTAGCTTGTTAGTTAATTTAACAATGTGTGTTAATTTTATAATAATAATATAATAAATAATATAATAATTTTATAATAATAATATCAATAACAAAAATTTTAATTAAATATAGTAACTTACAACTTAACTTGTTTATTTTGATTATTTGAAAATTTTAGTTTGTTTAACAATATGTAAACGTTAGTTATATATAGAAAGTAAGCATTAAAATTAAAAGGATTGTAATAGCTATATAATTTTATTTGAATAAATAAATAATTGAAACGAAAACTACATCTTTCTTTTATATTTCAAAGTTTTCAGATGGGTTGGGGAAATTGCAGGATCTAAAAGATTGCTAAATCGAATGACCTTGAAATTTGGCAGACCTTAAAACAGCAGTACAAACAAATCCAATAAAAATTTAGATTTTGAAAAATTGAAAAACAAAAATATAGCCCAACAGAGTAACATTCTAAATTAAAGCATTTCAGCAGCACAGAATGTTCAATACAAACGCAAAAAACGTAAAAAAAAAAATAATTTGAATAAATTTATCCATACAAAATCGTCTCCAAGCCAGCTGAACTACCAGGCGAACAGAAATGTCCAAAAATCAGTAGGCAACTTAAATTGGCAACTAAAAGTATGCTACAAATTTTTTACAATTTTAAATTTTTCCGTTTTAAAATTTTTGTTAAAAAAGTGTGGCATACTTTTAGTGAAGGTTTTAGAAAAAATTTTATTCTGCAGCCGCTTGCTTATGATTTCTGTTCGCCTGGTAGCTGAAATCCGTTCAGAGTCAAAATTTAGTGAAAATTGGGTGCAAATTTTTTTGTTTTGCAAATTTTTAATAAATTCAAATATTTGAATTTGAGTAACGGCTTTAGGCATTTCAAGAGATTTTGAGCTACAAAATGTTTCTTTCCATAGATTCCTCCATCCAGAGTATTTTATATATTTTTAGAGCCTTTTCAGCAACTGATACAAAATATCCTTTTTCAAAAATAAAAAACATGTTTTTTTAAGGTATTTCAGTTTATTTTTATTTAAAAAATAAGATTTATAAAATTTATAATAAAATAATGCAACTTACAATTTTAGCTTGTTAGTTAATTTAACAATGTGCGTTATTTTTATAATATTTCAATAACAATAATAATAATTATAAAATTATAATAAATTATAGTAACTTATAAACTTTACTTATACTTTATACTTTTATTATTTGATAAATTTAGTTGGTTTAACAATTTGCTTTATTTTTATAATATTCCAAAAATAATAATAATAATTATAGTAACTTCAAATTTTAGTTTATTTTTAATTATTTGATAAATTAAGTTAGTTTACTTATTTTAACAATTTGCTTTGTTTTTATAATATTTCAACAATAATAATAATTAAAATTAAATATTTTAATTTACAATTTTAGCTGGTTTATGTTATTATTATTTCAAAAAGTTATTTAATTTACTTATTTTAACAATTTGCTTTGTTTTTATAATATTTCAACAATAATAATAATTAAAATTAAATATTTTAATTTACAATTTTAGCTGGCTTATGTTATTATTATTTAAAAAAGTTATTTAATTTACTTATTTTAACAATTTGCTTGTTTTTATAATATTTCAACAATAGTAATAATTAAAATTAAATATTTTAATTTACAATTGTAGCTGGTTTTTGTTTATTAATTCATAAAGTTATTTAATTTACTTATTTTAACAATTTGCTTTGTTTTTATAATATTTCAACAATAATAATAATTAAAATTAAATATTTTAATTTACAATTTTAGCTGGCTTATGTTATTATTATTTAAAAAAGTTATTTAATTTACTTATTTTAACAATTTGCTTGTTTTTATAATATTTCAACAATAATAATAATTAAAATTAAATATTTTAATTTACAATTTTAGCTGGCTTATGTTATTATTATTTAAAAAAGTTATTTAATTTACTTATTTTAACAATTTGCTTGTTTTTATAATATTTCAACAATAATAATAATTAAAATTAAATATTTTAATTTACAATTGTAGCTGGTTTTTGTTTTATTAATTCATAAAGTTATTTAATTTACTTATTTTAACAATTTGCTTTGTTTTTATAATATTTCAACAATAATAATAATTAAAATTAAATATTTTAATTTACAATTTTAGCTGGCTTATGTTATTATTATTTAAAAAAGTTATTTAATTTACTTATTTTAACAATTTGCTTGTTTTTATAATATTTCAACAATAGTAATAATTAAAATTAAATATTTTAATTTACAATTGTAGCTGGTTTTTGTTTATTAATTCATAAAGTTATTTAATTTACTTATTTTAACAATTTGCTTTGTTTTTATAATATTTCAACAATAATAATAATTAAAATTAAATATTTTAATTTACAATTTTAGCTGGCTTATGTTATTATTATTTAAAAAAGTTATTTAATTTACTTATTTTAACAATTTGCTTGTTTTTATAATATTTCAACAATAGTAATAATTAAAATTAAATATTTTAATTTACAATTGTAGCTGGTTTTTGTTTATTAATTCATAAAGTTATTTAATTTACTTATTTTAACAATTTGCTTGTTTTTATAATATTTCAACAATAATAATAATTAAAATTAAATATTTTAATTTACAATTTTAGCTGGCTTATGTTATTATTTAAAAAAGTTATTTAATTTACTTATTTTAACAATTTGCTTGTTTTTATAATATTTCAACAATAATAATAATTAAAATTAAATATTTTAATTTACAATTTTAGCTGGCTTATGTTTATTATTTAAAAAAGTTATTTAATTTACTTATTTTAACAATTTGCTTGTTTTTATAATATTTCAACAATAATAATAATTAAAATTAAACATTTTAATTTACAATTTTAGCTAGTTTTTGTTTATTAATTCATAAAGTTATTTAATTTACTTATTTTAACAATTTGCTTTGTTTTTATAATATTTCAACAATAATAATAATTAAAATTAAATATTTTAATTTACAATTTTAGCTGGTTTTTGTTTATTAATTCATAAAGTTATTAAATTTACTTATTTTAACAATTTGCTTTGTTTTTATAATATTTCAACAATAATAATAATTAAAATTAAATATTTTAATTTACAATTTTAGCTGGTTTTTGTTTATTAATTCATAAAGTTATTTAATTTACTTATTTTAACAATTTGCTTTGTTTTTATAATATTTCAACAATAATAATAATTAAAATTAAATATTTTAATTTACAATTTTAGCTGGTTTTTGTTTATTAATTCATAAAGTTATTTAATTTACTTATTTTAACAATTTGCTTGTTTTTATAATATTTCAACAATAATAATAATTAAAATTAAATATTTTAATTTACAATTTTAGCTGGTTTTTGTTTATTAATTCATAAAGTTATTTAATTTACTTATTTTAACAATTTGCTTGTTTTTATAATATTTCAACAATAATAATAATTAAAATTAAATATTTTAATTTACAATTTTAGCTGGCTTATGTTATTATTATTTAAAAAAGTTATTTAATTTACTTATTTTAACAATTTGCTTGTTTTTATAATATTTCAACAATAGTAATAATTAAAATTAAATATTTTAATTTACAATTTTCGCTGGTTTTTGTTTATTAATTCATAAAGTTATTTAATTTACTTATTTTAACAATTTGCTTTGTTTTTATAATATTTAAACAATAATAATAATTAAAATAAAATATTTTAATTTACAATTTTAGCTGGCTTATGTTATTATTATTTAAAAAAGTTATTTAATTTACTTATTTTAACAATTTGCTTGTTTTTATAATATTTCAACAATAATAATAATTAAAATTAAATATTTTAATTTACAATTTTAGCTGGTTTTTGTTTATTAATTCATAAAGTTATTTAATTTACTTATTTTAACAATTTGCTTTGTTTTTATAATATTTCAACAATAATAATAATTAAAATTAAATATTTTAATTTACAATTTTAGCTGGCTTATGTTATTATTAATTAAAAAAGTTATTTAATTTACTTATTTTAACAATTTGCTTGTTTTTATAATATTTCAACAATAATAATAATTAAAATTAAATATTTTAATTTACAATTTTCGCTGGTTTTTGTTTATTAATTCATAAAGTTATTTAATTTACTTATTTTAACAATTTGCTTTGTTTTTATAATATTTAAACAATAATAATAATTAAAATAAAATATTTTAATTTACAATTTTAGCTGGTTTATGTTATTATTATTTCAAAAAGTTATTTAATTTACTTATTTTAACAATTTGCTTGTTTTTATAATATTTTAACAATAACAATAATTAAAATTAAATATTTTAATTAACAATTTTAGCTGGTTTTTGTTTATTAATTCATAAAGTTATTTAATTTACTTATTTTAACAATTTGCTTTGTTTTTATAATATTTCAACAATAATAATAATTAAAATTAAATATTTTAATTTACAATTTTAGCTGGCTTATGTTATTATTATTTAAAAAAGTTATTTAATTTACTTATTTTAACAATTTGCTTGTTTTTATAATATTTCAACAATAGTAATAATTAAAATTAAATATTTTAATTTACAATTTTCGCTGGTTTTTGTTTATTAATTCATAAAGTTATTTAATTTACTTATTTTAACAATTTGCTTTGTTTTTATAATATTTAAACAATAATAATAATTAAAATAAAATATTTTAATTTACAATTTTAGCTGGCTTATGTTATTATTATTTAAAAAAGTTATTTAATTTACTTATTTTAACAATTTGCTTGGTTTTATAATATTTCAACAATAATAATAATTAAAATTAAATATTTTAATTTACAATTTTAGCTGGTTTTTGTTTATTAATTCATAAAGTTATTTAATTTACTTATTTTAACAATTTGCTTTGTTTTTATAATATTTCAACAATAATAATAATTAAAATTAAATATTTTAATTTACAATTTTAGCTGGCTTATGTTATTATTAATTAAAAAAGTTATTTAATTTACATTTTTAACAATTTGCTTTTTTATATAATATTTCAACAATAGTAATAATTAAAATTAAATATTTTAATTTACAATTTTAGCTGGTTTTTGTTTATTAATTCATAAAGTTATTTAATTTACTTATTTTAACAATTTGCTTTGTTTTTATAATATTTCAACAATAATAATAATTAAAATTAAATATTTTAATTTACAATTTTAGCTGGCTTATGTTATTATTAATTAAAAAAGTTATTTAATTTACTTATTTTAACAATTTGCTTGTTTTTATAATATTTCAACAATAATAATAATTAAAATTAAATATTTTAATTTACAATTTTCGCTGGTTTTTGTTTATTAATTCATAAAGTTATTTAATTTACTTACTTTAACAATTTGCTTTGTTTTTATAATATTTAAACAATAATAATAATTAAAATAAAATATTTTAATTTACAATTTTAGCTGGTTTATGTTATTATTATTTCAAAAAGTTATTTAATTTACTTATTTTAACAATTTGCTTGTTTTTATAATATTTCAACAATAATAATAATTAAAATTAAATATTTTAATTTACAATTTTAGCTGGTTTATGTTATTATTATTTCAAAAAGTTATTTAATTTACTTATTTTAACAATTTGCTTGTTTTTATAATATTTCAACAATAATAATAATTAAAATTAAATATTTTAATTTACAATTTTAGCTGGCTTATGTTATTATTATTTAAAAAAGTTATTTAATTTACTTATTTTAACAATTTGCTTGTTTTTATAATATTTCAACAATAATAATAATTAAAATTAAATATTTTAATTTACAATTTAAGCTGGTTTATGTTATTATTATTTCAAAAAGTTATTTAATTTACTTATTTTAACAATTTGCTTGTTTTTATAATATTTCAACAATAATAATAATTAAAATTCTCTGGTTTCATTCTTTATATTTTAGAATTAAATTCTAATTTATAAATAATTAAAAAAAAATAATTAAAATTAAATATTTTAATTTACAATTTTATCTGGTTTTTGTTTATTATTTCATAAAGTTATTTAATTTACTTATTTTAAAAATTTGCTTTGTTTTTATAATATTTCAACAATAATAATAATTAAAATTAAATATTTTAATTTACAATTTTAGCTGGTTTATGTTATTATTATTTCAAAAAGTTATTTAATTTACTTATTTTAACAATTTGCTTGTTTTTATAATATTTCAACAATAATAATAATTAAAATTCTCTGGTTTCATTCTTTATATTTTAGAATTAAATTCTAATTTATAAATAAATAAAAAAATAATTAAAATTAAATATTTTAATTTACAATTTTAGCTGGTTTTTGTTTATTATTTCATAAAGTTATTTAATTTACTTATTTTAATTTACAATTTTAGCTGGTTTATTTTTATTATTTCCTAAAGTTATTTAGTTTACTTATTTTACCAATTTGCTTTATTTTTATAATATACAACAATAATAATAATAATAGATACTAAAAAAAATATAATAAAATATTGTAACTTATAATTTTGGCTTGTTTATTTTTATTATTTCATAAATTTGGTTAGTTTAACAATTTGCTTTATTTTTAAACATTAAAAATTACAGTTAGATCTTAAAACTTGATAAATTGAGATATTATTATTCACTAATTTTTTCAGGGACCAGGAGACGCAAATTATTTTTGCTTGAAAACAAAAACAAATCTATTGTAAAAGGTATATATGTGCACATTTTGCCGTATCCGGAGTTAAAAATAGCTATTATTTGGCTGTTCATCCGTATTAGGCCTCTTGGACTTAAATCCAATGAAGAATGGTAGAATTCAATATATTACGGATTTGTAGATACCTAAGAAGGGGAATAAAGAAAAAGGTAAAATTAATCCACACACAACTTCTTTTTTTTTGTCGCATTCCAGGTCAGTTCCACTCCCATTTTCTAAGCAGTTCTTGTCATGACCCGTTTGGATATCTCCAGCTTAACAGCCTGGAATAAAATAAGAAAAAGGAAAATATTAAAAAAATTTGTAGTTTTGAAAATTTCGTATAATAAAAGAATATTATTTAGCAATGTTGACTGCTGCAAAAATATCGCCAGGAAAAATCTAAAAAATTAAAAATTTTGCCAAAAACGCTAAAAAAATGTTTATATTTTTTATTTTATTTTATATTTCTTTCTTTGCAGATAGAAACAGCAGACCAAGAAAAATTAATTCCTTTTTAAAGATGAAAATTTTGTTAAATTAAAAGTTAAAAAAATATTATAAATTTTTTTTTTAAATTTTACAGTTTTTAAAAACTTGAATTCAACTGGCAGTTTAGAATACCAAATTTTTCACAAGTATTTCGGAACTCGTTTTGTTGGTTGTATAATAGATAAACTAAGAGACCGTCAGACGGATCGCTTAAAATTTCTCCGCAGTTCCCTTGCCAACGGTAGAGCGAAGACGACTGAGACGGCTTCACCTATTTGACCTCAGACATCATCAGTTCCGCAATAAGATAAACGCGAGTTGATGTGTCATAGGGAACTATCTTTGCTCCTTTTTTATACAATCTAAAAAAAAACGGCTGATGTCTGAGAGAGCTCGAAAAATCATCAAAGAACTATAATTCTTTCTTACGCAGATGACCTGGCTGATCAGAAAGCCCTTCCATTCCATTTGGAAAGGAACAAATTAAGCCCCACGCAAATCCCAACTACAAAAAACTGCCCAATTAATTTTCAAACTATAGAAACTATCGAAATCAATTATTAGTTATCGTTTACTAATTAATACTTTTCATCTTTCTATAAAATAGAAGATCTTTAATTTATATTGTGATAGTGTATTAATATCACAAAAACGAGTTCTGAGAGTGTATGCAATCTTCGGCAATTCAATTTCTTTCGCAAACACTAAACATTTGTATGTATAGGTACGGGCAATGGCTACCAGCTGATTTCTCTTATCGTCTGTTGCTTGCAAATCATTCGCTTGCGTTACGCCGAACCTAAAAGTTGCATTTAAAGCGGTCAAAATGTCAATTTTTGAGTTTATATTATTAGCTTTAGTGCTCTATTATATTATTTACGTACTACTCTGGATTATATTGGATTGCAATGTCGCTTTATGGTACCAATCAAAGTTTGGCGTCTCGATTTCTTCAATGCGTGGACAGGTGGTTTGGATAACGGGTGCCTCAAGTGGTATTGGACGCGCCTTGGCTGTTAGTTTGGCCCGCCATGGTGTGCGTTTGGTATTGAGTGCACGTCGTTTGAATCAGTTGGAGCAGGTGCAAGCAGAATGTCTGGAGGCTGCACGTGGCTTGCTAGCACAAAAGGATGTGCTCATACTGCAAATGGACATGCTGGAGCTGGACAAGCATCAAAATCATCTTTATACCGTGCTAAATCATTTTGAGCGCTTGGATGTGCTGGTTAACAACGCAGGACGTTCTCAACGCGCCAATTGGACAGATATTGACGTACAAGTGGATCGTGATCTATTCGAATTGGATGTCTTCTCGGTAGTGCATTTAACGCGTGTGGTAGTGCGCTATTTTGTGGAGCAAACAGGCGGTCGTGGGCACATAGCAGCAACCTCTAGCGTGGCAGGCTTTGCTTTGGTGCCTTTTTCTGCCACTTATTGTGCGGCTAAGCACGCTCTAAATGCCTATTTGGGCACACTTAAAGTGGAACAACAAAAATTAGACGTAAGCATTTTTGCGCCGGGTCCAACAGCCACAGACTTTCTGCAGGAGGCCTTTACAGAATCGCAAGGCACCAAGGTTGGTGGAAGCACGGCAAATCAAAAGCGCCTGACGGCGGAACGTTGCGGAGATTTGTTTGCCGTAGCGCTGGCTAATAAAATGCAATTCACATGGTGCGGTTTGTTTCCTGTCAATGTTTTGGCTTACTGTTCACGTAGTCCTACTCTAACCAAAATTGTGGCACAATTTATGACAGAGAAAACTTTGAGGAAAATACGCGAAGGCAAATTATAAGTAAAATTTAAAGTAAACAACAGATTTTTTATACTATCTTTATATACATACATATACTATATTCAAAACAAATAAAATATTTTTGCGTATGAGAAAACAAGGTAAACAAAGTCATTAAATCAGACGAGGGCGGTTCAATCTTTAATTACAAGCAGATTGCTCTCAAAGTTATCTTGTGGTCCCAACTGCAAGAACTTTATCAAATATTAGAGCTAATCCTTGCCCAGCGCTGCTTTGACATGCGCTGGTATCTTGACGCGTTTTCTTTTGGCTTTCATAGACGTTGTATGCACCACTTGCTTAAGCGGCTCTGGTTTGTTTTGTTTTTTGCTCTTTTTACAGGATAGTGGATTGGGATTTTTAGGTCCTTTGCGTTTTTTCGCTGGCGCAGGTAGCTCAGGTTTTAAGCCTTGTTTCTCTTTCATTTTATTAATTTTTTCAGCTTGTCCACCTAACATTAAATTGTTGGCGCGCTTTTGCACCCATTTTTTGGATGCATCAGAAGGTGCTTCCAGCACAGGAGTGGCTTTATGCAGATACAGCAAACAGCGGCCGGGTACTTTGCGCAAACTACCCTGCAGCAAGCGATCTTGTGAGGCCACTATATATCGACTGTCTTTGGTCTATAACGTAAAGCAATATTTAATGAAACTTAATTTAAATAAGTGACTTGTTCTCACCATTTGCTTGATGCACTCGGCAGCACTAACTGGCTTGCCTTCGTGCCCACATTTATGCACATGAAACTGCTTAACAATTGATGTAGCTCCAGTAAGAGGTGCTCCTAAAGCTTCTGCTTCTAAAATAATGCATTGCGTGGTGAGCAGCTTGACTGCACATTGAAAGTATTTGCGTATTTGCTCCTCAATGATTACCTTATGCTGTGGGATAGGTCGTATTCTTTTAGTTTACAAGTTTGGTTTTATGTGGCTTAAGTTTTACCTGCAGCGCTGCTTGACAAAATGTGGCATCGATAAGCACTTGGTATGGCTCATGATAGTCAAAATTGCTGGCAAAGAAGACTAGAGTCTTGTGGGATTTTTTAAAACGTGATATTTTCATTTTAAATAAGCCAAATTTGGACTAATTTAACAACTGTTGCTGGCTGGCAAAAAATATAAACAAAACAGCGTGCTGTGTATAGTGCTGGAAAACTGCGCGCAACTATCGATAAGCACATCGATAAAAAAGTACGTGTTTGTTAATAGAGAGTTAACATATTTAATGTGCTCCGCAGTTTGTAAATAATTGTTGTTATAAACATAAAGTTTAATTTATTTTAAAATGGCTGAGTACATGTATGCATTAAATTATTTAAGATTCGATATTCATATATGCTCGATAATAGTTGTGTTTCACACACTGCAGCTTCTAGTTGTGTTTCACACACTACAGCTTAAAGTTTGTGCTGCATTTGTATAACAATCAGCTTTTGCTTGCTTGTTGTACAACAGACAGCTTGTAATAGTAACAATAGCTAAGCGCGCCAATTTAAATTTAAATATGCACAGCCATTTTTACATGCAGTTGGCGTTATTTTGACGTATTTTTAACCCAAATTAGCTTTTGGGACCAACTTTTGCATAACTATTTTTAGTGTTGTGACAGCCCTTTGACAGTCCTGTCCCCATTCCACAGCCAACTCCTGTAAAGTTAAACTTTTTGCTTGCCGCAAATTGGACAATTGTTTTTCTAATTTCCAAATGCGTTCCCGTGCGTACCATTTCCACCCGCCATCCACGAAACAAGGCACTCCTCAGCCAAGCTGAAATTCAACAAAATTTCAAAATGCCACTTGAAGTCAGTTTGGTTTTCTCACTTCTTGCTCATTTTGTTTTTTTATTATTTTTCACTCGTTTCGTTTGCTGCTCTGGCAATTTTGCTTTGTGTGTAGCAGTTTTTATGCATGGATTTCTTTCGGGTTTTTCCTCATTTTTGCTCTTTTTTTTCGTTTTTATGCGACCAAACGCTTCACTCCGGTTGCACAGTACGCAAAGCAGGGAAAAAAAAGTTTTCCTTGTTGTTCATCGTGGCCAACGTTGACGTTCTTTTGCATAAAAGTCGCCATGCAGTCCAACGAGCAACTGCAAGCTCCCGCCCCTTAATTCTAACCCAAATCCATCCCAACCCAAACCACCCCAATACGTTTTCCATAGCCAATGCCAAAGTCGTTTGTCGCTTGTGTTAACCCGCATTTTGCACAATTTTGGCCTTCATTTAAGTCTTTTCAATTACGGTTCAACATTTTTTAGTTTTGCTCAGTTTAACCAAATCCGCCATATTTCAGGTTATTTAAGCGTTTCCGCTTGCAGCGAGCTTGTTTGCACTTTCGGATAGCTTGACAGATGTCTCAGATCTCAGTTCAAGGCAAGCTCTCAGCCATTGCATGTGTCAAGCTAATTGTGAGCACTTGATTAGATTAAATGCAGAGTGTGTGGTAAACGCGGGGTTTGCGCGGGGTATATGTGTGGGTTTTGGGTAGTTAGAGCCCTGCAAATATTTGCATAATATTTTTTTGTAACCAAGCAAAATCCTTTTTACCAAAACAAACAGTGCAAGCAGAACATATAAATTTCCTTGAGCAATTTACAAGCTCAAAGAAAATGACAAAAAAAAAGTGTAAAAAGAAAACTCAAAATTTTCTATTGTCGTTGCTTTAATGCTCTTTAAGTTGAATTTTTCGCTATAAATATTATAATTTTTTATCTTATTCTTTGAATTTCTATGAATATTTTATATTTAAAACTTTGAGCAAAGCTTTTCATTAGTGAAGTTTTATAAAGGGTTGTTTGAAATTATTATATAATTTATAATTGTTGTATTATAATTTATAAACAAATATGTAAAGTTAAATAACTTCTCTTTGAATCTATTCTTGGTAATGTTGAGAGGCAGCTGACAAAAAGATCAAAGTGTTTTTATTATTCGTTTTTGTTTTTCTCCCAAAAGATGTTTTTTTCGAGAAATGTTTTTTATTATTCTAGTTTTTTTTCGCAAAGGCAAAGCAGTTTTTTAAAAATCGGTCCTGGCATGGATTTTTGGTGCTATTCTGAGACCTGAGTTTCTAAGTTTTAAAGTCTAAAAGAGTTGTTCGAAATAAACATTCCTTCTTTCACGAACAAGATTTTTACAGATTTTTCCAAAACTTTTCTTAAAAAGATTTTATTATATTTCTTTTCTTGGATATAAACTCAAGTATAGCAAAAACCTTACAAAAATATATTTTTTTTCTTTTTCACTTTCTCAAACGCAGTGCAAAAGCAAATGCATTAAAGGTTCAAGAAAACTTTTCGTTGGGTTTTATGAGGTTCTTCGGGTGATTCCAAATTTGGCAGATATCGCAGAGCGTGGAAAATTTCTCTGATTTTCTACATATTTTCATCTCAAATTTTTGAAATATATTTTTAATATGAAAACTTTGATATGACTTTTTAATACTCCTTTTGGATTGTTGGAGTGAGGCCCGTAGAAGTAGAAAAAAAGTTAATGACATCAGGAGATGATAACTAATAATTTTGAGACAATGCGTTATTTCTCAATTTTGAAATATTGATTAAGAAGGAATCCTCCTAATGTACTTGCGTATTTACTGAGTGTGACGCTCTTGGCAGAGGTAGGAAATACTTCTTCGATACACGACGTCAACCTCATCTAAATCATCCTAGTCCTTGATAAAGCAGTTTTACGTCAATCAATTTTCTCAAAATCTTTATAATTCATTTAGATTTTTATCCCTGTTTTAAACTAAATGATGTGTAGTGAGTAGAGATTAATTTGTTGCACTCAATATTGGATTGTAACCTTATAAGTATCGGTTGATACTAAAAAAAATATACCAAAAAAATTTAAAATAATTTCTCCGCATTTTTCGTCACAAAATTCTTAAAAATTTAAAAAAAGTATAGCCAACACTGAGCTTGACACTCTCTCGCCGGCCTGGGCATTTGATCTCTACAAGTCAGAATAAGTAATAAATATATTTTTTAAAATATATTTTATATATTATATATATAAATACTATTTTTTTTTCGTCTCGTAAAAATTTTTCGCTTTAAAATTGAGTAGCTGCATGTATTTCAAGGCGCGGGAAGACTTTAAAGCATTCTAACTTGGGAATCTCTAGAGATAATTACATGATCCAAAAATCAGTTTCATATATTTTTTTAAGATCTCCAATTTTTTAACACACACCAAAAACAAAAAATGGCAAGGGGTTGGTTAAAAATGTAAAAACTGCGTTTTAGTAACTTTGGCGACCTTTACCACGAACTTCTGGGTATACCTTTTTTAAATTTTTGTGTACGACTTACTGAATTCGAAATAAATGGGCTCAAACATATGTTAAAAAAATGGCGGACGTAAAGTCGGGCGCGGACGACTTTAGGATACCCTGTACCACTAGCTTGTAATAAAGTCCGATTTCTTCACAAAAAACCAAAAACAGAAGAATTTTTAAGCAAAAATTTTTTTTTGACCGATCGTTCCTATCGGAGCTATATGATATAGTCAACCGATTTCAATAAAATTTGACACAGTGCTTAAATACCATAAAAAAGATATGAATGCCAAATTTATTTCAAATATCTTTACAAACAAACAAAACACATCGAATTTTGTATAAAAAACGTGTTTTTTGGACCGATTGGTCCTATTGGAGCTATATGATATAGTCACCCGATTTGGATTAAATTTGGTATAGTGCTTAGGAACTATAAAATACTCACGAATGTCAAATTTGGTCCCAATATCTTAACAAACAAACGAAACACAACAAATTTTGTTAAAAAATCGATTTTTTGGAAGATCGGACCTATGGGAGCTATATGATATAGTCAACCGATTTTGTTCAAATTTGGCACATTGCTTAAGTGGTCTAAAATATTTCCAAACGCCAAATCTGGTTACGATATCTTTATTAAAAAACGAAATATAGCGAATTTTTCTTTAAAAAAGTTATTTTGGCCGATTGATCCTATGGGAGCTATATGATATAGTCAACCGATTTCGATCAAATTTGGTACAGTGATTGGGAACTATAAAAAACTTTCGAATACCAAACGATATCTTCATAAACAAACGAATTATTCATCTAAAACGCTTTTTTTTTGTCGAGGTCGTCTCAAACACCCCCATGGGAGCTATATAATTTATCCCCGATATCAAAAAAATAAAATAAACTTTCCTCCTATGGAATAATATGGGATCTAATGTGAAAGTTTGGTAACTCTAGCTCTTACCATCTCTGAGATCTAGGCGTTCACACGGACGGACAGACGGACATGGGTATATCGACTTCTCTATTCACCCTGATCATATTTTAGGTAACTTTGGGGTGTCTCCGACGTCTCCTTCTATATGTTACATACATTTTCGGCTTGCACAAACTTAATATACCCTTGGTACCATACGGTACAGGGTATAAAAATTGAAAACCCTACTATTCCAGTTTTAGACCTTTTGGATGGTGCTTAATACATCAAGCAAGAGAAATTTCAGCATGCAATTTTTTCCTGGTCAAAACCTATTTTTCTATACTAAAACAGCTCATCGTATTTTTTCAAAAAAATTGGGGTAATACTGTTTTGTCCGTTTCGTTCTGCGTACTGCTTCAGTACGTGGTTTGTTTTGTTCTTAACCTAATTAAAAACTATATTTACGTTCTTCCAATTTTTTGCAATAATGTATGTTTTTAATTATTGGGACAGTGATTTTTTTAAATTTCTGGGAATGTGATTGAAAATTGGAAGAAAAGACTGATGGCTTGTCAGAACGAATGTGAGGCTCATTTGAGTAATGTTAAATGAAATTTCAATTTTTGTTGTTTTAAACAAATTTGTAAAGTCTTTCTAAAATATCCTTTATTTTTACATACTAAAATATAAAAGTATTTTTTTAATTGGAGTTGAAAGAAATGTAATCGAGGAAAAATAGTATATATAAAAAAATATTGGGTTCTCTTAGAAAACTATTTCGGATTGCCAAAAATTGCGAATATATGTTATGATAATGATTGTTATTTTTTTCAATACTAAAAAAGTTATTATTTTTCATAAATTATTTAAGCAACAAACCGTTTGCAAATCAAACATTGGCATTCTATCCAGGTAGAGTATAAAAATGTGAGCGTTAAGAGAGAAAAAGCGGCAAAAATTTAGCTATAATTCAAAAACAGCGCTCAAATACACACACACATGCAGAAGCGAGCGGCGTTCATTAGCACAAAACCCAAACATTAATTTCGTAAGTGTGTAAGAGTGTGTATCTACAAGAGTGTGAGTATCTATGTGTGATAATCTTGTGGGAGTACTGCATATGTATATGTGTGCCGTTGCCACTGTTTGCTCCACATAAAGTGTAAGCCATGTTTTTACAACAATGTGTCGCGCTCTCTCTGTGTGAGTTACTTTATGGAGCAGCAGCGAAGTTACAATAAAAAAAAAGTGCAAGCGTTGCCCTGTTTCCAATGGCAGACAGAAGGAGCTAGAGGGAGCAGGGAGCAGGGACTCCTAGCTTCAGCAGCATCCCCATCAGCTTCGGCACAAGCCAAGCCAAGGAGCGAGGCCAATTTCAGTTTTGGTGATAAATTTCGCATAATAAAGAAGACATTAAGCAAACGTTAGCAACAACGATGGCGACACCAACAACAACAACTGCAACAATAACAATATGGGAGCAGGATACCCCGGCCGCATATTATTCACCTTGTAGCTCAGCGTTTACGCTATGGATAGAGCTATAAGGAGTACATGCATATGCGGGTGATTCTTTTACAAATCGAACATAATTTTATTTTTAATTTTTCCCGTAGTTGCAAGGAAGTATAAAAAATTAATTTGAAGTGTTTTTTATATATTATTAATTAAAAAAAAACAAGTATAATTAATTGATTCTGATCTTTTTTTATAAAGTTTTAAAATAAAGTGGCTTGGAAAAATTTTAAATTTTATATTTTGTTCAATTTAGGTCAATTAAAAAAAGCCAATTTTTTTTGCAGTTTCAAGGAAATCTTAAAAAATACTTGAAAGCAGTATTTATATATTAATAATTAATTTAAAAAATGTGTTAAATAAATTAATCCTTTTTCCACACGGTCTTTTTTTGAGACAGTTTTGAAAATCCGTAGGATGGAAAACCTTTTTTTTACGTAAAAAAATGTACGTATTTGGTTGAAATTTTAAGAAAAATATTTTTTGTAATTTATTTATTGCAAAAACACAAAAATTCATATATTTTTTGCAATTTAAGTAAAAATGTGTTTTTTAATGTAAGTTTTTAGAAATTTGGTATTCCATTTCTAATTTACTTTTTTTTATAAATTTAAGGATTTACTCATGTCTTTTTCAACGTTTTTTTTAAATGCTTTTTTCTGCAACGTTTATAATTTGTTAAACAAGTATTAGGCGTATATTTGGTAAAATATAATTAATTTAGTAGGTCTGTATTGATAATTTTTTTTAATTTTATGGAGAACATGGTTCGGGATTTTGAATGAACTTTTTTTAATGCCCAAGGAATTCTTTTATTCAAAGAGATCTAGATGGATACGAAATAAGAAAATAAGTTTTTCAAAATATCGATTCAGATTCTAAAGTAAGAAAATTAATAAACATTTTAGACATTCTGAAACAAAAACTTTATTAAGGTTTTTTTTATTTAATTTTGACAAAATAAATATTGCTGAATAAAAGGTAAAATTTTTTTTTAATTTTTTGGAGAACATGGTTCGGGATTTGGAATGAACTTTTTTTATTGCCCAAGGAATTCTTTTATTCAAAGAGATCGAGATGGACACGAAATAAAAAAATAAGTTTTTCAAAATATCGATCGGTAGAAAGTTAATTAAAATAATAAATTTAATTATTAATTTAATTCTGTCACTTTTTTTTGTACAAAATTTTTTATAAAATTTTTAATATGCATTTCTGAGCGCTTAAAGAATCTCATTAAAAAGCTTATCAAAGTATCTATAATTGATAAACAAAAAAATTTTTTATGTAAAGTCTCAAAATAACACGTCTTTTTTCCATAATAATTTCCCCGAGATTTTTAACAAAATTCAAAAAGTTATCATTTCGTTCGATTTGTAAAAGAATCCCCCATTTATTTATAAGCGCATATATTTTTGTGGCTGCGAGTGTGGTGTCAACGTTAAATATTAAGCTGCAACAGCGCGCAAAATTGCTGTAAGGTTTTCCATTTTTTTTTTCTTCTAGCCATGTAGCAGACTAATTGCAGATGATTATTAAAAGTTGCAACCAAATAAAGTGACAGAACACAGCAAGAGATACAATAAATAAAAATGTATCGTAATAGTCTGAGTTTATGCGAGACAATAATAGAGACTGCAATATTTAACTCGGGATTATTGAGGAAGCATATTATTCGAAAGCCACTAAAGGATTAAGTCTATTAAGGATGCATATTCGGAAACCAGTTAAACACACTAAAAAACTTCGATAAAAAAGTGAATGCTTGAAATCTGACAAAAAAATTGTAAGGGGATGTGTTGTCGTTTTTAAAAGTGGTTAGTTAGTTACTCCTAACTACTTTTGATGTAATGGTAGGGGAATAGCTGTTCATATCTCCATCTGATGTAAGGATAGGGTTAGCTAATTTTATCTCTGAAAGGGGTTCCGCTCTTACCTCCGTGTGGTGCAAGAATAGTAAGCTAATGTGTGCAGTCACCTCTAAACTTAAAACTAGTTTAGGATACCAATTTAAAATTAGCAAATGTTGCCTCGAATAGGGGATCCCTTAGAGTAGACGTCTCCCTTGAATTTTAGTTGGCTGCAGAGTGTGACCCCTAGACAGCCCAGTGACATTAACTGCCATGCGGTTAGGTTCACAACTGGGTTCGTATTTGTTACTGGGGAAAGACCCCAAGCAACAAGGAGCTAGTTCAAGGCTTATATTTGCATTTCAAGATTTAAATTTTCAACATAAGCCTACTTTAAGGATACATCACGACGGTGGCTGATGCAACCAAAGTTGCGTTCTGCACTAGACTTAAGAGCAAGGCATGAATCCTGGAGTGGTACTGAGTATCTCAATATCGGGGTTAGAGATGTTTAGAGAGGTTAGTGGGTATGAGTACAAAGTCGAAAATGCACAGTGAACTGATTTTGGTCTGAATACATGTATATAGATATATTATATTCATGTTAGACACTTCCTACGTCCGACAATACCAACATCGCCATAGACTATTACAGAGTATTTCGCCAACTGCTGAGACTGGCAACAATCAGGCTTCAGTTAACACGTGTGACACTAAGATGTCGGCATAATCATACATGGCATTGCGATTAGTCGTGATAGACACTTGGAGAGGTCACCGATACAATAGCTGCCATTTTCCTTTACAATCATTCCGAGAATGGGTTTGGAACCCAGTAATGAGAATTACGCGGCTAAGTTCCTAAACGTAAGGTCGACTATGGTATTTTTAAGAATAAATATTATACTTATGTCACTCAACGGCTATGTTGTCCCCGTCGACGATAAGCGACACTCGGATGATGCTAGCAACTATGACATACGTCAGCGGCTAGTACAATCCTCAAAGCACTTCTCATAAGCACTTTTCGGTATAGCCTTGAGCTCTTCCAGCGATGCAGTCTTTATCTCTTCAATCGTTGCAAATTTCCGTCCTTTCATAGGTATCTTTAGTTTTGGGAATAAGATACAGTCACATGGGCCAAATCCGGTGAATATGGTATGGCTGAGGTAACATTGATTGTGGTGTTGTTTTTGGCTAAAAGATCTCTCACAGGCAAAGATGAGTGAGCAGGGGCATTATGGTGATGCCAAAGCCATGAATTGTTGTTCAACAATTCTGGACGTTTTGTTCGTATTGCTTCTCACAAACGGCGCATAACTTCCAGATAATACTGTTTATTGACCGTACGACCATATGGTAAGAACTCCTGGTGCATCACTCCATGGTAATCGAAGAAAACAGTGAGCAAAGCTTTGACATTTGATCGAACTTGGCGTGCTTTTTGGTCTTGGCTCTTCTGGCCGCTTCCATTGGGACGATTGGGCTTTGGTTTCGACATCATAACCATATACCCATGATTCGTCACCAGCTATGACCCTTTTGAGTAAATCTGCGTCGACGTTGACGTCATTCTACAGCTCTTGAGCGATGCTCATGCGACGGTTCTTTTGCTCAAAATTTTGCAATTTCGGAACCAACTTCGCTGACACACGTCTCATGCCCAAAACGTTAGAAAAATTTCATGGCACGAGCCAAGCGATATACCGACATCCTCAGCAATAGTGATTCGACGATTTTCCAAAACAATTTTCTTCACTGCTTGAACGTTTTCATCAGTTGTTGGCGTGCTTGGGCGTCCAGGGCGAGGCTCGTCATTGGCATCTTCCCGGCCATCTTGGTAGAGTTTGTACCACTTGTAAACATTTTTTGATCCATATTTATCAATAGCACAAAATCACCGAGCACGCAAAACACTTATAACCTTTATGCCTCTCACAACCAAACAAAAAATGTCATTCACTTGAAATTTGGTAAAGATGTTCGGGAAGAGTGTACCAACACAACAAAACAAAAATATCGATAATCGAAAATACGTTGCCCGCGAAATTGCTTAAGTCACCTTATTATTTTGAACACACCTCGTATTAGCTCATTACGTATGAACAGCAGAGAAATTGTGATAAAAATAGAATGAAGGATAGAAGCTACCATGTCTGTATTAGGTTTTTGGATAGAATTTTTTCGTATAGAATTTAAAAAAAAAAAATAGCAAAATAAAAATGATGGTAGACATTCTGGTAATACCAACATCAGATAGAGGCTAAGAGGATTTATATATACTATGCACAGCATGTGACCACCAAGACATACAAGCTACGAAGTCCGTCCAGTCAGTTCCTATTCTAATTGGTGGCCTAACATCAGTGGAAATGCCAAATGAGTTCGAACATTGTCAAGAACACGATGAATTGCACGTTCTTTTGTACGAAGTGCTACTTTAAGTTTTTCTAATAGAACACTGATTTTGATTATAAATCTCGAAGATTAGAAGACGTTCGTTCTTGTGGTGTATGTCTTACCATGACGAATTGTTAGTCCTTACTGAATAAAATAAAATGAATAAATTTGTCAAAAGTGATAACTGGTTTTAGAGATATCCTTTTCGCAAATCCGGAAAAAACCACCCTTGAGTTGAAATATTTGGTTAATATATTCCTTATATGCAGGTGTTCATATAGACGGACGGACACACCGACATATGCAGATACATTTTTTTTTGTGTTTGGGTAATTTTGGTCTGCCTCCAATGTCCTCCTCTCTATGGTACATACCTTTTGAACAAAAAGTCTCTGGGAGCAAATTAAAAGTCGATATGTGAGCACAACCATAGTTAGCTACCTTATAAGTATTTGCATTTTGATTACATTTTAATTGAGATGGAATCTTTTACTAGTGTAATTATTCATATTCAATAAGGACGAAAAATGTGTTTTAACTTTGTTATTTATTTCATTTACTGCGGTTAATGTTTTAAATCGATTATGTATTTGTTTTTGTTGTGCTTGCTTTTACTGTGCATATTTGAATATATACATATATATAAATATAAATATATATAGGAATATATATATATGCAATTATGTTACTTTGGTCATTGAACCATTCTGGGCAAAAATAATAACAAAACGTTCAGTGTTCAAAATCCATAAATAGGCAAATCAAATTTAAATGTGACGAAAAGTAAATGTCATTTAATATTTATGCAAATTGATTTTTGATTATAATATTTATTGTATCTCTTGTCCGTAGATTGTGCTTTAATACAAAGCAAAACTCACAGCAGCATATTACAAAATAAAATATTGAACAAAAATTAAATGTGAATTTTGCACTCATGAGAAAGTTAAATTTAGCAGGAAAATCTGCTAAAATAATTATTTATTTTTGTTACAAAGGTGACTATTTTATTAAACAATAATATAAAATTTTCAAAAATAATATCAAAAATTTGTTTAATACTACTATACTATATAGAGTATATATAGGGCAGCTAAATTAAATTGTAAGTTGGGAAACTACTTACGAAAATAAGATTTTTTAAAATTCAAAAAGGACAAAAAAAGTGTACAAAAATATATAGATGATATTATAGCCAACTTTTGTTGTTTTACTTTAACTATGCTTAAATACATTTTATATATAAAATTTTGATCTTTTAAAATTCTTAAAAACACTATAAATCCAAAAATAAGACTAACTAACAAATAAATTTAAAATTCGAAAAATTAAAAAAAAATGTGGTGCAACAAAAAATTTGTACGCCAATACAGCAAAAAAAAAATCGAATTAAGAGCAAAAACTCCTAAAAACAGACGCAAAATTAAAAAAAAAAAAAAAAAAAAATTCCTGCATTATCTTATATATAAAATTCTCGTGTCACAATCTTAGGTTCCTTCGAAGCTTATGGACTCACGAACGGCTGAACCGATTTGGCTAATTTTTGTCTTGAAATGTTCGTGGAAGTCCAAGGATTGTTTAGGGTTGAGAAAATATAACAAAATTGCGACGAAAATACTAAAAATTTTGATTTTCCAATACAATTTTTTTTTTTTAATTTAGGTTGGCATTGTGTACATTGTCAGATTAACTAATATTTTTTAGTTAATAGTTTTTGTCGAAAGGAAACAAAAAAATTATTAACGATTCATGTTTTGATTTCTGTGTAAAATACATATGATCAATTCAATATTTGCACATAATGCCGCCAAAAAGACGTAACATTGGTAGACATTCGCGTAGAACTCAATTGCAATCATCCCAAAGAACAGCTGAAGCTGAGGAACAACGTTCGCAAAGGAGTGAGTTGAGTCGATTAAGAGAAGCAAGATCACGTTCTGCTCATACAACAGAAGAACGAGATGAATACAATACGAATGCTCGAATGAGAATGAGACGAAATCGGGATTATCAGAATCAAGTCCAGCAACAAAATGCTGATGCATGTGTGAGCATTCAGCAATTGCGTCAAGAACAATCAGAAGATACACGAGCTGAGCGCAATGAAGTTATACGTTTAGAACAAAGACAATCACGCCGTTTTACGGTTAATATACGCAGAACAAATGACCAACAACGCCAACAGGTGCATCGTGCATTAACATATGATTCATTTTTGCGTCTAGCATTCCAGTACGAGCCCCATATTGAATATTATGCTCATTCAAAAGTGGTAATTGGTGCTATGGATAAGGAATGTCCGCATTGTTATGCTCTCAAATTCAAAAATGAGCCACCTGGGATGTGTTGCGCGTCAGGAAAAGTGCAACTACCTGAAATTGAAACACCACCTGAACCATTGAACGGTTTACTTATCTGCACGGATCCAGATTCTAACGTATTCCTGAAGTCAATTCGAACATTCAATTCCTGCTTTCAAATGACATCGTTTGGAGCAACAGAAATAGTTCGAAATACTAATGCTAATGGTCAACAATACAATAGGATTTATCTAGAAACTAGAAATAATTTATAAGGCAAAGCAATTTCGTGAATTCGCTACAAAAATAAATCATTGGAAGAAAATAAAGATCTAGACGAGCGAGTGAAGCGAGCGTGCCGGAGGCCGGCTAGTACAATTATAAAAAACTGTTTAAAATGATTTTAAGTTAGATATAAATTTGTATTCAATTTATTTAAATAATACCAAAAAATCTTAATTTCAAATTATTTTTTTTAACTTCAAACGATACAAAATTATGAAAGAATTACGAATGGTCCTCTAATTAAAAAGACAACTTTTTAAAAAATATTCTCAAATTATGAAAAAGGAAAAAATAATTAAATGATTCCTTTTGAATTTTAAAATTAATAAAAAAAAAGGATACAAAGAGAAATATTGAAAAAAAAACAAATAAAATTTGTTATTTTAATTTAATACTTGATATGGAAATAAATTCGCTTCAATAATGTTTTATTCGTTTAGAGATGTGCTTGCCAAAGAAAGGTCTAAAAATGAAAAACACTATTTTCTGTAATTGATAACTCAATAAATAATCGGAAATTTCGCAATAATATTTAAAATAGTCACTATTGGCTATAAGCTCTACCAAATATGTAAACAATCATTAAAATCGGAGAGGTCGAGGGAAAAATTTCAATTCAGTTTTTAGTTCGACTATCAGGATGGTATTTCAGTGGATTAAGTTTCTTATCAGGACTTCGGTTCATTTCTGTTGATCAAAGTTCAAATCAGTTGATTTATATCCCGTGCATATTCTGTAATATCCTTAAATTATTGCCTAATACGAAATTCCTACATAGTTTACATTCAACGTAAAGTTATTTGGAAATCCGCCAAATAAACTAACAAAATATTTTGTCCTGGGAATTTTCTGTTCACACACATATGTACATACATATATACACAAATAGTATGTACAATTATTACATATGGAACAATAGATAAAAGCGCGAAGTAACCAAAATTAAGCCATAAGAGCTACATATACAAAATATAAATAATATGCTAAACAAAATGCAACATGGCAAAAACGTAAAATAAAAATAAAAAACAATTTTGCTTCGTTAAGTTTTTAGCGTGTCTGCATATGCAATAAAAAAACGAGGCGGTGCTCGACTAAGGGATACCCTATATTTTCTCTTTCCATTTCTCTTGAGTAATCAAGGCAATAACATACAGCTTAAAATTAGAAAATTTATTTTATATCATTTATTCATATAATATAATAAATAATTTATATTTATTTATATAAGTTTTTTGTGCCGAAGGCCTTTGCAGCCAGTGCATAGTAATTAGTTAAGTTAGTTTTTCAATTTACTTAACATTATTAAATAAATAAATAAATTTAAATCGCAATGCGAATGTAAGAATAAATAATATGGTAAACAAAATGCAACTTGGCAAAAAGAAAATAAAAACAATAAATTAGAAATATATTTGATAGTATGTATTTTTTTTTAATTACATATATAATTAATTATTACTCTATAATTATTTAATAAACAAATAAGAATAATAAAGAATATATTTATATATTAATTTGAATTACAAAAAAAATTTATATTAAAATTAAAACCAAAGACTTTTAAATATTAGTCGTTTATTTTATTTTGAACATTAAAAAATATGCAACTGTGCCATTTTGTTTAAAATATAACCCAATATGCTTATATTTAAATAATAAACCTTAAAGCAGTGTCAAATTAAGCCATAAATTATCATCATTATTATATACTGCTAGACTATAATTAAAATTAAAAATCTAGCTTAAAAAAACCTTGTAGCAACGGGCATCTAGGTCTTTGGCTATAATACGTAAAATTTCATCTGTAAATTTGTTACACTAATAAATTATTTAACACTAATTAACTAACTAACAAAAAATGTTTGAATGTGTTTCTAAATCTATTTCGAGGGGTGGGTTAACTCCGAGTATAATGCATTATTTCTACTATATAAAAGTATAAAAAATGTTTTACATAATTAAAAACAAAATTTATTTTCTTAAATTAGTTTCACAAATTTAATTTAATTTAATTCATATTGACATAATTGAACGCCTTCAGGCCGACTGTTGCCCAAAGGCAATCTTGAATTCAAATGAAAAAATCTTAATTATATTTTATTGCTTTGCATTGGTTATTATTTTTGTCTTTTAGTTTATTTTAACTTATGAACAAAAGTTGTTTAGTTTTGTGTCAGGATTTATTTAAAGTGCTGTAGAAACTATTTCGGAAGGGGTCAAATTAGGATACACAAAAAAATGATTTTTTCTGCGACTATTTGTAGATAATTCCAAGGTCAAATACTTTTTAAGTTGCCCCTATTATTTCGGTCCTAAAAGGGTTAAGAAAGAGACTCAAAGCTTTGTTTAAGCAAAAAATTTGTGGTTGACATTTTTAAGAAACATACTGAAATAATATATTTTAGTGATAAGAAATGATAACAAGACTATGTAATGGTTAAAAAAAAAACAATGCTTAATCAATCACATTTATTGAAAATACTTAAAAAATATAAGTACATATTAGCACTTAATATGGAAAATCATATTTTATTTTTAAAAATCTTTAATTTTAAAATTGGAATTTTTGGTAATTTTTCCTTTGCACATATAAATCGATTTTTCGAAAATCCATATTTATTCCAATATTTTTAAAAATGCTATATTTTGCCCTTTTCTTTGTTTCAAACAAGTTCCTTAAATTTCATATTAATATCCTTAAATTTTACATTAATTTTCTCAATAAACTTTTAAAGTTTTCGAAAATCTATATTTATTCCAATATTTTAGAAAATCGTTATATTTCACCACATTTTCTTGGCTTCAAACAAATTCCTTAAATTTTATATTAATATTCTCGAAAAATTCTTAGCCTTTTAGAAAATCCCTCCTTTTCTTTGTTTTAAACAAATTAATATTCTTCAAAAACTTAATATTTTCCAAAATCCGTATTTTTACCAATATTTTGGAAAATCTCAATTTTTCCCCACCTTTTCTTGGTTTCAAAGAAATTTCTTAAATGTTACATTAATTTTCTCAATAAAGTTTTAAAATTTTCAAAAATCAATATTTATTCCAATATTTTGGAAAATCGCTATTTTTCCTCCTTTTCTTGGTTTCTAAAAAATTCTTTACTTTTCTTTATTAATAGTCTCCAAAAACTTTCAACATTTTCGAAAGTCCGTATTAATACCAATTGTTTCGAAAATCGCTATTTTTGCCCACCTTTTCTTGGATTATTATAAAAATATTATTTTTTAAATCTTAAAACAAAATAAAATTTATCAACAAAGCTTTTTTCTCATTTTTTGGTTCAAACTAAAGCAAAAAGTAGGTTCGAAAAAAATGAATTTTAAAATAAAGCTTACCAAAAATAGCAGTTCCATAATTAGGAATATTTTAGACTTAAGAAAAAACTATTAAAATATATTTTACAAAATTTTTAATATTTTCGAAAATCTATATTTATTCCAATTTTGTAGAAAAATTTTCGATTACAATAAAATAAAATACAATCGTTTTTGAAAAGTTCCACTTCCAAGTTAAGTTCTAGACAATATTTAAAATTCCTAGATCCAGAATATTGTTGCGTAATGTTTTAATATTCTGGAAAATCTAATAATTTTTGGGAAATCTGTTTTTTTTTCAATCAAATTCTAGAATTACAAATAAAATTCGAATATTATTGCGTTATGTTTTAATGTTCCAGAAAATCTTATAATTTTGAGAAATCTGTTTTTTTTTAATGAAATTCTAGAATTAAAAACAAAATTTAAAAATCATGTTTGAAAAATTTAATTATGTATGTGAACTTGCCGTGAAGAAACGCAAATTTCTAATATCAAGAATATTTTTACTGCGTTCTTTTTTTAAGGTTCAGAAAAATTGAGTTCTAGAGAAAATTAAAAACTTCCAGATCCATAATATTATTGCGTTATGTTTTAATATTCTGGAGTAACTTATAATTTTGGGAAATCTTTTATTTTTTTTAATCAAATCTAGAATTATAAATAAAATTCTAAAAGTCATGTTTGAAAAATTGAATTATGTGAACTTGCCATGCAGAAACGCAAATTTCTAATGTCAGAAATATTTTTACTAAGTTAATTTTTTTCATAATAAAAAATGGCGTACGTAAAGTCGGGCGCGGACGACTTTGGGATACCCTGTACCAGCTTGCAATAAAATTCGGTTCCTTCACAAAAGCACCAAAAACAGGAGAATTTTTAAGCAAAACATTTTTTTTTGACCAATCGTTCCTAGGGGAGCTATATGATATAGTCAACCGATATCAATAAAATTTGACACAGTGATTAAATACCTTAAAAAAGATCTGAATGCTAAATTTAGTTTAAATATCTTTACAAACAAATGAAACACATCGGATTTTGTATAAAAAACGATTTTTTGGACCGATTGGTCCTATTGGAGCTATATAATATAGTCACCCGATTTGGATTAAATTTAGTACAGTGCTTAGGAACTATAAAAAACTCACGAATATCAAATTTGGTTCCAATATATCAATAAACAAACGAAACACAACAAATTTAGTTGAAAAATCGATTTTTTGGAAGATCGGCCCTATGGGAGCTATAGGATATAGTCAACCGATTTTGTTCAAATTTGGCACATTGCTTAAGTGCTCTAAACAATTTCCAAACGCCAAATCTAGTTACGATATCTTTATTAAAAAACAAAATATAGCTAATTTTGATTTAAAAAAGTTATTTTGGCCGATCGGTCCTATGGGAGCTATATGATATAGTCAACCGATTTTGTTGAAATTTGGTACAGTACTTGAGAATCATGAAAAATACCAAATTTGGTTACGATATCTTCATGAACAAATGAATTATCCATCTAAAACTTTTTTTTTTTGTCGAGGTCGTCTCAAACACCCATATGGGAGGTATATAATTTACCCCCGATATCAAAAAAAGAAAATTAACTTATCTCCTATGGAATAATATGGGATCTAATGTGAAAGATTGGTTACTCTAGCTCTTACCATCTCTGAGATCTAGGCGTTCAAACGGACAGACGGACAGACGGACGGACGGACAGACGGACGGACGGACATAAGTATATCGACTTCTCTATTCGCCCTGACCATCGGTCGTCGTAAACAAAACTTATGTGCAAGTTGTTAACGTGAAAATTAATGGCTGGTCGACAAATTCGTTGCGGATTGTTGGGAAATTATACGAAAATAGAAATAATATTATTATTACATTAATGTGCTTTAAAACAGGTCTATTTAAAATCATCCACATTCAGCTCTGCACATTAACTATGGGATCACCGAAACAATCCGTCTTTTATTGGGTTTCGCCTCCTCTCGTCGATTTGTTTCTTTATCCAGCAATTCAATTGCAATGTAATAAATAATAAATGTTCATGATTTTAATTTAATTTCGCGCTTTTACAAATGTGATATTTGTAAAAAAATGATTATTGATAATTATTTCGATAAATTGCACATTTTGTAAGTTAACCAACACTGTCTGCTTTTTGCTAGGTGGCTTTTTTCTTGTCTGCATCAAGCCTTCTAACAGGCGAACAGCAAAGTTAAAAAATGTGCATTTAGGATCAGTTATGCAGCGCCATATTGAAATTCCCTCTCATAATGAAATTCAAGCTAAAAGAGTTAATCAGAGTGAGACAGATATATGGCATTGTTAGAACAAAACACCAAACAAGTACAGTTACATTTGTGTTTATTTGTTTTTATGTTTATAGCTAGCTTATCATGAATAAAATTGCGGGGTTTTAATTGGCGAATCAAATTGCATTCATATGCTGCTAAGTACTTGCTGTTGATTCTGTTCGCCTGGTAGATCAGTTTGATTCATTCTGGAGAAAACCTATCGCTTGTTTATAAATTATTTATCAATTCGAAATTAAATCAGTAATGGAAACAAAAAGTAAATCAAATTTTATAAATTAATTCTTACACGGAGAAATTATACTGAGCCTACAAGTATTGAATTAAGTTAATAATCGTTTTAGCTGAAATATTAATATTTGGTTTATAAATAAATAATTAAGTCAAAAATCGTGATCTAATCAAAAAAAATAAGAATTAATACACTAAGATGAATTTTTGATTTTGTCCTGATTTCGATTGATTTTTAAATTAAAATTGAATAAAGCTTTTAAAATTATTCAGACAGCATGAACTTATAAATATAACAGGCCAGCAGAAGCTGATTCATTATCAGCTGCAATATATTCACCGGCGAATCAGTTATGCAAAGCCATATTTAAATTCATTCTCACACTGATCTCTATTTTAAGCGGGCAGAGAAAAAAAGAAAGAAATAGATAAATTTATTTGTGATACAGTTACATTTATTGCTTACTTGTTTTTTGTTTGTTTACAACTAATCATAAACAAATTGATGGACTTTTAATTAGCGAATCAAATTGCACTTATTTTATTATTTTTAATGCTGCGACTGCTTACTAATTTTTCTGTTTGCCTGTTAGATAAGCTTAATTCAGCATCTGTATCACGTGACTCCTCTAGCTTCTTTACATTTTAAAGAGATTTTTACGTTTTTGAGATAGATTTATGGCCACGATAACATGACAAGGAATACCCATACCAAGAGACGGTACTGCAATTTCCAATTTTAGCTGACTTTTTAAGTTAGATTTTATGTTAAGTGTTATGTTAACAGGCGAACAGAAACTCTCACAGCCCGCAGTTTATGCATTAAATGCTGGACTAGTTGTAATTGGCCAATAAAATCATACACCAAAAATCAACGGCATTTTTTAATATCATGCTCCCACTAAACTCCATTGTAAACAAATAGTGGTGAAAAGAAGCTGTAAAGTAAAATAACTGTTTGCTATCATAAACAAAATGGTGCTTTTTTGATTGGCGAATCAGATTGCATCATTTTTATTATTTATTGCTGTGTCTACTAGTTATTAATTGCTGCTCACCTGGTAGTTGAGTTAAATTCAAACAGATATAAATTGCTTATTATCCGTATGACTTAGCGAAATTGCTCAGGGTTGGACCACTCCTTAAGAATTTAAAATCAAACGATATTAGATTTGGATGAATATCGAGTTTTTAAACTTTGCTAAATAGGTTAAATGTTAAAAATTGTTTAACTGTTTAATCCGCAAATGTCAACACACGAATAACTCAAATACGGTTTATTTATATTTTCGCTCACATGAACCTCCATTTTGAGCCAAAAAAAAAAACATAAAATGGTTGATTGGCCAATCAGAATACAATAATTTTATTTTTCGTATTTATGCAGCTACTGGCTATGGGTTTCTGTTCGCCTGGCAGACCACGTTGACTTAAACAGGTAAAAAAGGCTCGAAATTTTATGTAAACAAATATCAGGCCGCGCTGGAATGACATTATCAGCGCAATAAGTTTAAACACAGAAAGGTCAGCGGACATCATATGATTTTCCAGATTAGCAGAAAAACATAAAAATCAGCGCTGATAAGTTCAGCTTATGTCAGCGCGCTATCTGCGCATTCTAACGTTTAGAGCATTTTTCTGCTTGTACCAACTTTGCCGAGGTAATAGGCGACCAGAAAAAACAGAACCAAGTTATTTCCTTGTGGATCAGTTAAAAATTGCACTTACATACTTACTAACAGGCACACTGACAAGCTGCGCCATTCACTCTCATACTAAACGCAATTTTAAGCAGAGAGAGCAACAAGGATAGATATATACAATGAGATCGTAATGTAAAGAATAAAGCTGCGTGAGCAAATTGCACATGCACAAAACTGATACTTTATTGCACTGTGACCGTTATTCAAAATGGTCGTCCTTTAAATGGCCAATCGAATTGCATATCTTTAACTGTTTAGCTGTTTACTGCTGTTGTTTCTGTTCGCCTGGTACATTTAACAAGCATAGGTATACGGCAAGTTAGAGCAGCGCAGCTATATATTTAAATATTTGCTATATCTGCTTGCCTCAATCATTTTATGAAGATCGGTTTATTTAATAATTTAATTTAAATGCATTTTACCAAGAAATTTTACCCAGCTTTACTTACCATAATTTTGCTGTTAAATGTGAGAAAAACAATAATCAAGCTTTTTATTTATATTTTCTTGAGAAATTCTATTTTTCTACTAGTTTATTTGTAATGAAAATTAAACATAAGCTCAAATGAAATACATAGTTTTGAGTACAAAATTAAAGTTTAAAGGAGATTACATGTAACATGTCGCTGTGTGTGTGTTGGTGTGTTTGTTTATACATACATATAAAAAAACTTAAACATAAACATCGTTTTTGGGCAAAAAATTGTCAAAAAAGAGAAACCTACAGCACCCTTTAGATTGCAGAGTATAAAACAAAAGCAACATGAGCAACGACAGTGGCAACAAAGTGTTAATGTGTGCACACACTCACACACACACAGATAGCTGCAGTTAGACAGACGGACAAAGAGACAGAAGTTTGTAAAAATGCAACCGCAGAAAATGTGCAAACTAAAAGAGCGAACGGGAGAGAGAGAGCATGCAACATGATGGCGTAAAGACAAGTGGCGAAAATGCACACATACAAAATGAGACACACGCATACATATGCATATGCGTGGATTTGAAAATGGCGTCGCTGTTGTTGACTGTATTTAAAATGCATATAAAATAAAAATAAAAAGTGGAAACTGCAAATAATAACAAAATTTGCTTTTAATATTTTGAATAAAGGATAAAAAATTTACCTTTTTTGGAATTTAATTTAAGAAATATTAAAAGTAGGGAAATATTGCAAAAGCAATTTAATTACTAGAGATCAGCTCTCTAAATAAAACCTGAAAAGAAAATTGAGTGTAGCTTATGTTAAGGAACACTTTAATGAGTTTATCTCTTTTTTTTGTATATATTTATAGAAATACTAATAAATTTGTTTTTGTTTTACATTTTTTTAAGATATCAAAAATTTTTGTCTACTATTTTTATGATTTTTAAAAAAATGTTTAGCTAAAAAGGATTTTCCGGAATGCCTTTTGCTACTGCACCCTTTGTAATTTGGGCACCTCAAGGGCAAGAAATTTAATTAATAAATTAGGGAAATATTACAAGACAAATAAATTACTAGAGATCAGCTTTCTTATTAAAAAATGGATGAGAAAACTGACTGTGGTTTAATGACCACGTTAATGATTAATAAATGAAATGATGATGAAATTAACATAAATACATTTTTTTTATTAAAATTTAGATTATAATTTTTGTATTTTATTAATATAAAAAAAAAGTACAACTAAAAAGGTTTATCCGACATGTCTTGAACTACTGTCCCCTAGTAATTTTGGCACTTAATTTTTAACAAAATGGATCATAATAAATACTTATTTGTTGCCACAAAAATCGAGTAAAATTTTTTTCGATATTATCACAAAAAAAGGGGATTTGGGATACACTGTATTGGACGAAAAAAAAAAAGAAAAGCCAAGCAGCTCCGCTTTTCATCATGTGAAGTTTCTATTTTAACACATTTTCTTACACCTAACCAAGCCGTGATTAAAATTGACATAAAAGATTGCAGATTAAAAATAAAAAACAAAAATACTTGGAAGATAAGCTCACTGTAGTTCTTTTTATAAAGGCTAAAGAGCCACGAGCAATTGAAAAATAAGTTCTTTAGCTCTGTCATCTTTCTGACTATAAAAATAATAAAACCCTTGACCACAGGTTGCAAAGTAGGTATGTAACTTTTAATCCCAGAAGTGCTAGGATCCAAGTTATGAAAACAAAAAAGGCAAAGTATTTATACTAAAGTAGGAATGAACGCACCGAGTAGACAAATTTTTCTTAATCTTGTATATTATATTTTAAGCTAGATATTTCAAGCCATTATGCCACTAAATAAAACTTTATTTAATTAAGACCTTGTAATGTGAATTTATGCGTTAAAATACAAAGCAAGCAAGTGAAAAAATTACAAAATGTCTCCCCAAATAAGGTACCAAAAGCTACGATTTAAAAAAAATATTGATGATGCGTAATGTACAGAAAATTCCAGTTTTTAAATTTAAAACTGCAGCATTTGGTATCTAAACCAGCTAGACCATCTTTTTTAAAAAAAATTTTCATTTTCAAAAATCATAGCATACTTCTCGGAGCTACCTTGGAAGCGTGAGCTTAAAAGCATTTGGAATGCTTATTTTGTATATCCTTGACGTCAGTTACTTTTTCTAAAAAAAAAACTTGTTATTTTTGCATATATATATATATATATACATAGTTCTTAAAGACATTAAAGACAGGTCTGTGCGTGAATCAAAAATTTAAAGTCAAGGTTCTCGCAAATATATATATAGTATTTCCCACATAATAAGTATATAGTTTGTACCAATTATGAATTTCACTCAAGTTTATTTATATAAATTCCTATAAGTCCAGCAAGGACTATAGGGCCACTGCAAATCTCCTCCACTTTTGTCGATCGCCAGACATTTGTTTAATTTGTTGTCAGATCAACTTTCCTGTGCCATGTGTGAGCTGGCCTGCCTTGGCGTCTTCTTTATCCTTGGGGATTCCACGCAAATGCACAGGCTTTCTCAGCGAGTGACCTAGCCATACCCATTTACGTTTTTTAATTACATATATCATATATTGGTTTGGTACGCGCTAGGAGTTCGTCAGTATTTTGCGTAAACATCGATTGACAAAGAAGGAGGGGTTGTAAGAGGCTAGTGCTAGCGTTCCATGTTTCGCATCCGTATAAAATAATCGACATATTTGTTTCAAAAATTTTTAATTTTGTTTGAGGTAAGAGCTGATTCGACTTCCATATAAGCAGGCTCTAGTTTAGTTAGGTCTGGTAAACTGCCAAACGAGATCCACTAAAGGCCACCACAAGATGCAATAACAAACAATGATATATCCTTTAACACACAGACACACATATACTTACACGCTATTCATTCGCATGTATTGCATGCTCGCATTTTCTTTTATTTATGTTAAAGTTTCCTCTTTTTTCCATATCTCTTTTTTTATTTTTATTTTTGTCATTTTTACATGTGCACAGACTTTTTGTACTCTATATGCTTAGCTTCATGGGTATTATGGATTTATACAACGCATGTAACTGGAGAAAGAAGTCCCTAAATTGCGTGAGTAAGTTAGCAATTGAGATCCTACGTGTCCATTCGTCATATGAGCACCTTTACTCCATATATAGTTTATATTTTTTCTATGCGAATTTATAAAGTTATATTAAAATAAAATAAAATTTATTTTGTCAAAATACTTATGCCGTCGACTGTATGCAACAGGGGATAGAAGTCTCTAAATTGTCTATATGACTAGCTGTCTTTATGATATAAAGATCTTAAGAGACTTTAAGAGCTAGAGATACGTATTAAGAACATAAAAATTTTCAAATATTTTGAATAAAGTCAAGAAATACTTTTTTTTTTTTTAAGTATATGGCCATGGCTTCCTCACATACACATACATAAAACTAATATAATATAGACTGTTACTTATTAATTTAAATTAAAGTTTGATTACTGGTATTAAGGAAGATTTAATTCAATATTGAGAGTAAAATTTGAGGTTTTTTAGTTCCTAAATTTTCGCAAGTCCGAAATGGCTGCTGGACTCCTTTTGCTATAGACTCTATAGTATAAAGCCAATCATATTACAATCGACGCATATCCGAACAAGGGCAAAAAGTGTTAAGAACTTGTTGAAATATGCATTTTATACATATAATATTTAAAAATAGGTACAAATTGATTGCAAATTTTAACAGTTTTTGGATAATATTTCTAAGGACAAAGCAAAAACAATGAACAATACAAGCTTTTTAAAAACTAAAATATGTTTATTTATTGTATATTTTTCATATTTTCTTAAATTTTTCTGTTAGTCCGAAGTCATGTTTTTATAGTTAAAGTTTTATATTGCAATGTTTTGCGTAAAAAACTACAAATAAAAAATCTATTATCTTTTCAATGCGAGTTTGCAAGCCCTACGAGGGTTGTCGTCATATAACAGTAGAGTCTGAGCAGACTCATATTTTAACAATTTTTTTTTATTATTTCCTTTAATGTGGAGATACCTACAATTGAGATTAAATTTATAAGTTTTTTTTTTGTATTTATTTCCTAACTTGTCAACTTGTCACTATAATAAAAACCAACACCTAACCCTTCTATGATCGAAATATCCTTTGGACTGATAGTCTTTGTGATTGTTGTAATCCAGATATACAGTTTCAAAAAAATTTACCTAAAATAAAGTTAAGATAATCGTTTACGAAAGTTTTTACAATATTTTTTAAAATTGTTTGGCTTAGCTAGGTATGCATAGATGAAATATGTCTATTCAGTTCGGCACGATTTCATTTTTATACCCTGTACCGTATGGTACCAAGGGTATATTAAGTTTGTGCAAGCCGAAAATGTATGTAACATATAGAAGGAGACGTCGGAGACACCCCAAAGTTACCTAAAATATCATCAGGGTGAATAGAGAAGTCGATATACCCATGTCCGTCTGTCCGTCTGTCCGTCCGTCCGTCTGTCCGTCCGTGTGAACGCCTAGATCTCAGAGATGGTAAGAGCTAGAGTATCCAAACTTTCACATTAGATCCCATATTATTCCATAGGAGGCAAGTTTATTTTATTTTTTTGATATCGGGGATAAATTATATAGCTCCCATGGGGGTGTTTGAGACGACCTCGACAAAAAAAAAGCGTTTTAGATGAATAATTCGTTTGTTTATGAAGATATCGTAAAGAAAGAAATTTGGTATTCGAAAGTTTTTTATAGTTCCCAAACACTGTACCAAATTTGATCGAAATCTGTTGACTATATCATATAGCTCCCATAGGACCGATCGGCCAAAATAACTTTTTTAAAGTAAAATTCGCTATATTTCGTTTTTTAATAAAGATATCCTAACCAGATTTGGCGTTTGGAAATTTTTTAGACCACTTAAGCAATGTGCCAAATTTGAACAAAATCGGATGACTATATCATATAGCTCCCATAGGTCCGATCTTCCAAAAAATCGATTTTTTAACAAAATTTGTTGTGTTTCGTTTGTTTTTTAAGATATTGGGACCAAATTTGACATTCGTGAGTATTTTATAGTTCCTAAGCACTGTACCAAATTTAATCCAAATCGTTTGACTAGATCATATAGCTCCCATAGGACCAATCGGTCCAAAAACACGTTTTTTATACAAAATTCGATGTGTTTTGTTTGTTTGTAAAGATATTCGAAATAAATTTGGCATTCATTTCTTTTTTAAGGTATTTAAGCACTGTGTCAAATTTTATTGAAATCGGTTGACTATATCATATAGCTCCCATAGGAACGATCGGTCAAAAAAAAAATTTTTGCTTAAAAATTCTTCTGTTTTTGGTTTTTTGTGAAGAAATCGGACTTTATTACAAGCTAGTGGTGCAGGGTATCCCAAAGTCGTTTGCGCCCGACTTTACGTACGCCATTTTATTTAAATATTATAGTACAAAAATGATTGAATTGAGTCGAAAACCTTTAAATATCTAGGCAAAAATAATTAATTATAAACTCTCTTTCCTTTTAAATTTTTTTCATTTATAAATGCACGCGAGCCATATTATTTAATTTTCAAAAAAACTCCCTACTATCTCAAAACATTTTCCAAAACCAAAGTAAAAAAATAACGTAAAAGTTAAACCGTCAAAAGCATTTTAATCGAATTAAGCATTATTGAAATTAGCATAATACAATATTGATACGTTATAAAGAAAATTAATATTATGAATAAATTAAATTAAAATAAATAAAAATTAAAAAAATATTTTTTATTTTCTTGACCAAATTTTCGTTCTTTATATTTATTTTAGACCAAAACTGCTCGACTATTTCATATGTAGTAGGCTACCAAACAAAAGTTTACTCAGTTTTGTGCTCAAACAAATTCTTACGATTCCTGAAGTCGCGTGTAAAATACATTATATCGTAAATTTAAAAGGAAACAACAAAGAAATTAAAGAAAAGTCTACTAAAAAATATCGTCCGTGGCAGACGCTCCATTTTTCGAGTACTATCGATAATTTTAATCAATATATCGATAGCTTACTTGCTGTGCAGCAAGAGCAAATTGCGTGTTTTTTTTCAAACCTAGGAGTGGTACTAGATCCAAAGCTCAACTGGAAGGACAATGTGGTAAAAAGGATAGAGAAAGCGTACATAGCATATTACACCAGTAATAGAATCATCAGCACGAACTGGGGTCTGAACCCTAAGATTGCCCTATGGATGTAGTATACATGGACAGCCGTCGTACGACCCATCATCACATATGGTGCGCTGGTATGGTGGCCAGCATTGAGCAGGCAATACAACATCAGGAGACTAAGTACACTGCAACGAGCGGCCTGCGCAAGTGTTACGGGCGTAATTAGATCATGCCCAGCAGAGGCGTTAAATGTGATCTTGAATATGATTCCGATTGACATCCAATTAAAGCTAACTGCAGCAAACACGGCCACCAGAATCAAAGAAACTGGACTCTGGAGGACTAGTACCTTCGGACATGGCAGCATTCTGAAGGGTCAAGAGACTAGCAAATCAACAGATTACATAACACCAGTACTGGACTTCAAGAAGAGGTTCGACGTCAGATTCCCGACGCGAAAGGAGTGGGACATGAACAGGGAAATGAGAGCAGACGCAGCTGCAATCTATATTGATGGATCCAAGATGGATCGCGGTGTAGGAGCAGGGATCTACTCGGACGAACTCGAAGTATCTCTCTCCTATCGCCTAGGCAACAGAAACAGCATCTTCCAGGTGGAAGTTTTTGGCATCAGAGAAGCATGTAAGGTGCTGAATAATCATCCGAGTCAGCTGGCGGAGGTGTGTATATTCTCCGACAGTCAAGCAGCTTTGCTGGCGATCAAATCGCCAACCGTGAACTCAGAAATCATCAGGCAATGCAAAGAAGATCTCAATGCCCTTGCAAGCAGAATGAACATCGCTCTCGTATGGGTTCCCGGACATAGGAACGTATACGGGAATGAAAAAGCTGATGAACTGGCGAAAAAAGGAGCATTAGATGGCGAAGCAGCGGAGGTAGCTGTCAAATACCCCCCCAGCGCTATCAAAAGAAAACTTCTTCTGCGAGCTCAGAACAAGCCTGAAACCAGATGGAAAAATATTGGCACTTGAAGCCAAAATTTAAATCTATTAAGCTTTTGGAAGGTTTGTATAAACCATTAAAAAAAAAAATAACAAAAAATGATTTTATACTTTCAGGCCCGTGTTGGACTACAAAACTTAAAAAAAATGTTTATGCATTTCTGAAACTTTGAAAGTGCGGAGATGTTCAGTAAAAGTGGCCTTAAAGTTTTGGACAGGTGGAGCCGACTAGAAATGTAGACATGATCATCTTGTGCCATAAAAACCAGACACTTGAAGAAATATATATAAATAATATTAAACATTTTGAAATATACTTTTTGCATTAGAATTTCACTTTTAATGTGCCATATGACACTTTGTCCGATGGTTTCAACTTTCTAAGTCTAAACTACATTTTTTCGATAGTATCCCCCACCTCTAATTGAAAGATATTTGTTTGTTAATTGTTTACTGACCACTATTTGGCTTTTAAAAGGATTTACGACTTAAATATCGAGTGGTGGCGCCACTTCTAGTTAATAGCACAATTACAGATTATTTATTTTGATAGACAAAATGACACCACGTTTTTATATATCCAATCATTTTTTTATAAAATCAAAATTCTCTAACAATATATTTTATGTGTTACTAGAAAATAAAATTTGTATATATTTATACTTAAAAAAATCATTAAAAAAATACAATTAAAACTTTCAGCAAAATAAAATTATTTAACGCACTTAATTAAACAAGTTATTTTGCTTTAACTATTAGCCTGTTTAAACAAAAGGTGAATTATAAGCATATAAAAAATAATCGATGTTCTTTATGCTTCATAAGCATGCGTTAGATTAACTTATAAGCTACCCGCACTGTTTTGTATTATTTTTAAACGCTGCAGTCTTAAAGCTATCAAAGTTATATTTCCAAATTGAGTTTTATAATAGTATTTTTTAAATATTTTTATAATTTTTGTTAAAAGAAAAAATTCCGTGCAGAGTATTTCACAGTCATGCAGACTTAATTTTTTTTTGTTCCAGTTATGACTGCTTGCGGTTTCCTTCTTTTCATGTTATTTATGTTTATTTGCATATATTTTATGTAAAATACGCGCACACACTCACACTCTCACACACATCACACAGATACAAATGGAACATACTAAAACATGCTCATTTATTTGCATACACTGTGCGAATTTGTTGGGTCTTTGAGTGAGAGAGTTGAATTGCATTTTTTTTTTGTATAGTATAAAAATTCTATGCCTTTATGTACATCTGTGTGTGTGTGTGAGTGTGTATCTGTGTGTTTTGCAAATTAGTAGACAAATAATGGCAACAAGAACGAAAATAAAATGTCTGCAAAATGAAAACCTACTCCTGGTAGGAAGTTCTTTGAACTCTCCTCAACATTAAAAAATATTTTTATAAACTAAAATTAAAATGTGAATAAAAAACTGAGAAAATAAAATACATACGCTGCATGAATTAACTAAATTTAAATTCCCAAAGGATATCATTTGCATATAAAATGACTAAGGAATAGATGCGTATGGTTGTTGTCCTTATGAGAGGAGTTGAAAAAGTGGCACATAAGCAGCTTAAGTTGGGGCTAAAAACAAATTGCATGCAAATGAGCCGCAATTAAAATGCAACTTGCAACTTGAATTGGAGACTAGAGGCAGTAAAAATAAAGAAAGATCTACTAGTTTTATTTTTTTTATGTTGTAGGTTTGTTATGTATATTTTACATAATTAGGTTTGAGTTTAATATCATGTTGTCCGTTCTAAGACCTATCCTGTTATCAGATATAAGAGGTATATACAATTTGTTTAATGAAATTCCACGTGGAAATGGGAAAGAAAATTAGTCGAACTAAAAAATCGATAAAATTAAAAATATTTAAAAAAATGTGGTACAGTCGAGGCGGCGACCGATAGTGGTATTCCCCTGTACCTTTTCTCTCGAAAAAACCTTTTTGTGCATATTCCTAATATGAACTTTCTAATTGGAATTAATTTTTTTTTTTTTGAAATTCGATATTTATACCTATAAGTTCAGAAAATTTTTATCGATTCAGATAAAACTCAAAAGTTACGTCAAAGAAGCTATTTAAAGAATATAGAGTAAGTTTCGGGGAGAAAAAACGATAAATCGATTGCGGGGGTTGGGGGTCCGCATCGATAAAATTTGGATGTGGATTTGTTCATTAGAGCCACGTGAAACTGCTTACCAAAAATTGCGATTCCAGGTCAATTGTAACCATAATTAGGTAGAGTCAAATATTGACGCAGTTTATAGGCAAGGGCAGGTGAAATTTATATATTTTTGACAATAACTTTTGCTCTATTTTTCCATTTTTTTTTGTTTTTGACACACAGAAAGATCCATAATGCATTACATTATTAAATTTCAGATACAAATTTTTAACGGTGTGATCAAAAACCGCAAAAATCTACCGCGGGGGATCGGGGAAAAATATTGACATGTTTCAATAAACTTAATCTTTTGAGGAACTATGCGCACCAGCCGCTACAGTTTGGTGTCTTTAGCTCTTCTAGTCTCCAAAATCTTGGCGTTCGTACGGACGAACGGACGGACATGGCTCAATCACTACCCGAGCTTATGATACGCATTTTGGTATAAGGGACTTGGGGTCTGCCACGCCTCCTTCTGACCGTTACATACATTGCACAAATCTAGTTTACCCTTTGTACTTATAGGTACAGGATATAAAAATAATTCATATGCCTAGTACAACAATAAAGATGAAGAACTTCGACGTTGGGCTGAATATTTTTGCGAAGCTCTGAACAATCCGCTGGGCTTAGAAGAGTTCGAAGATCATCCAGAGAAACCGACTGAGCCACCAATCTTGCATGGTGTTAGCATTATTAGGACACTTAATAACAACAAGGCAACAAAACAACAACAACATAACAACAAAGATGAAGAACTGCGACGTTGGGCTGAATATTTTTGCGAAGTTCTTAACAATCCGCTGGGAAGATCATCCAGAGAAACCGACTAAGCCACCAATCTTCCATGGTGTTAACATTGGTATTATTAGGACACTTAGCTACAAAGCCCTTGATAATGTTCATGCTGAATTTTTAAAGAGTGATCCTGATACAACAGCGAACATCTGGTAGATAACCAGATAGATATCTTACAGGAGATATGGAGAGCCGAAATACTTCCGAGAAGCTGGCATGAAGGGATTCTTGTTAAGATTCCCAAGAAAGGTGACGCCTCAGATTGCAACAATTATTGAGGGATAACACTTCTTTCGGCTCCGAGCAAAATTTGAACGTCGCTGATTATGAATCGCATCTCTCTTGCTGTGGAAGGTACGCTGCGAGAAAACCAATTTGGTTTTCGACAAGACCGATCCTGTATAGACTTACTGCAACGAGTTTCAATACTCAATCTACGCAGCCTTCGTAGGAGTTCATTTTAAGAAAGCGTTTGATAGCCTGAAACGCCCTTTTCTGTGGAGCACTTTACACAACCGAGGCATGCCAGAAAAGATTATCAACATGATCAAAGCCACATAATCTCACATGTAGGGCTAGCCATTCTGGTCTACTTTCTAATCCATTTTCAATTAAAACTGGAGTTAGGCAAGGATTCTTGCTATCGCCTTTACTCTTCGTGTTGGCTTTAGACGAGGTACTTAGATCTTCACTCACGGGGCGCGAAGGCATACAATGGAGCCCGTTCAATCAGTTGGAATATCTTGAATATGCAGACGATGTATGCTAGAAACATTCAGCTTAAATTCTTAGATTCAGGTTTTGTAAACCGGTGTATAAGAAATCTGCGAATTTGGTGGCCCCAAAGAATTGCAAACAATGATTTATGGTCACCCACCGAGCAAACACAAGTAGCGTATGAGATCGAACGCCGCGAATGGAACTAGATCGGCCATACAGTAAGACGTCCAAATAACAACATCGCCCGACAAGCTGGAAACCACAATTTTAGACGTCCCGTAGATAGATAGATTTAAGTTGATTGTTAAGGCTCTATCCTCCACTTAAGAGTCCAGAATTCGTAGTAGTACAACAATAAATCAAATTTCAAATAGTTGAGCACATATTTAGTACAGTGAAAATAGGGTTTGAACCTCCAAGTGGAGAGGTATATCGTATATGAATTTTCTTTTTTAAAAATTAATTTAACTTTAAACTTGAATACAAACCAAATATGTACTATTGGGGATGGGATTATCTTCGTCTATTAATAGTTCTCCAACTCTACCTCCGCCCAAAAAATAAAAAAATTGCAACACAAAAAAGATGCTTACAATTTCCCTACTTCAGTTTTTCAATAATTTCCATACAATAAATAACATAACGGAAACAAAACTCGAAATCTTAACTAAAAAAAAAAACAATCTCAACCTACGAAAAATTTTAAGCGTAGTTCAAACATATTAAAAAAAAAATTATTAATCAACTAAGTTTGACAGATAGTTGTTACTTATGGCATATGCTGCTTAAATCGATTGAGAATTATAAGCTTTTTTTAAATAAAAGTGTAGCACTTTGCGGTCCTATTCAAAGATGAACTGAGGAACGCAGAATGATTTACAACTTACAAGTTTGTGTGCAATATCATTTAGCTTTTAGCATAGTTTAAGTTTTCATTTTTATTACAGTAGTTAAAATAACAATTTAATATTAAGGTTAATTCTGCCCAAACATTAACCTTAAATATGCTGACAATAAAGTCCCACCCACACTTGTAAAAATATCTCTGCCAAAATTTGGCACACTTCCAACTTCCCTTTAAGAAGACCCGGAAAAAAAACCAACTCTTAATTGCTTTAAAATCTGAAATTGATTACAGTAAATGCATTGAAGCAAAGTCCCCAAAAGACCGCTAAAAAGCTACTGAGGAATGCAATGGTGGCTTGTGGTGTCCTCTCATCGTTGTCATGCATTTTCATTACGTTAACTGGTTACGATAAAAGGTAGAAAGGTAGGAGTAAAAAAAAGGGAGAGGATAAATTGCCGTATGCTCAACTGCTCCGCTGCTGCTTTTGCTCCCCTGCTGCTACCCAGCACCAGATTGGCAGCGCAGTGGTAGCCAAGCGACAATTGCCAGCTGGTTGATGTTGATTCTGTTGCAGATTCTCGTGACTGCTGCTGCTCCGGCTGCTTCCTGATGCCACTTGGAGCAGCTTAACTCTGGCCTTAGCCTTCAGCCATGCAAATTAAATTTTGCAAAGCGAGCGCAAACCAAAATGCGTGCGAGTGTTATGTAAAATCGCGCAGCAGGTGGAACGGCAGCTTCAGCTTCGGATCCAGCGACAAAAACTACATCGCAACGAGTTGGCAGGGCGGCATCAAAAGAAACGCTGCTGCTGCGGCATCTGAGTTGAAAGTGAATTGTACAAAAACACCGCAAATGACGTCGACATTTACGCGCTGCTCGAAGGATAAAGAAAACAGTTAACAAAACAGAACAAAACAAAAAAAAAGCTAAATGGGTACAAAAGAAAAATGCAAAAAAGCGACAATTGCAGCTGCTTTTGGCTTTTAGTTTTCTTTCTTGCTCTTTGCTCTTTGTTCCTGTTGTTGTTGTTGTTGTTGTTGGTTTAAGTTAAATATGCACAGTGGTGACTTTTGAATGACATTAAAATGACTGCACAGTAGGATAAAATGGCGATCTTTTTTTAGCATTAATTTGAAAAATGTTGCGAGAATCTTGGCATTTTTTTATTCTTTTAATTATAAAGTGTGTTTTTAATAGGGTCCGCATTTTCGATAGGGATATCTTTGAAATCAATTGCCACTTTTGATAAATATCAAGGTAATTTTATTAAGTAGGGCCTAACAATTCATCATGAATGATTAACACCACATCAAATATTCGAGATTTAGGGTTTGAATAATCGTTCATCAGAACGTGTTATTTATCGTGTTTTTTGATAGGTTCCAACTCATTTGGCACTCCATGATGTCCGACTATCAACCGGAATGAGAACAGCACGGTCCGAAGAAAATATCATAGTTGTAGAGGAGTCTAGAGGAAAATCCAAAGCCCCTTCAGATTTTTTCTTTGGATACAAAAACAACGCTTTACAATTTACACTAGTTTACAGTGGAATGTATCCTCAACATTTTTAAGTCGTTTCCGCAGTAAAATAGCATGCTAATATCGAAAATGGAGTCAAAAATTTTTTCATGCAATGTATTTTAAGATGTTTGGCAAAAACATTATTTGCATTAAGTTTAGTGTGTTTAGTCAATAGAAAAACTATTCAAGAATGTGCGTGTAAAATTTCTGATAAAAATTCTGAGTATTTCTAAAGATACAGTTGGTAAAGTGACGCTGTATGGGACAGAAAATCCCTCGTTGCTTCTAGGAGACGGAGAAACAGCACAAAAGAGGGTAGAACTGCCCGTTAAGAACTCGAAGGGCTTCATATAACAACTGGGAGTAGCAAATTAGGAATTGACCTCTGTAAGTTTTGTTAGTCTAATACCCCTCGATTATAGTCGCCTTGACATGGCGAGGAGGCTCAGTAGCTGCAAAGATTCTGAGAGCAAGGCCAGCGGTAGCACCACCCTTGCCGGTAAGGTCTTCGAGAAGTAGTAAAGCGAAGAACGATCCACAAAGTAGCGTCTGTACTCAGAATAAGCGGCTGCAAAAGGCGTCTGTTCTCCAGGTTAGGAGCTGCCAATTTAAAAGAGTTGTCAGGACTGACTCACTGTCAAAACCCTGCTCCGTCACATATTTGCTTACTCTCAAACCCGAGGAACATTCAATCTCTAAGTAGTACCTGTTTTCCTGCAGCTAATCCAGACGACGTACGTGGGAGGGGTCATATAGAATAAATGAGTTGACTGAATAAAATAAAAAAAAATCATGGATTTTAAACGAAAATTACGGACATTGCGTCCGGACGAACAACTTATTTAAGTCGGCCATGAATAACGTCGCCATTTAGGAAAATTTGGATTTTTTTTTTTTTAAATATTGTTCAGAAGTACCCTTTAAATAAATGTAGAAAGTCATAGATGAATTGCGTATCTTTCATTACCAAAAAAAAAACTTGAAAAATATCTTTTTCTGGACGTTTCATGCGGTGACCCTCCTAAGAAAAAAAGCCACTACTCCACAGCAGATATTGGTTGTACTAAACTGGGTCTTATATATTAACACTTTCATATAGTAAGTAAAGAAAGTGAATTTTAACTAAATTACGTATACGTAACACAGGCAGAAGGGTCAAAAAATGTTCCCCAATGTTATGCTTGCTATTCCTAATAATCCTTCAAGTTCGAGTTCTGTACAGGCGTTTCCCAAATTTATTCCAACAATTTGATTTTATTGGAACAGTGTGACCTGGTCAATATTTCAAATGCATTTATTTCTAATAATTTTCAGAAAATTCTGAATTTTCTATAGTATAAAAATAAAAATTTGAGCTCAATGCCATAAATTGTAAATAGAGATTCTTGTATATCACTTTTGGCGAGAAAACAAATTTGGAAAGTCAAAAATAGAATTATGTAAAAATCCCAATTTTTCGCATTAATTTATTTATTAGAATATTTCACTATCTTTCGAATTCTGTTAATCATAGCATATTCGTCTTATCGAATGATACTACTACTACTTATTCTGGACTCCTAAGTGGGGCATAGAGCCTCATTGGTTACATTCATCGTGTTGTCGTTATAACGTGAAATTAGCACCTCCAAATCCTTTGTGCTGGCTACCGTAGCAGGGGGATTGACCAATAATTGTTGGGTACCACTTGGAGATATGTTTCCATTATTGTTTTGTTCCATGTTATTCTAATTTATAGTAAGAAGCCGCCCCTGATATGTGGAAACAGACGCTTACCTGAAGGCAATTTGGCTGCCAAAAAGGCATTAGGGTTTATTGTGGACTGCTCTTAGCGTCAGAACTCTTCCTCGACCTTACCGGCATGGATGGCCCTACCGATAGATGCTACCGACGGCTTCGCTCTTGGATTCATCGCCCCTTATAAGCCCTCTCACCACGACAAGGTGGCAATCCCCGAGAGGTCTTTGAAAATTTTCGTCGTAATTTAAGAATTTTTAGACTTGATTGGAATTCAATATTTTTGTTTCGTAAATTAACAAATTTTAGTCTGAATTCAAGATTTGTTGGTCTAATTTTTATAAATTAAATCAAGAAAGCAAAAATTTTTATAAACGATTTTTTATTAGTGCAGGCAGTCAAATTAAATGTTTTTAAAACATACAAGCTCTGGTAGCATTTTTATAAAATTAATTCGCATTACAATATATAGCAACTACTTAAAAAATGTAATCTGTCTTCTTACATACGAACCTTATTTTATCTCCGAATTATAACGAGCATAAACTTTTCCCATACTCACAACAAACAAAAAGCAATAACTGCTCTTTAGTTGCACTTTAAAATCTCTAAAATCACTTGATGCATAATTCTAAAATATTTACACGTCGGCTAATAATTGATAGCCATAGCCATGTAGTGTATATTTTGCATGTTTTTGTCTATGGCTCTCGAATGTTTTCATTATTTACCCAAAGGATTTGGCATTAAATTTGCAATGCATTCCAGCACATTAGGCAGCCATTATTTGGCTAATTTTCGTCTTTTAGCCATATAATTTACACAAAATAACACACGACTGCACATTCACACGCACATACACTGTGACTCTCACACACACACACACCCATGGATGTACACGCATAGCACACGCTTACACAAACACGCACACGCACGCATAGCAATTGTAGCAGCTGCCATTTTGTATTACGCTCAGCACTCATACGCAACGTTACACATTGGACCGCGAATAGGCCAAATTCTCTTTCGATTTTGACTTTGGTTTCTTTTAATGCTCTTACGCATGGTATACTAGTTTTTTAAATCAAAAAATTGGTATGCTGTAAAATACATAAAAGAACTTATTGATAATTTGTAAAGCTTGGATTTTTATTTTTTAAATACTTTTAATTGAAACAATGCGGAGTGCCAATGAAAATATTGAGTTCAAATTCCCAGTTTTTGATAAGGAAACAATTTTGTATCCGTATAATTTTGTAAAGTCATATAAAATTTTGCAATTCTATATGTAGAAAACGGAGAGTCCGATATTCTTGCCAGATTTTTTGGCATTATTTTCTCTCATTCCCTACTAGGCACGTGGAAAAAGTAAAGAACGTTAAAAAAAATAACGAAATGTGTATCTTCATTTTTAAAATTTTTGATCTAGATGAAATTTGAAAAAACATAAATTATTATGGCAAAATTTCGAAGAATACTTAAAGTTTATATCTTTTTCAATACGTATTATTCATCTTAATTCTGTTAATTAAAGTTAAAAAGAATTATGATCGCAACGATTTTTCAATCATTTCCCTAAATTTTGAAGTCAAGTATAAAATTTTATTTCGAAAAAATTGACTTTTAGGACCATTGATCTTAAATATCTAGAGAGGCGATTACGACAGAGCTTATTACATTTATAATTTGTAATATATTTATAAGTCAAAATAATAATTGAAAATAAGTTTGAAGTTATTGCCTTTTCATTTTGTAAAGTTGTATTATTTATTACTATTCATAGGCATAGCATACTAGTGGATAACACTTGAGAAAACTTTATATCATTTTTAATTTAAAAAAAAAACAAATTAAATTTAAAAAAATTAGTTTTTATTGATTAATCGGTTAATAATTTAAATTTTTAATTATTTTTAGTTTAATAAATAAATTCATTAATTTTATGAAATTAAAAATTAACATTAAATTTAAAAAATATATTTTATTTAGATTAGTAAAAAATTCAAAATATTTATTTATTGGCAATCAACCGATAATATTAAAGATTAATATAAAAAAAAGCGCTCGAGAAATAGAAACCTTTTTTAGATTCAATTTTTTTAAAGTGTCTAGTGTCTAGCTGTATAAGGTACTGAGAACTACCCCCAGCGATTTTTGAAAACTAAACATAATGTAAAAAAGATATTTTTCAAAAAATTTCAGTCTTTAAACTTAACGCGTTACGGATTAATTAAAAAAAACGTGTTTTTAGTTTTTATTTATTTGTGACGAAACGTCTGAATATTTTTCAACCAAATTTTTCTTAATATATGTTGGCAAAACGACTATTTAAAAAAAATATTAAATTATTTTTTAACCAACTTATTTCCATTAAAAAAAAATGATATTTTATTATTTTTTTAATTATGTTCCTTAAATATGTCAATCACCATTTTTTTAAAATATATATTTTTATACGCTCTTTATAGAGTGTGAATATGAATCAAATTTGGTGGAACAATGCTAAAAAAAATAAAAACTAAAATTTCATATTTTTTCAAAAAAATTATTAACAATTTTTGTATTTTCGAATAATAATAATAAATAAATAAAAAAAATAATAAATAATAATTATTGGAAGGCATACTTCTTGATTCTATTATGAAAAAAATTGATTCATATTGTAGATAAACGATTTTTTAATAATCTTCATTAAATGGTGCAAATTCAAGAAAAATGTGTGAGTGTTTTCAGAAAGAAAGAAATAATTTTCCTTATATTTAACTGGAAGAGTAAATCTGTTAATCTTCTGTAATATTTCACTTAGTGTATAGTTATTCATATTTTTGAATTTTATTAAAATTTTTCCTGAACACACAAATAACGGCCAAGCCAAGGCTGAACGGACAACAAATGCAGGGCCTAGCATTTTATGATAAATATTCTGTCTAATCTTTGTATCTCAACCTATTTCCATTTTTATATATAAACTCAGACATAGTTGATAGTATGTCCAGGGCCGGATTTAGGCAGACAGCCACCAAACCCCCAAAGGTAGCTTAAAAAAAAACTTAATGCTTTACTGGGATGCGAATTTTTATCTGTGCATGTTGGTATGCAGATACAAAAAATATGGCAAATTTTTAATCGAGAAAATGGAAAAATGTATTAAACAATATTTTCTATATAAAACCACTCTAGCTCCAGGCTATTACATTTGAACAAAAGTGCTCGAGGTATTTTTTTTTGTATTGTATTTTTTAACGATATTATTTTATTATTGCTACTATTTCCAAAAACAAGACAAAAAATAAAAAATAATAAAAAAAAGTAAAATCTATGATCAAAAAATGTTGTAGACGAGTGTAGTTGACAAGCAGTTTTGTAAAATAGTAGCGGAAATTAATAATATGAAAAAAGGCGCCCTTGTGAGTATAATAAAAAGACTTAAAAAGAGAAGTTTTAAAAATTTGAATCGAAAAAAATTTAAGGTGAATCTTCACCAAATGATGTCCATTAGAGTTGACTATTTCTTCGAGATTTTGTGGCCTCTTTTATGATATCTATCCAAGCCGGAAAATAATAACGTTTTTGATTAAAAATTTTGTACACGAGTGTAATTGGTAAACAATTTTGTACAGTTGTAAGAAAAACTAATAAGTAGGCAAATGACCTCCGTATGAGAATCCAAGGCTAAAAAGATAAAATTAAAAAACCTGCATGCCAATAATTTTACAACGCAGTTGATGGCTGCTTTAACATTTAGCTTCCTAACTACTAAACCATAGTTACAGTATCCCAACTTCGTTGATACCAAATTACGTTTTCCTTCCGCGTACGCTTTGCTTTAGGCCATGTTTAATCAATGATTTGGAAATACCTTACGCAACATTAATTTTACGCTACATTTTTTTTTCCAGCTTTCCGTTCTCTCTTTTTCTCTGTTTATCGTTGTGAATTGCTCTCGTTCTCGTTCTTTGTTGTTGACATGCATATGCATGAATGTTCCTGTTCATGTAATAGTTTGCTTGTGGCGCCACCGAGTTCGGTCACTGCCCAAATGACTTTTAATTAGTGCCACTCCCCAGCCCTAAGGCAGTAAATCAAAAATAGTTCCCATATACAAGTAACCAAAAATAGAAAAATTTCCAAAAAGGCATCAATGCAACATTCATTATTGCATTAAATATGCAACAAAATGTACAAAAACATACAAAGTTATTGGCAATTTTTAGAAATATTCAAATGGTATGGAAATGCATTGCGAGGGTAGGTGAGAAGTAATTGGCAGCGCTTTTGTGTTTTTTTCAAAAATTTTATTTGAAAAGTTTTTTTAATAGCGTTAAGTTCTTAGACACTCTTTTAAAAAATGTTTTAAACTAAGCATTTTAATAATAAAATTCTGTTAATCTTTAGTTCCTATGATAGAATAAGAGCTCACATGTCGAAACAAATTGTTGCCCCGCCTTTTCATCAACTTTGTCGTAGTTATACTGAAACTATCTAATTATTTCCTTTTTACTTCCATTTTAAAGCACTGGGAAATAAAATTGTCTTCACACAAAAAAAAAATGACCCAGACTTTTTTTTAATCGTAATGTCAGCTTTAAAATGAGTTATAGCGTGACCCAATGCGATATATAATACATCGTGAGATTTGGGAAGTTAGAGACATATAGTAAAAACCACCAGGAATTTGTTACTTAACCTAATATGATATAGTATAAATATTTTTGATTTTGGTAGCGCTTTTATATATTCTTAATGAGGGGATATCATAATTGCTTTAAAGGCTTTACAATAATACAAATAAATAAATATAAAAAAATTGGCATTTTTAAGACATCTAAAATTTAATTTGTGTAAATTATTTAATATAACATACATATGCCTAATATAGAAATAGTATTACCTATAAATAATTTTTTCGGTACACGAATTTTTAAACTTAAATAAAATTTACTTCATGATTTTTATATTATATTTCCAGATTGTAAAAAATTGGAATATAATATTTTGATTACGGACTTAGATTTGTTTTTCATTCTTACTACCTTGAACATTCATATCTTGAATGAAAAGGAAAAAATTTCAAATTAAGCTAATGAATTCTTTAAATAAAATTTGTAGAATAATTAAATTTTAAACTTAAAACAACAAAAAATCGAATTATGAGAAGATGTCAAAAGCTTCTCAAAGTAAGATAAAAAATATGAAAAAACATTTAGATCACGGCTTTAGATTAATCTTACTGCACTCTAGAACAATCATATCTTTAAGAGACAAGTCATAATAAAGCTATTAAATAAAGATAAAAATTCTTAAAATAAGATTATTGGTAAAATTGAACTCTAAACCTAAACCAACAAAAAATCTAATTAAAATAAACCGAAAATTCTCAGGAGATGTCAAAACCCTATAAGAAGATTAAAAATCTGAAAATAAGATCCTCAACATTACTAACGTAAAAATTTGTTGGCCTTAAAAGAGTCCTTTATTTTAAGACAAAAGTCTTCAAATATACCAAAAATATCTTAACGCTTGATTGTTAAAAATACGAAATTAAGATTTTGGTCACGTTATTAGATTTTGTCTTTAATTTTATGTAGATATTTTTTGAGGTGTCAAATAACACTGTCCAACAGTGAAAAAGAACTTTTCAAGTGACCTAGTGTAGTTGTGTCTTGACGAGTAGAGGATCAGTGCGGTTTTTCAAAATTGTCTAATCAACTTCACGAAGTTATCGCTTAAGTGTTTCGGGTACTGCGATCATCTCACTATCACAACGTCGCCATTTTTCAACCGATTTTCGATCTTTACGGCTTTGGACACTGGTTTAAGATTTGTAGTGTATACACTTTTCAGAACTACGAGATTTTCTAAAAGATATCTAAGATTTACACTTTTTTATTCGATTTCCACTTTTGAAGTCATTTTATATAACATTTTGTTCACTTTACTTTTACATTTAATCTTAAAGAAATATTAATTCGAGTAAGAAAAGTTATAGTTTATTAAAATCGGTCGATGTTTTTACAGTTACAACGAAATTAAACCATCGACAAAAACCAAGTTTTAGATGGATAATTCGTTTGTTCATGAAGATCGTAACCAAATTTGTATAATGCTTAAGAACAATAAAAATCTTACAAGTGCCAGTCGCAATATTTTAAAAACAAACGAAATACAACAAATTTTGTTAAAAAATCGATTTTTTGGAAGACAATTACTATGGAGCTATGATGATATAGTTAACCGATTTTGTTCAAATTTGGGCGTTTTGAAATTTTTTGAAGCACTTAAGCAATGTGCCAAATTTCAACGAAATCGGTTGACTATATCATATAGCTCCCATAGTAATTGTCTTCCAAAAATCGATTTTTTAACAAAATTTGTTGTATTTCGTTTGTTTTTTAAAATATTGCGACCAAATTTGGCACTTGTAAGTTTTTTATTGTTCTTAAGCATTATACCAAATTTGGTTACGATATCTTCATGAACAAACGAATTATCCATCTAAAACTTTTTTTTTGTCGATGGAATTTTAATTTCCTTGTTTACAATAAGCGTCGTAACTTAAACATTTATCGACCGATTTTAATAAACTATAACTTTTCTTACTCGGAATTAATATTTCTTTAAGATTAAATGTAAAAAAGTAAAGGTGTTTTAACAAAATGTTATATAAAAATGACTTCAAAGTGGGAAAATCGAATAAAAAAAGTGTAAATCTTAGATATCTTTTAGAAAATCTCGTAGTTGCTTTGTATAAAGTATAAACAAGTGTATATCATCTTAAAGCTTAAATCTTCTTCTTTCCAAAGCCGTAAAGCAATCGAAAATCGGTTGAAAAATGGCGACGTTGTGATAGTGGGAGTGATCGCAGTACCCGAAAAACGGGTTTTAAGCGATAACTTCCGATTTTGGGGGTGTTAGACAATTTTGAAAAACACTATCGTGATCTACTCGTCAAGACCTACAACGTACACTAGGTCACTTGAAAAGTTCTTTGATTTTTGTCAATTCTGTAGGACAGTGTAATCATTATTAAATCTTAAATCTAGCTTTTGAATTAATTTTTTGAAAGATCTGCTTTTTTAAATCGACAGCAAAAAAAGCTTCGTTGAGTATTCTAACTTTAGTGCCATCATAATCTTAATACAATCCGAAAAACCAACCTGTTGTTGTTATCTGATTTTGACTATTTCTTAAACATATTGTATTAACTGAAAAAAATGTTATTACACTCTGACCGCACTATATATTTTTTTTTTAATTGCAAACTTAGTCTTTAATAAATTCTACAATAATTACAAAGAAAGCCGCAAAATTAGCTTAGAGCTTAGCTTATAGTGCTAACATGATTTTTTTCTTTGGCCGATAACTTTTTGTTCTGCCCTCGTAAAGTGCTATAAAGGGAGAGGCTGATTCTGGAAATGCAACTTTAGCTGGAACTGCAACTGGCAGCATTTGATTCTGTAAAATTGCAAATCAAACATGACTGTGGCACGCACATATACACACACACACACACACCTATATATAAACACAGCCATACACACACACTTAGTTGTACCTATGTATACTATGTATAGTATGTAAATGGCAACAGTAAGTTGCAAATGCAAATAAATAGCACAAAATGGATATAAGATTGTAAGCAGGGAGTTAAAGTAGTAGCAAAAAAAAAGGTAGAAATCTATCGGAGCCATAACCGACAGCGAAATACACTGCAAGAATTTCATCAATAAATGATGAGATGCACTGACTTTGGTATTAGGTCGAAAATTATTACAGTTTGTGTATATTGGCAATGGCCAATAAAAGGGAAATTGACATGCAGAGGGCGATACTAACAGTAGATGGCGCCAGAAACTACAAACATATAGCAAATATAAAAATTGAAAGCAAAGGTACTTTTAAAATGAAACGTCCAAAATTAAATGAAACTCACTGAGAATCTATGTAATGTTTAATGCTCTGCGTATTTTTTCCCAAGCCATTTTATTTAAATTCCCGTGGAAATAAAAATTATGCGTGAGGTCCCAAATAATTGCGTGGTTTCTTTAACAGGTAAATTTTCTTCTTTTTAGTAAGATTTGTGCATCTTTTTTTCTTTACGATATTATTTCTGCTATGAAAATAAGTTGCTGCAACCAGAACAGCTCAGCTGGCGAAATCTCTATGTGAAATGCTCCAAAATTGGGCAGCTCTAACATTTTAGTTTTTTTTTCTTTTTTTTTTGCGTTACTGCGTACGGCTCTGTAGTAAAAAGGCATTTATTTTTGATGCGTATACTTGATATTTTATGGTATATGTATATCTTCATCCATAATTTGACCCATTTGATTTTGATACAAAAGTAATTGTGTGAAAAACTTCTAGAACAAAAAAAATTTTTTTACATTATCATAATTTCTTGGAATTATGAACTGTAGTTGGGAAGTTCTAATTTTTCCCTTAGTTTAGTTTTTAGGTTATTATTATTATTTTATTATTAACCCCGCTAGTTAACTTCCATCCATTATATTCAGTGTTGCACGTTGAAGTAAGATATGAGACAGCTCTTTAAAAAAAGTCAGTGCCAATCAATAAAGCACTCATTTATTAATTTTATATTCATTGTAAGGCATTTATATTAGGTGTTATAAGAAAAATAGTTGGCTAAAATCTTAGTAGAGACGATAAATTTTTTCAAATTGAATCCAGAAAATCGAGTTCTACAAAATGTGGAAATTCTTTATTTCCAAGCAAACAGCTTATCCAACGACAAAATCGGAAGACATTTTTCATTAAATCGTAATCTCGTATGAAAAGTACACAACGATAATTTACAATGAAAAAATAATTAATTGCCTTGAATCGCATGAAAGCTTTTTAGAAATTCCTCAAAATTTATTTGTCCACAAAATATTTTTTAAAACAATTTGCCTCAATAACCTACGCTTAAGATTTTGCCGATATTCTTCAGATTCTTGAGCCCTAGCCGTAATGTTACAGAATTTAGCATAAAGTCATTTACAATGTTTATTTCAGTAGATATCAAGCCTTATAAGGATTGAAAATTTCGACGTGGTCAAATCGTTGCATGGGGCTGTTCTTCAAAACTCCCAGCAATAGGAAATTCTTGAAAATACATTTAAAACTTTTTTTTTGTCAAATTTTGCCCTTGGAAACGGGCTCCCTCCCTACTTATAGTGCTGATGTATCTAAGTCTATCCTCGTTTTCACATTGACGCAGAGTGTTCCGCGATCTTTTACAAATATTTTCCCATATTTTTTTTAATCTTTAATAAGAGCACACTTGGCATGTGTTAGATAGAACAAAGAAAACTTCAGGAGCGCAGTTATCAGAACTACTAAATTCTGCCCATCTTAACCAAAAATGATCAATGGATTACAACCAGAGTCTTCCGTTTTTGCTCTTATTTCCCCGAACGCCATTTAAAAGTATGGTCACACTAATGACTTCTTTTGCCACTAGCAAACTTTTCACAAATCTAAAATACCCTTTAACCTATGTCTAAAGAGTATAAAAAAGGAAAAATGGGCAAAACAAACTGTGAAATACACAGCTGTTGCATATAAGGGAGTGTGAGTGTGTGAGTCTGTGTGTGTGTGTGTGTGTGAGTATGTTGCATGAGTGTTGGGTTGGGTTGAATTCGGTGGAACGTGGCATGAACAACGTTTCCTATGCCTTGCTGGCTTTTACTGACTGATTGCCTCCTGTTCGCAAATCTATTGCTCGTTTTTGCTCAAAGTCATTTTGTTAAAATATTTATGCATAATTTACAACTATACATATGTACACTGTACATATGTGATATTTTTGTTGTTGTTGCTGTTGTTGTTGGCACTCATGTGAAAATAGTTGTGGCATTTTATTGATTTATGAGTAGGAAACATTGAAAGGAATGAGAGGTTAGGCTTCTATCATATGTAATCATCTCGAATTATAGATTCAAAATACTATAAATGTATCAAGCGATATGTTTATGTCGGCTTAAAATAATAAATGTTTGGGATATATAACTTTTAGATAAAGTGATTTCATTTAAAATACCAAATAAAACAGGTCACATCTTTATTATTTATTTATATATGAAAAGCGTTTGACTAGCTCTTAAATGTAGTTGAGTTTAATGGGTATATTACTTCATTGATGAAAATGTACATAAGTGGGACTTAATTCTCTGTACCACAAAGAGCTAAAAATTTGGTTGCCGGATTCTATGGAAGGTATCGACGAATACGAATACGCTGCTGAAATTTTGGAATAGTCATTTATATCTGTTAAGCCTCAAAACACTTTATACAAGAAATATATGATTTATTTCTCAACATCCATAAATATGTTCCGATTCCTTAGCGAAAAATTCCTAGAGTTAATTTCTTTGAAAAGGGGCCACTAAAAGAAAAATCTTGTTTTACTAGGAACTGCTCCAAGCCTGAATATCTTAATTTCTTTTAAAATTGAGCAGAATATGGCTTCGATGCTTTTATCATAATAATCAAAATTAAAAAAAAAAAGTACTTCAAAAGCTCAGAAATAAATTAGGAAGATTTCAGATTCAAATTTCATTGAAAATACTTCGAAAGAATTAAATTTGGAGGACTTCAGCATATGTTACTGATTGATATTATAATTTTCTCTTGAAACCGACATCACTACGAAATATAAGGGGCATCCGCCACCTGATCGCTTTGCTTGCCTACCCCCGTCCTGGTATGCTACAGTTGTGACTGCTCGACTCCAAAGCGATTCCGGATGTCTAAACATTTCTTTAACGAAGCCTTTTGGAAAACTGAATCGTTTTGATAAAATTTGGCGCTTTAATAAACTTTCGATGCTTTGGAAAACTGAGACGACCTTGATAAAATTTGCAGCTTCAATAATCCTTTTAATTGTAAATTGTGTTTCGATATTTTCATGAACAAACGATTAAGTGTCTATAACTTTAGGATTATTCAAGGTGCTCTGTACTTTATCCCTTATAGGAGCTATAAAATAAGATTACTCTAGCTCTTACCATATATGAGATCTAGGCGTTCATATAGATTGACGCCCGGAAAGACAGACGGACGAATTACCATGCGAACTCTGAGCTAATTGCTTCTACCCGTTCTTCTTCCGATCTTATTGTATCTAAGTACTTTTGGAACAGGCAGGCCTGACGAGAGGAAGGGGGTAAGGGAGAGAAACCTCCCTCTTATGTGAAACTTTCGTTACTCTATCTATTACCATATTTGATATCTAGGCGTTCATAGAGATGAACACCAAGAGAAGCAGACAGATTACCATGGGAGCTCGGAGTTCCTTGCTTCTACCTGTTCTTCTTCCGATCTTATTATATCTATGTACTTTTGGCACAGGATGGCCTGGCGAGAGGGAGGAGGTAAGGAAGAGATACCTCCCGGGCCTGGTGAAATTAATGTCGTACTATCATGATTCAATTTAAAGGTGTAATAGAGGGGATTGTATATTTCCCGTCGGATCCGGAGTTTCTCGCTACGGCCCTGGGTACAGGATATGAATACGTCGGCATAGAATTTAAAGGAAGATGAACATTGGGAGCGTAAAGGAAGGTCGATGTTATTTTGGAGTTAATTGGCTATTGAGTATCTGAAATGTTTTTCGTCAGGCGAGATGGACTGTTCTCAGAAACACTTACTCCTCACGGACGAAAGAGCTCCCTAAGCGCAAAATTTGGAGCTTAAAAGAAGATGGATAATACCCTGGAGTCAGTTTGCAATTGAGTATCAGAGTACTCAGAACGCTCACTCTTCACGGAAGAAAGAACTCCGTAGGGGCAAAATTTGGAGCTTAGAGGAAGATTGATGATACTTTGGAGTTAATTGACAATTGAGTACCTGAGATGTTCTTCGTCTAGCGAGATGAACTGTTCTGAGTATGCTCACTCTTCACGGACGAAGTTGGAGTTAATTGGCAATTGAGTAACTGAGATGAATTTTGTCAGGTGAGATGAACTGTTCTCAGCACGCTCAGTCTTCACGGACGAAAGAACTCCATAGGGGAAAAAGCAGCAGCTTAAAGGAAGATCGATGATACTCTGGAGTTAATTGGCAATTGAGTACCTGAAACATTTTTCTTCAGTCGAAACGGACTATTCTCAGAACTACTGTTTACGGACAAAAGAACTAGGGGCAAAATTTGAAGTTTAAAGGAATATCGATGATACTTTGGAGTCAATTGGCGATTGAGTACCTGAGATATTTTTCGAAGGGCGAGATGGACTGCTCTCAGAAAGCTTACTTTTCACGGACGAAAGAGCTCCGTAGGGGTAAAATTTGGAGCTTAAAGAAAAATCGATAATACTCTGGAGTCAATTGGCAATTGAGTACTTGAGATGTTATTCGTAAGCCGAGATGGACTGTGCTTAGAACGATTACTCTTAAAGGACGAAAGAACTCCATAAGGGCAAAGTCCACAAGCTATATGGGGACTAAAGAACAAAACTCCTATTAAAGCTCAGATACATAAGGCCTTGGACACGTATTAAGAAATCCAGCTGGATGTTTAATAAATTAGGGGGTGCTATAGCAACAAGAGATGGCTTCAGAACATCACTAAGCCTGCAGCTCTTGACAAGATTGGAATTTTACTTAGCACAGAGCTTAACAACATAATGCAACCGAAAAGGTAATCAACTTGAAATTCCATGCTCAGCTCCAGCTCTTTTGGTGCAAGAACGGATATGCAACTGTTAGCTGGACGTGTCTCTGTAGCAAGTTGCTCTAATGCAGCTTAAGTGCAAATAAATTGAGGTTGCTTTTGCAACTGCAGCGGCTGCTGTTCTTGATGCAAATGACATGCGGATGTTGCCACAAAAAGAGAAAAGAGAAAGCCATGAAGTGGCATGAGTGTCACCAGGGTTATAAAGAGCCAAGCGGCGCGATAAGAGAACACAAAAGTCAAAAACAAAATGGAAGTTGTTTAGCTGCTGGCCCAACCAACTGACTGACTGACTGACTAACTGACTGACTGACTGCATTGATGTCCAAGTGTTGCCTGAGTGTGGCAAATTCTTTTGTATTGCTTAAGGGCTAATCTCAGGGACGCTGGGAAAGAATAGTTGTAAAAGTACAGAAACATCATCATAGAACGAGCGAGCGCTGCAAACGACTTGACGCTTCGCTTAACTTAAGCGATTTTTTATTTCCTACCAAAGTGGCAACAAAAAATGGAAAGAAAACTAGAAAATATGTTAAACTGTTGTTGTAGCACTGATGGACTGGAGCTCTTCTAATGTTTTGTTGCATGAAGGACATGGCTGGAAATCTGCTAGCAGCTAATTACCAACTTTGCTCAGCCCTCTCTATGTTCCAGTTTGCTCCAGCTGGTCACACCCTGTATTTTTTTTTGTCTACACTCTAGGGTCCTGCTTTAAGTAAATTGCATTTGACTCTGCAAGCTTTTCCTTTGAGTTAGTTTTTTGGTCCGAGCTGTAGTTGCAACAGACGTGGATGGGTCAGATATCGCTCTCAAATAAATTTGAATTCAAGTAGAAACCTTGCGGACTTCAATTTTATAGATTCTAAGAGCTCGCAGCTTGTTATAGAGATTTCTGGCACGCCGCTTGTTGTTTTTACTGGAGCTAACTTTCTTCCTAGACTTTTTAAATTAAACTTGAGAGATTTCTAGCACAGCACAGAGCTTGTTTTGTTTTTCCTTCCAATTTCCACGTTAGACTAGCTACACAAAAAAAAAGTGCAAAATATGTTTGCTGTGAAAAATTGCGTTTTGCTGGCCGTTGCAGGATCCAAAAAAAAAAACATCCAAGCTGCTTTCTAGCTGGGGGAAAAGGAAAATTGCATTTGGTTCCATTACAGCCAAACTGCGTGGTAGCAACTTTGTCCAATATGGCAGTGCATTTGCGGCCAAAATTTATAGCCAGCAACACACACACGTGCTCATATTTGCGCACATAGATACAAACACTCACACACGCAGACAAACCCGCGCTCTCTTGGCAATAACAACATTGAGAGCGGCACGCACAGGCATCTAATGAAATATTATCAATATATATTAAAGGGTTAACACATGGCTAAATTGTGTAAGAACTCTAGAGCCACGGCAAGAGAGCGAATCTCCTTTTTGTAGCATACTTTTGGGCAACATCTGTTTAATATCAAGTTCTCTCAAAAATAGTTTGCCGAAAGGAAAAGTAAAAAGTTTTGCCAGACCGGAAACTAGTGATGTATTGCCAAGTGTTTTCACTAATAAAATATTGGTAACAAATAAAAATAAAGCAGATGTGGCAACGGTTAGTACTCTTCTAGCTTTAGAGCTACCTATGGAGTAGCTTTATTGCCTAATCAATCAGTTGCTTTATAACATTCAAAATTGCCTAGATAAATAAGCACAAAGTGTTTGTCATATGGAAAGGAACGGAGTAGGCTCTAGTCTTGTGGCCTTGCCTCATGGAAGAAGGTGCAAAAATAGTTGCAAAGAGGCACTCCGACTACAAAGGCCAAATGTATTCGACAGAAGCATTGAAGTCATTTTAAGGTCACAAACGTACCTCGAGGGGCATCCTCCTTCCGGTCTAGTCACAGATAGAGAGTTTCATCAGTCCTTAGAACGCTTAGAACTGATCTCAATCCTAATAAGGTCTGAAGAAGATGTTCGATGTAGTCAAAGCTTGTAAAGCTCTGCGTTCCAGCTCATGACGATATTTGCCATTGAACCCGACAAGTCCTGCCAAAAATGGTTGAAAAATAGTTGAAAAGAGGCACCCCAACTACATTGGCAAAGTATGTTTGACAGAAGCATTGAAGTCCTTTTAAGGTCACAAATGCAATTCGAGGAACGTTCTTCTTCAGGCCTGGTTACAGAAACAGAGTTTCATCAGTCTATAGAACGCTTAGAACTGATGTCAACCCTGATAATGTCCATTCCTCTGAAGTAGATATTGGACGTGATCAAAGCTTGTAAAGCTATGGGTTCCGGCTTATGATGATATTTGGCATGCAATCCTACGAGCCTTGCCAAAAATGGTGGAAAAAGAGTTGGAAATAGGTTCTCTGAGTGCAAAGTATCTTCGACAGAAGCATTGAAGTTCTTATAGGATCTCAGAAGCAACTCGAGGAGCGATTTACTTCTTCCTGTCAGGTTACTGATAAAGCGTTGCTTCAGTCCATAAATCGCTCAATAGCCTTTTACTGATGTCAATCCTAATTATCCCTCTAAAGATGTTTGGATGTGATTAAAGCTCGGAGATATGGGTACCGGCTCATGATGATATTTGTCCTGCAACACGGCGAGCCCTGCCAAAAAAAGGTAGAAAAAGACAAAGTATCTTCGACAGAACCATTGAAGGCCTTTTAGGATCTCAGACGCACTTTTTTGAGCGTTTGACTTCCTCCGGTTCGTTCACAGATGAATCGTTGCGTCAGTCCTTAGAACGCTTACAACCATCTACTGATGTCAAACCTGATTAAAAAGAAAATGTTGGATGTGAGCCGGCCCGTCAAGAGGGAGCGGAGAAGAAGGGGATTATGGAGGGGCCGGTATTTGCAATGTATTGATGTTCAAATCTACTATGGAATCACATTAGAATTAACAAGTCCTATTAACAAGAGTATGGAGCCGAATCATACCATCCAATCGGTCTTCTTCCCATATGTCCCAATGCTTGGTATGCTCGTCAAAGGGCATGTCATGGTACCACGTCGTAAATCACACAATAAAGGCGTTCTGTTATGAGTATTCGCTGGAGTCTAAGTTGACGTTCATAGAAAATTATACCCTTCTCCTAACACCATCTTCAACTTGCTCTCTTCTTTTTTATGTGGTTGTAGGTTTCATGTTAAAAAACGAGAATATTTCACAGAAGGATAATGAGATCTAAAACTCACTGAGGCAGCATTAAAGCACCGTACCTAAATAACATATGCCCAGCGGTTGACCACTAGGGAGCAAGCGGATGTCGTAGAACCTATCGAAATTACTATCGCAACTTACTTCGATATCTTGCTCATTTTCAACTCTCACCTGTACGAACGAGTGGAAAGTTTTCAGAAACATATTCAACTGCTTTGGTTTTACAGTACCATCGCTAAACCAGCTCCACTACCACTCAACCATCCTTTCCTGGGTGCCGCGGCCCTTATGTCTCCCTGAAAACTAGGAAATGGACGAGTGCGTCTGGAACGGCTCAGCATTGCCCAGCAACTTTGTGGTTACGAGACCCTTACAGGATATCTGTTACATATTAGGGAGAAGTCCAGAACTTAGGAGGAAAGAGAATGGCATTCTGTGTCCGGTTGTCACATCTCCTCAGCACTCTGGCTACGTTACAAACCAAAGCCAACATCTTAACTCTTACGTTTTCATAAAAAAAAGATAAGATGTTGGTAGAAGTGGTAATGGGGCACTCAAATAGCAAAATAGTTGTGCTGCAGCGTGCATCCCATCACGACTTCTGCAGAGATGAGGAGGAGATAGATAGCATCCAACAGCTGCTATATGACTGCCCGGCACTTCTTAGAAGACGCACCTAGTTTCTCAGTGAACCACTCTTTGAAGACTTTGGCAATTTGGCTACAACGGGTTTGGCTACTTTTGTAGGAGAGACTTGGGTGACTCGAAATGCCACCAGTTGGATGTTGTAGAATCCGGCGAACTTATTATTGAAACTTAATTGCTCAGCATTTTCAAGCAACCTTGCGATTACGAATGTAGGAAGAACCTTACAGAACGTCATGTTAAATATTAGGGAGACGGCTAGAGGTTAGACAAAAAGAAAACAAGGATAGTGGTAGGAGTGGTAGGAGTGGTATCGAGGTAATACACCATAGGCCTAATTGTTGAGAAGACGCAACCAGTTTCTAGGTAAACCATCCTTTGAAGATCAATCGGGCTGCAGCGGATCTGGCTACTTTTGTCGAATCCTTAAAATGGTTTTGCTATAGGAGAGACTTGGGTGATTAGAAACGACAACAGTTTCTGATGCTCCTCTACCCCTTTCCCCTTCTCTAAATCCTTTCCTTTATTAGGCATCAGAATAGACCACTTGGTCTCCGGTTGATCTTAGTCTTTTAGATTGAGGAGTCTATTTAATCTAACCTACCATTGTGACTCTTAGTGCTGTTTACAGATGTTTTTTTTTATCTGTACCTATGGGTAACGAGGCACCTTCGTCCTCTACGAAGATTCACTGGGAATACGATATGTTTTTTTTTTCACAATACTATAGTCTACGAATGCAGCAGCTAAAGGAGTATGAAAGCTGCCAGTGTTACTAATTACGTTTCTAATGATTGACGTTTCCTTAAAATTTGATTGCAAAAAATAAAAACTACTTTTTGTTTTGGTTAATTTTCAAATTTGCCTTTACCACAAACATGCTTTAACTTGATGTGAACTGTAAGCCTGAACAAAGAAAATTCTCGTATAGCAAAAGCATACGCATAAATGAACTTTTGACTTACCAAAACTTTTACGATATTATTTTTATGCACAACCAAATTTCAAGCTAAATTCAGTGGTATAGACATTTCAGCTTTCAAATGCCATCAATATTGAAAATCTTTTCACAGAAATGTTATCGGCATCCGCAAACTGCTGGTTTTATCTACAATTAACGAAAATATAAATTCCACAATTTTAGTAGACATCATCCAGCATTGTTTTGATTTTATTTAAAAGAAAAAACCGACAAGAGCGAGCTTCAAAATGTAGCCAAAAAGTTAAAAGGCATTTTGGTATATAAAAATTGGACTACAAGTTTTTACTGGTTTTGGTTCTTTGGTTCTTCATTGGCAATTCCATAAAATATACATATAAAAATAAAATATAAAATAAAATATAAAATTGATTTTTGTTTTTCATAAATTTAATGAATGGCTGCACATTGTCTGGCTGACTTGTTGCCCGGTTGGGATAGCCCCATGTTCAAATTGTGAATGAATGTGAATACGAATGTGAATGAATAATTGACAAAGAAATGATTTTTAATTGAATACAAATTTACAGTTGAATGGCATGAATGATTCAATGGTTGCCATGTTTATGCATATGTCCGTGTATGCGTGAGTCTGCGGAAATATTTACAGTTTATTTTACACTTGGGTCTGGATTGCATGTGGTCTGGAGTCGGGACTCGGGACTAGAGATGTGTGTATGTGGGATAATTTATGAATATTCATGTTGTCACGAACGATTGGATAATCAGTTTTAATTACCCACCAGAGCAATACCACACTTCGGTTTGGGCCCTTCGACTTGTGGATGAGTTATCAGAGTTCGAAATGTAAACTGTTCGTGAGGCTATCACGCACGAAAATTGTCAAATGGATTCAGTTTGCGGGTATGCTAAAATTTTGGATGTAGGCTGATGTAGAGAAAGGCTATAAAATTTTGAGATTGGGCTTGCCTGCTTAGTAAAAGTTTCTGTTTGGGACCCAGAAAAAGAGCCAAAAAATTATGTAATAATATTTTTATATATAATGATAAATTTATTTAAAAATAAATAATTACCTTTATTTTTCATTTCCCATTTTATTTATTAGTATAAAACTAAATTAAGCGATATACGAGGTGTGTTCAAAAAGTAAGGCAACTTAAGCAATCTCGCGGGCAACGTATTTTCGATTATCGATTTTTTGTTTTGTTGTGTTGGTCCACTTTTCCCGAACATCTGTACCAAATTTCAAGTGAATGGCATTTTTTGTTTGGTTGTGAGAGGCGTAAAGGTTATAAGTGTTTTGGCTGCTCGGCGATTTTTTTTTCGGTCTTGGCTCTTCTGGCCGCTTCCATTGGAACGATTGGGCTTTGGTTTAATATCATAACCATATACCCATGATTCGTTACCCTTTTGAGTAAATCTGGGTCGACGTTGACGTCATTCAACAGCTCTTGAGCGATGCTCATGCGACGGCTCTTTTGGTCAAAATTAAGCAATTTCGGAACAAACTTCGCTGACACACGTCTCATGCTCAAAACGTTAGAAAAAATTTCTTGGCAAGAGCCAAGCGATATACCGAAATCCTCAGCAACTTCTCTGATAGTGATTCGACGATTCTCCAAAACAATTTTCTTCACTGCTTGTACGTTTTCATCAGTTGTTGACGTGCTTGGGCGTCCAGAGCGAGGCTCGTCATTGGCATCTTCGCGGCCATCTTGGAGGAGTTTGTACCACTTGTAAACATTTTTTTACTCAAAACAGTTTCACCGTATGCTACTGTCAACATTTAAAGTGTTACGGAGCACTCAATTTTATTTTTTACACAAAATTTGATGCAAATCCGTTGTTCCATATTTTTCGATAGCAAAAAATCGCCGAGCACGCAAAACACTTATAACCTTTACGCCTCTCACAACCAAACAAAAAATGACATTCACTTGAAATTTGGTACAGATGTTCGGGAAGAGTGTACCAACACAACAAAACAAAAACAATCGATAATCGAAAATACGTTGCCGGCGAAATTTTGAAAAGTCGCCTTACTTTTTGAACACACCTCTAACCTATTAGACAATAGTATAGACGTTAAACACTTGAAAAGATCTCGTTAAGGACATTCCCAATCGATTTTAAAGTTAACATATTAGCAAAAAATACTGTTTAATAATGATTGGACTCACTGTAGCAGAATCAATTCTGTAAAATTTCGTGATTGTCTTCTAAAACGAACAAAATCGATTATACAATTTTTAATTAACAGTTTGTATATAATATTTCTTATACAACAGTCTCTCCTTAAATGAATAAATTAAATATTAAAGTTTATCCTCTATTAGGAAAAGCGCAGCGAACTTCGGTCCTATGACCGCATCCTCTTCTTTTTTTTCTTAATTTCTAAGCATGTTCATCTGTTATTACAAATTTATTCTCACTTATCAATTATCACTTAAAATCATGTTCCAACTGTGCACTCACGTACAGCTCAGCCACGAATCACGAATCTGGAACATAACTAGCATAAATCAAGGATTTATTTTTTGGTTTTTTTTGTTTTAACTGACTCTGTTAAATTAAGCTTCCTTTAAAGCTAATTGAAAATCGAGTGCAGCCAGAGCGTAAATTTATGACTCTGACAGAAGACTAACAACACGATATTCAGGCACTGAAAATAACTTCGATAGAAAGGCAGGCAAACCAAAGAACCAGACCGAAACGGTCACAGATACCAAAAACCACTCTGTCTAGTAAGTACATGGTACAAGCCGGCAACAAAGCGGCAATAAATGCCAAATGCAAATGCAACTGCAACTGCAAAGTCAGTTGCAAAGAAAAAGGAAGCAGGGCAGGAGTCGAAACATGTGGCATGGCATGGCTAATGCTAAAATGCTGCACAAGCCGGTTGTAAATCTTGGCCACAAACGAGGCCAGTGCATTTACAGCTGTTTGGCCAATTAAAGTGTCTGTGTGTGAGTGGGTGTATGTGTCTGGATGTGTGTGTGGCAACAATTTGTGGCAGTGCTTGAAAGTGAAAGGTAATCGGCAATGGCATTTGAAATGGTCGGAGATTAGATCTCATGATAGCTGCATGTTGATAACCTAACAGCTTACTTGCGGCCATGGAGTCTTTTTAGCCTTATTTGCTGACCAACATTTTGAGCCAATTGGCAATTAAGTATAATGAAACTTCGAATGAAATACGCGTGAGCTGCATTTTGTTTTTTTTTATACTTTTTTATTGCTCCAACTGAAAGGAACTTCAATAAATAATTGATTAAAAATAGCTGAGCAAATGTTTGGCCATAAGAAACTCGCACTCTGGCATGCACTGAGAGAAATTGGAGTTCATTTTGAATAAATGCGATTTAAATTTATTATAGGAATAATAACTTGGAACGTATAGATTTTTACAGTCATGGGGATGATCTTAATCTAATCGTAAAGTACCTTGCTTTACGATTTGGGTCAGATGATTTTCTTGGTGAAAAATAAACAGCTAAAAAATTAATTAATTAAAAAAAAAACATTGCATACTTTCAGGGTCTGTGGTCAGTAATAAAGGCCGAACTGTGAAACTTTAATTTGAAATATGTACATATATCGAAGACTCAGCGTATAGAGAAAAATCGCTGTCCCAATAATAGTTGAGCATTAGAATTTAATTATTAATTAGAATTAATCATTTTTATGACCAACTTTATCGATAAGGACCATTTTTAGTCTCCGTAAAGTCTTTGTTGAAGAAACTTTCTTTACTAGTGTCTAAACTCTACTTCTTTTATAAAATTTCTTCTTTTACAACCATTAATGATATTTTAATAATCAATCAGAATAAAATATTTTAAAGAAACTGCAAAAATAAAGTATATAAAATAATCACCATTCAGATAAATTTTAAAATAAATATAATAGAATAGGGTGATGCGAAATGCATTGTCAAACTTTGGCGATAAGGAACATTTCTACGTAGAGTCTTTGTTAAAGAAACTATTTATTAGGTCTTAATTCTATATCTTTTGTATTACTGATATTTTTTTAACTACAAATGATATTTTAATAATCATTCAGAATAAAATATTTTAAAGAAACTGCAGAAATAAATTATAAAAAAGAATCCAAATGAAACTTAACTATCAAATAAATATTAAAACATGGTGATGCGAAATGCATTGTCAAACTTTATCGATAAGGACCATTTTTAGTCTCCATAGAGTCTTTGTTGAAGAAACTTTTTATTAGGTCTAAATTCTATATCTTTTCTGTTATTTCTTTTTTTTGAAGATGATATTTTTGATATTTTTATAATCAATCAGAATTAAATATTTTAAAGAAACTGCGGAAATAAATTATAAAAAATGATTATAATAATAAATTTTAAAATAAATATAAGAACAGGGTGATGCAAAATACATTGTCAAACTATAAAAATATTTTATTTATGTAAGGTTAGGTTAGGTTAGGTTAGGGCGGCAGTTGGGAACGACATCCCAACTCACTTAGGCGAAGGATAGGCCCTTTGTAGTCTTTATTTATGTTAACTTTCTAAATAAATATCTTAAGTTATAAGTACTCTGATTCTAAAATAAATTAAATAAATTATAATTTATTTTTTTTTAATAAATTAATGATTGGAAAGATTGGGTAGCTTTTGGTTCAAACGCAGTCCACCTGAAGTTTGAGGTGACAATTTAGATAGAAAAAATTAGGGTTAAGATTGGTCTTTTGATGCTTTCATTTCCAAAACGTTTTATTCTCAACCGAAAATTTAGATTTCAGTAGAGATTTGTGCAAAATATAAAAAAAAAATTTGAGAAAAATTATTTTGTGCATTTGAAAGTTATGAAATAAGTAAATTATTATGAAATTCCGGTGTGTTTTTCTTTAGCTTTAATGCATAGTAATGTAATTATTTGTATTATTTGTACTAAAAACTTTTAAGTATATTTTTTATTGACAAACTTTGAGTAAAAGTAATTGTTTTTATTATTCTTTGTGAGTATTGTGCTTAAATATTTTATAAACTTCATTGCATTTTCTGTCAGGTACCAAATCGTTTATAATTTGTAAAATAAAAATAAAATAATTATTATTCTCCAATTTTTTTAAATTAAATATTAAAAAATGAACCTTTGACATAAAAATACAAATTAGCAACTTATAGTTTTATTTTTAGTATTCTGTAGAAATATTTTATAAATTGTATTCCGACTTTTGCTAGAATTGTAACTCTTATAATTTTAAAAATAAAAATAAAATTATTATTTTTCTATTTTTTTTTCATTAAAATTAAAAAAGAATTAATTCAAATAAAAATCTGAAAATAATGGTTAAATATAAATTTTTATTTAAAAATCGTTTAATAAGCCTTATTATTCAAATTTTATAATAAAAAGTCTAGAATAAAAATCATTGGCCAATTTTAATTTTAAAAATCAAAAACAAATAATATTGTGTATTTTTTTTAAATTGAAAATTAATATTGAATTTAAATATATTTTTAGCCAAGTAGCTCATAATAAAAATTGACACACTTCAAGATCTTTTCATGCGATAATGCAATTATTGTTAGAAGAAAAAATATTTAGCATCCGACAAAATTAAAATTAAATTTTAAACATATTTTGTGAGAATCAAAACTTAATTTTTTATAGTAAATTTCGAATAAAAATGTGGTACAGTCGAGGCGAGTGCCCGACAGAAGAGTACCCTGTACTTTTTCTCTCGAAAAAATGTTTCTGCATATTCCTACTAAAGCTCTTAACTTTCCAATTGGAATTATTTTTTTTTGGGGAAATTCGATATTTATACCTATAAGATCCGTAAATTTTTAACGATTGAGATAAAACTCGAAAATTACGTTAAAAAAGCTATTTTAAGTATATGGGGTAAGTTTCAAGTTGATATGTTGAGAGGCGTGGGAGAAAACACGGTAAATCGGTTGGGATGGGGGTCCGCATCGATAAAATTTGGATGTGGATTTATTCATAAGAGCCATATGAATTAGTTTACCAAAAATTGTTATTCGAGGTTACTTATAACAATAATTAGGTGGAGTCAAATATTGACGCAGTTCGTATATTTTTGACTATAGCTTTTTCTGTATTTGTCCGATTTTGTTCATTTTTGACACACACATCCGTGGAACAATAAGACATCACTCTGATTAATTTCGAAAATATTAACCGGTGTTGCTAAAAACCGCGAAAATCTACTGGCCTGGAACGGGTGAAGACATTGACATGATTCAACAAATTTCATCTTCTCAGGAAATATGCGCACCAGCTGGTAAAATTTGGTGTTTCTAGCTCCTCTAGTCTCCGAGATCTAGGCGTTCATTCGGACGGACGGACGGACATGGCTCAATCGCTACCCGAGGTTATGATAAGCATTTTGGTATAATGGACTTGGTGTCTGCCGCGCCTCCTGTCCGTTACATACATTGCACAAATCTAGTATATCCTTTGTACCTTTAAGTACAGGGTATAAAAAAATCGTTTTTTCGAAAAAAGTTTTTGAAAATTTTATATTATGGTCAAAGCTAAGCCGTGTCTATCAGTTCATATGAACATCCACAGATCTTACGAGCTAAGGACGGCAAATGAAAAGCTTACCGAATCACGTAAAGTATATTTTCCGATGTAGAAGGATTTTGTGGCTAAACCTTAGTTATCCATTTCAAATGTGCCACCTTCTGCATATTTGGCGTTTGCTAAAAAAGTAAAAAAAAAATATACGTCATTAATATGTTAGCAATAAATAACTTAATACAAAATGTTATTTGAATAAATAACAATACACAATTATGAAGCAGATAACCCCTTTTTTTTATTGGTAGCCCCCCCAATTTCTTATTTTAACAAATTGAATGCGCATTTTTTTTTGCAGTGTAGTTATATGTATAACTATATATAACTATATATATACAATGCTGGCTAATTACTTGAAGCTGCTCATTAAGCGCGCTACATTTTCACTTTTCAACGCTCTCTCCCACACACACACTCTCACACTAACACACGCTCTACACAAAAACTCACACACATGCACGTTTCGCCACTAATGAAGATTTATGGAAGGTCCTGGCTGGTAAGGCGTTTGGCCCAAGGACGAGTAACTGAAGTAGAAAAGAAAACGAATCATTTTGCTTTAAACTTTAACAGCGCAAATTGAACACATTGCGTATACGTAACGTTGTAATGCTGAAATTTTAATGCATTTCTTTTGGTACATTTTTGTAATGCTTTTTTTTTTTTTTGGAAAGTATTCCAACAGTTTTTTTCGTGCAGTTTTTCTGGTTCCCTTAGCGGCGCTAATTATAAGGCAAACTGCAATGAATTATGCATTTGACAGCGGCTGCCATTGTCTGCTCTATGGCAAAAACTTTAATCAACTTTTGCATATCGAAAGCAGCGCAGACAGACAGATAGAAAGAGCATGAAAGATACAAATACACAGATACAGGATACACAGATAGTTAGTTAGCAAAAGCGGAAACTGTACTGAAACTGGCAAACAAACATTCTTAATTTAGCATTATTCAAATTCAAATAAGATAAAAAAATAAAAAGAAGGGAAGAAAGAAATTGTGAGCCAGGCCGCATGTTAAAACCAAAGGACTTCAACTGTTCGCAGTTTCCCACACTCAACTTTGTGTTACATTTTTATTTAATTTTTCCAACTACCAGAGAAAAGTACAACCAGAAACAAATCCTGGACAGCATTGCTTTGTGGCCAAGTTGCTGCGGAATATACTCCAAGTAAAAAGCGAAATGCGCAGGCAAAAGCAATTTGAAAGCTGCAAGGAATACAAGCAAAGCAAAACAATGCGAGTAATCGGGGGGTGTGAGAAGAAAGTTGGTAATCGTGGAATATCTCGAAAATGAAGTGCAAAAGAAAGCAAGGAGAGAGCTCTCTACACCTTTGGGTGTGTGGCAGCTAATTTTCATTATTTTTTCAAAATGCAATCAAGAATTGTTTTTTTTGCTGTTTTTTTTGTTAACTCTGTTGCTGTTTTTGTCTGTAATTGAAAAGTAAAATGTTTGAAAGCAAAGCGAAGCATGGTAGCGGTTATAGCCAAAGAAAAGGCATCTGTATTGGATTGGCGCTAACGTTTTAGCCAAAGGCATGCAGCTAACCTGGGGCCAAAATAAGATTCCTTGTGATTTTTTTCTTGTGTTTCTTCTCAAAATGGCTGACAACTTGATAAGCGCGCAACAAAGAAGCTGCGATGGGTTAAAATAGAGCTGGGGGCAAACGTCTGTTAAGTTGGCTAAAAGAATTCGTGCAGTGCATATGTTAGGTTTGCTTGCTATCTTGAAAGTATTTGTATACGATTTTTGTGAATGCAATTTTTGGTTAGATTTTAGACTGATTTTTCATAGTGTTCATTTGATTCGATGGGGTTTGAAGTATTTTGACACTATTCAGTATTGGAAATGGGAAGTGGTTAAACTAACCTCATTAAAAAGGCTTAGGTATTGAAAAACTGTGGAATTGTATCCTCAAAAATATAAGCGGGTTTTTATAGGTGGTACTAAATTGCACAGCCCCATTGGGTGGGATTTTTTGAAGATCTAGACTATGCGAATAAATTTCTATCAGTAAGAATATGCAAATTAGGCAAACTCTCAAGAAGCTTATTGTATGAAATTTATTTAATTCATTGGTAAATGCATTATTTTCCCCGCCATACTGAGTCTATTATTAATATTGCCCCTAGAACTTAGTTGAACTCCATACATATGCCGAGTTTGCGTTAGTTTGGCTTTAGTGATATCCCCTGATTTCCCGAGAGTACGATCTATCTGTACTCCGCACGTGAACACTTTACAGCGCAAATTCGAAACTCATATCCCAACCATGAAGGAATGAAGTTTGGGCGTTCTAGGCCTAGTTTGCTGAATAAATATATTCACGGGTAGCTCCAAGCTGGACGATAGTATAGGTGGAGCCGCCTCCATTAGGAACGCAAAGTGAGCACAGCTATTTGACTGCCAGATCTCTGCAGCGTTTTTCAGGTAGAGGTCATTGCAATCCAGAAAGCTTTGACGATAATAAGAAACTTACGAGAACGAAATAAGAGCATCTGTGTTTACTCGGACCGCTAAGCGGCTATTAAGAGTCCTCGCTTCGTTGATATTGTGCATGAAGTTAGTGAACAACTGCCGTTTGTCTCTGAGGGAGATGGCTTACCAGTTTTCAATAAACCTCATAGGGGTCCCATGACATAGGGATATCGAGTGCAACTGTATTGCTAATGAACTGGGTCGATAAGGTACTACTAGTTTGCTCCTTCAAGGAGGGACTGGGTATACCCATGGCCGGCTGTAAACTGTGAATATGAAACTACATATCAAACACGTGCGGAATCTCTCGACAAACGTAGCCAACATACTGCAGGAAAAGAACTTAGGAACTTTACTTTCTTAAGAAAACCAATGCTAAACCCATATTCCGTGTTATTACAGCACACTGGGTGGTGGGAGTCCATTCATCCAGACTTAAAGCTCCCCACCATAACTTCTGTAGGAATTGTGGTAATGAGGTTTATTCAGGCCGCCAGATACAAATGTATCATCTCATATAGGAGACCTCTGAATGAGATGGGACGTTGAACTGAATTAAGTAATAACTTTACCTATGTACAAGTGAGGTAGGCCAGAAAAGACTGATTATAATTATTATTATTATTATGAGCGCTTATTTTAGTATACTGGTGTGATTGGCCAATTTAAGTCCCTCCTTTGAAATCGTGAGACTTGCTCTGAAAATAATCCCTGTGGCACCCTCCGGTGCCAATGGTTTATGGATGGTTCCAAGACAGAACAAGGTGCTGGAGTTGTCGCACTCAACACCGTAATGGGTATCAGGCCCAGTGTCTTTCAAGCAAAGATTGACGCCTTAAAAGTCTTCACTCACAGTATCCTCTTTAAAGGCACTAGAATACAGATAGCCAGGACGCTATCAGAGCATTGTCTTCGTGGACAAGTTGGTTAGGAAATGCTTGAACAAAATCAAGCTCCTGACCTCCCATAACAGAGTCATACTCAGTTGGGTTGCTGGACAATCAGGAGAGGAAGGTAATTTGACAGTTGATAAGTCTGGTTTCCTATACGCCTTCCACTTGCCCAGCGTCTTTCTGTGGCATTAGCAATTCAACAATGAAAACCAAGACCAACAAGTGGGCTTTAGAAGAACTTAGGAAATATTGATTCTCTTTACCGAATTTAAGAAAAGCTAAAGTTATTGTCTTACCCTTGGATGCCCACGGACCTATGGTCTTGGTAGGGCGGACCTAAGATTTCTAGTAGCCTACCTATATAGGTTAACATACTGTAAGTTATCATTTACAGAATAATTAGTCCATCGGACTCTTCAGAGAGTAGGCTTTGTTTCGACCAGACGAGCAAACACATCTTGTGTGACTGTCCAGCAATAGTGTAGCTGAACGGATCATCCCATTCCAGCTACGTCGAATCTCAACGGAAAACTAATGCTCTTCATAAAGATGACAAGTTGTATTTTTTCCTAAAAGTTGGTATGATATAATAGATCTTCAGGTCACAGTGTCCAATCTCTTTTGTGAGAGACCGTACAGTTAAAAAAAAAAAAGGTTAATATGTAAGTGATCATAGGCTTTATATAGCCTCTGACCAGCGGACAGTCACGTCACTTTTAACGACACCACATTTGTCAAATTATGACCAGCGGACGCGTGAACGTGAGACGTTATATAGTTAAAAATTGTTAAAAGTAAGACACAGATATTGAAAGAACCTTGCTTTTAAACATTTTTTTTTTTAATTAGTTCCATTTTAACAGCGATTATTAGTCGAAAGTAATAGCGTTTGGACTCAATTTTTGACTTTAATATCCGTACTCATACAATACTACTACTACTATTTCGGTTATTACAACCGGTTATTGGTCTTGACCGCGAAAATTATCCTAAGATAGCCGTTTCTGTCCTGTGCTTACTGGCGCCAATTGGTAATTGCAAGGCTACAAGGATCTACCGTTGCCTGATCTTCCTATCTCAGAGGTGGGAGTTCCTTTCGTCGATCTTCCAGTCATTTCCGTTCGAATACCTTTTTGGTTGCAGCATTATCATCCATTAGTGCAACATACAGACGCTGTAGTCGAACTAGATCTGACGCGCCGCATACAGCTCTTGGTCAGTCACCCTCCACATTTACGGGCCAAAGATAAGTCGGAGAATTTTTTCCTCGAAAGTCTTATCGGACTTCAACACTCATACTCCCAAAATAGCTATAGTCGAAGGATTTGTGAAGCTACCTTTTGCTTGTGTTTTTTTTAGCTTGTTGAATTAAAAAAAATCAAGATTAAAGATGTCGATATCAGCATGTCTTTAATAACATAGGCAGAGGTCATTAATTCATCTATATCTTATTGGAAAAGCTTGCACGCACAGACCCCAATGGTTAAATCTGTCAAAGGTTTTTGTAAAAACTCTTTCGTAAAGTTTTAAATGTTTTACCAATCAATTTTGAACAAAAAAGGATGAGTGAAAATAAACGGTTCCATACACCCTTCGATAGCTGCTAATGGAACCAGGTTCCGAATGAAGCACATTCAACTATTTTCCCTTATCAAAAGTCGAACAGAAGTTTGACTCGCGATTCTTCGCTGCACAGTTTGCATTTGCTCTGCCGGTCACAAAATATCCCTACCCCACCTCTCTTTGGGTCTTTTCAACATTAGCTTATAAACAAAACAAATTTCAACATTATCGAAAACAATGAAAGCGAACTTTAAAGATGACGTGCTAATGAAGCACAATTGATTTGAATTGAGTTAAAACTTAAGCGCGCAGTATACATAAACTAATAAGTAAATAATCTCAATATAAGACTGCAGCCAATCTTCATTTCTCATCCCCATCTCGTGCTCTAATTCTTTCAATCCTTTTAGTTAACCAAAATCCAATTAGACTTTATTTGATTAAGTAGAAATGAATTTTTGCTTAGTTCCCCCAGCTCCATTCACTTGATAACTCAATTTGACAATCAATCAAATATACACAAGCTTATTGTATACCCTTTCTATTCTTCTTCTCTTCTTTTGCCATTCATGACAATCCAAACAATGCGGCAAAGGCAACAAAGGCTGCAAGAAACTTTACTTCAATTATGAAAAATGCCAAGCTCACGGCACTCACTACTAGCAGGACGCCCACTTTTGTTTAAGGACCTCAATAGAGCAGAGACTTGAGAGAGAGACACAGAGAGAGAGGAGAGAGAGAGTGAGTGTAACCATAAGCAAACATTTAATAGCAGTGGAAGGTAGTCAACAATTGTTAGCGTTAGGCAACAATGGGTAAAAGTTTCGATAGCTTAAGCCACAAACTTATGCATATAGAAAACATATTTTAAAGGGGTTTTTGGGAGAGAGAGGAGTTGTTGCTGCAAAAACAACAAGTACACAAGGGGAAAGACTCTGTCTTGAAGTCTTCAGTTTCAGCCACAGCCGAGAATTGAGCGTGTAGGGCCATTGAAAAGCAGCGACTGCGACTGCGGCAGCGACAAGCATCACAAATTGTGTCAACTACACACACACAACCAAATACATTTACACAAACACTCTTATATACCATCGACACACCGTCACACACACGCACACGCTCACATGTCCAAAAAGCTAACTAATTTAAACGGCACCATTGTGCACCATAACCCAAAAACAATACGGCCAAACGGCAGCCAGAAACGGAAACCAGAGTACTGAAAGAGCCAAAACAGTTGAGGGAACACACGCCATGACACTGTGACAGTGACAGGGGGTTAGGGGGGAGCTTGGGGATGGGGGTTGACACAAGTAAGTACTTTATAAATGTATTGCTTGTCATTTATATATAATTAAGTCTACAGAGAAGAATGCAGATGACAAAAGCGCTACAGACACCAAAAAAACTAAAAAAAGAAGTGTTGCCCTATTTTCTTGAAAAATTTAAAATAAATGGCGGCTACGGATCATCGCATTGGACAATTTTTTAAAAGCAACACTTACTATTTATTTGGGATTGTTTAAAATTTATTTATTATTTTTAAAGTTGTTCACGAAACGCACACTATTTTATCCTGAAGAAATTAGGTTGGAGCTCTTGTACGGAAACGTTTTATTCTGCTGGGTACTGAGCCTAAAGAAAAAATTTTTTCGACCCTTTTTTTGTACCATAATCATTCTTCGGTCTACCAAAATTCCTTTAAAAGTTTATAAATAAAAAAAGATTTGAACCTATTGCATTAGATCTATATTAAGTGAAAATTTAAGTCATATCTGAGGTTTGGTTGGGCTCTTGCGGCCTTTTTAAGGTAAAATATGATAAGGTGATGAGAGAGTGGTGGAATTAAGAGTCAGATTAAAAGTTGTGATAAAAAATAAAGTTTTGGAATCCTATTGTGCTATATAGATATAGTCTAAATTTAAGTCACAACTATGTTTTTGGTTGGACTAATAGTCCGTCGAAAATCGTGATCATCTAGATCAAGTCTTCTATTGACAAATTTGCCAAATAGATCTTTTGGAATGATGCTCTACCCAACTGGTAGCGTCTCTTAAGAATTGCCGGACAGTTATATATAGTTAGGTGTTAGATGTTTTAGATATTATTTACCTCCTTCTTATTTTCACTTTTTCTAAAGAAGTTGTAGTGCCAAACCTATATCTATATATTTCTATTCCCGACCTAGTGCAGTTCTTGTGGAAGGGAGAAGTATGGATGCTTCCTTTTGGATTGTATCATCGTCAAAGTATCAGGCATAACAGCCGTTGTATTCTATCCACGTTTTGCCTTGGTTCTGGCTATCTCTGATATTTCAAGCAGTACATCTTAAGGGAATCTTTAACCTTAAGAGCTACTGGAAGCGCTCATACATGTCTACCACCTAGTCATCGGATCTCAAATTATTATACATCATTACATACTTTTCTTTTAAGTTTGATGATGATTCATTCCTTTAACTCCCAGTGGAGCATTGGTCCTCATATTTCAAGCAGTACATCTTTAGGGGATCTTTAAGTTTAAGAGCTACTGGAAGCGCTCATACATGTCTACCATCTCGTCATCGGATCTTCAATCAAAACATATTATTACATAATTTTCATTTAAGGTTGCTGATGATTGATTCCTTTAACTCCCAGGAGGGAGTTAAGTCAAGCTTCAAGCCTACTCAAAAAAAAAACAATAGTTTTGGTTTTCACGAAGGTAACTCAGCTCTGGTTTCTATATTGACGCAGAAAAAAGCTGATCTTTTGGGAGCGGAGTACTTGACCTTTTTACAGTCTTTTTTACCTTTTTTTCTTGGGTATCCTACATTAGTCAAATTATGCAGTTGGCTTTGAAACATCTCCTTTAAAACCATCTATACTTATACACCAAAGAAAATGATTCAAAATCGGCGAATGCCTAAATAAAAATGTCATATCACCCACATCGCAAAAACCTATCTACGTCACTGCACCTCCATATAGGGCACGATAAGTAAGAGACTGAGAGTGTCTGTGTGTGTGATAGGAAGCTAGAGTGAGGCAGCGGGATAGCGAGTTGAAGTTGATGATAAAAGCAGCACCAGCAGTAACATGCCACGTTGCATGGCGTTGTTGGCCTGCCACATTGGCCGCCACTGCATCCCCCGGTGCCACTGCTTTTGTCTGTGAATTCAACGAATTAATGCCACTTCAAAGTTTTTCCCCTGTGTGAGTATGTGTGTGTGTGTAAGTGTGTGTGTTTGGCGCACTTGTGAATTATCAAAATTTACAACAATGCAAGCTTGTTCCACTGAACGGCAATTCCTATCAGGCTCTCCTTCCATTGAAATATGGCTAAACAGTGGAAAAGTACCTGCGGGCATTTTATAGATAATAGACATACAACCCTTGCACCCGCCCAAAAAAAGTTCCCTCTTCCAACCAAGTATCAAGGCATTGGCTGCCAATGTGTTTAGAGCCACATATGCTGCCGCTGTCAAGTGGGCGGGGCAGGCTAACTGCCTGCCAAAAGTAGCAAGAAAATGCAACGGCCAAGTGTTACACGCAGAGAAAAAGAGACTTGGAGTAGAAACTGGGCATTACTTATTTACGTCATAATTACTTTCAACTACAGTCTTCTCGAAGCAGAAGCGCGGTATGTTGGGTACCTGGACAGTCAAAAGAGGACGGTAACACGACCGCTGGCGATTTAGCACGACAGGGTGTCTTCCGCCAATCTCCACTCATCTCATGTCGCCTTTCTGTGGTAATGGTTGGTCGTCAATTACGAACAAAAGGTATGCAAGTGGGCTGCAGGAGAACATAGCAGATACTAGCTTTCCTCACTTGAGTTACGACAGGCAAAACTGCTTGTCGAACCCCTGGATAAGATCAAGACAAAAAGTTCTTGGCAGAGCGGACTTGAAGACTACTGGTAGCATATTACCTGTCTGAGCACCACACTGTAAAATGGCATTTACAGAAAATGAGCCTATCGAATTCTTCAGAGTGTAGAGTCTCTCTCGAGGACTATGAAACCACCAGACATATTCTCTGTGACTGCTAAGCGCTGGTGTGGGACAGAGTCTGTCATATTAGAAATGAGCGGATTAGATCCTTCCAACTAAGTCAATATCAACAAGAGACAAACTTCTATTGATACGGGAGGCGGAAAGTCTTTTGCAATAATTTATGGGTACAAAAGATCTTCTGTTCGCAGTGTCCTACCTCTCTGTGAGGAACGCACGCGGAGGAAAGAAAAGTACTTACTAAGTCCAACGAATCTTCTGATAAACCATTGAAAAAGGCATTCGCATAGCATACTTCACTTTTTTCTAGCGCTCACTTAGACAACTCATGGAGTTATTTATGGTTTTATTTGTTTCGTCCGCGAAATCTTATACGCTTGTGGGCCCAAATCTAAACAAATCCTAAGCCATCGCATCTAAGTCTGTAATCGTTACGAAATCGACTTCTCTGAATATTTGGACGTTACTGACCACATTTTCAGCATTTTACACCAATCTCTCTCTCTGATTATTTGATCAAAATCCAAAAATGTTTTTGAAATTTTGTCACCTTAAGTGGAAGGTATTTTGAAATACTTAGTCCTTGACTGGAATTGGGTAGGAGTTGATTGAAGAATCTTCTCTTCAGTCTTATTTATGGGAGCGTTTCCCCAAGTTCTCCTGGTGCAATGGGCTGCCAACCATCGGAATCTGATTTTATAAGGTACTAAGATTAAAGTCACAATGCTATCTCAAAATCGCTGAATTATCAAGCACGTGTAGAACTCAAGCAAAGTCCTTTTTTCCGGATCAGCGGTATGGCTAATCTGTGGAATATTGAAGATGATTGAAGAATCTTCTCTTCAATATTATTTATGGGAGCGCTTTCGCAAGTTCCCTGTTTCTATGCGCTGTCAACCATTCGAGATCTTATTTTGTAAGGTACCTATTTTAAAGTCACAGTGCAGTCCCTTAAAATTGTTGAAGTATCTAAAACATCTAGAAAATGGTGGTTGGTGAGCGGGTAGGAGCTATGATCTGCTTATAAATCATCCGTTTGCAGACGTCGTCAGCTACAAGAAGCACTCCCTTTTGATGGTATACGAGGTGTTTTCAAAAAGTAATGTAACTTAAGCAATTTCCCGGGCAACGTATTTTTGATGCAAATCCGCCGAGTACGCAAAACACTTATAACCGTAAAGGGCCTCTCACAACCAAACAAAAAAAGCCATTCACTTGAAATTTGGTACAGATGTTCGGGAAGAGTGTACCAACACAACAAAACAAAAAAAAATCGATAATCGAAAATACGTTGCCCGCGAAATTGCTTAAGTTACATTACCTTTTGAACACATCTCGTATATAAAATCTTGATCGATAAGTGCCAGAATTTTTTTCAGAAAATCCAAAATTAAAGATTATTCATCAAAATCCATATTGTTCCCTTAAAAGTATTCCCCATCGACTGCTACGCATTTATGCCAGCACTTAAACCAATCCTCGAAATATTTTTTATAATCGGTTTGCAGTGTGGTCATCACAGACTTCTTCGAATTTTCCATTGCCGCATCTCGGGCGCTTTAACGCGTTCCAAGGAGCGGTTTTTTGAACCGACCGAATATGGAAAACAAAATCAGTCACTTTTTCCAATGTCAATCACGCTGAAAATTTCATAGAATGTTAATGATAGATGCAAAGAAAAAAAAGGGGACATTAAATTGGACGACTATGAGAGCCAAGGCTCCAAGAAATCCCAACACTTAAAAGCTTTGAGATATTTTGTTTTCTAACATTAAGCGGAAACTCTTTAAAAACTTCCAAACTCAAACGAAATCCAGCCTGCTTTTCTTTCAGTGTATGCTCCCATTTATATTACCGGCACTGCTTTCAATGTTGCCAGTTCAAAAATTTATATTTCTAGCATGATCAAAGTTTAAGCATATGCTCTCTGCTTCTTCTTTGTGCGCTCTTCTTCGCTGCTTTCATATTTACAACTGTTTAAAGCTCAAGACAATGCCTAGGTGAGTTGTAACTGTGTGTGTGAGAGCATATATGGAAATGGCTGTGTGTGTGTGTGCGCTTGTGCATTTGTGTGATTTGCATATTTTGGCTACGTTTTGCGGTTGCCTGTTACTTTACGCTCTCCCTCTCTTCCTTCAAATGTGTGTGTATGTTTGTGTCTGTTTGTACAGTGTTGGAAATGTGAAAAAAAAAATTCATCACGCATGCAATTTGCAGGCAAGCGGACAACAACAAACCCAAAACTCAGCGCTAACAGAAGCGCCGAGAAGCGCGCTACATTTTTATTTTAAAAATTTTTCTGTTGCATTTTAAGTAGTTGCCGCCGCACACCGATACACACCAACACATAGCCCAAAAGTGTTGCACTATGTGTGGCAAGGAAAAAGCTTTGCTTTTGGCGTTGACAGCAGTTACATGCATATTACACACTGACATACACAACACACACACACACACATAGACACGCACGTCTTACCATTTGATGTGTTTGGCATGTGTTTCCGTTGTGGTGGTTAGTTGGTTTCGGTTTTGGTTGGTTTCAGTTGCCATTTTTAAAGGGGGTGTGTCACTGTTTACTTTGCATGCTGCCAACACCGGCAACGAACGAAGATTAAGCATGACCAACACTGGCCAAGCAAGCAACTTGGCTTTGAATCGTTTACGTGCTAGAAAATTGGATGAGAGCGTAGAGTGGGAATATTCCCGGGCTATATGCTGCCCGGTTCTAAAGTTACTTTGAACCTGCCTTGATTTATGCCACCCTAGCGCGCATCAAAGTGTCCATTGGGCGTGGCTGTGTTCCGGCTAAAGGGTCAGGTCTTTTTAGCAAAATTGTTTTGGCACAGGCATGCAAATACGCATAGTTCCTTTTGTGGCAGGAGCAGGTTACGTTCAAGTGCTACATCCATCCCACTGGGCATGTTGGCACAAAAACTTTATTTGGAATACTAATGAGTTTTTCAGCAAACTCAGTGTTGATACTTTAGTTTAAAGACTGTCAGTCTAAGCACTATCCATAAGTGTAGTGTATGCCATTGTATTAAGTTACGTGCAAGCAAAATAAATCTTAGTTCAAGTATATACTATGTATATACTCTCTATTAGGATGTAATTCCATTAAAGTCCATTGCATGAAAGGCACACACAAAAACTGTAAAAGAGCGGAAGCTCGTTCTTAATGCAACTGCAATTGTAAACGAAACTGCAACAGTAAGCAGGACTTAAATATAAAGCAGTGTGGAACAACAAAAATAGTGAAACTTGAAGTCCTTACAAGTTTGGCAACGTTTTTAGCTGTGTATCCTTGGCAACCTTCTAACATTTCAGCATTGAAAATAATAACTTAAGTAATGTCATTAGAGGCGGGCAAATGGATTAGATGGCCATGCTAAAGAATTTCAACGATGATGACGCTGATGATGAACAAACAGCTCTTGAAATTAAGTTGAAAATGTTGCTCAACGTTGCGTATACGTTATGCTGTGCGTTCTCTAAACTATGCTGCAAGTTTGCCATTATGTTCAACAGGTAAAAGACTTTTAATTATAGTTGAACTTACTTCAAGCGACGACAATTGAACTCACATAGACTTATATTGTATATAGTCAATGCACATGTACATCGGTTTAAAGGTCGTACATATAATCATCGTATACATTTAGTTGTTTGTGACATTAAAAGGGTTCTAAGTATTTGATCTTTTCAAGCAAGAAAATAATTATTTTCCAGGAAATAAATAAAGGACATGCTTGCTTAAAGAGACTTTGGTCTCTGGCCTTGGTGTCTAGTAGCTTTTGCAGCATTAAAATTGAAAGTCATGAATATAAGAAGCTAAAGCTTACTTATTTCAATCCAAACTAGCCAAGATTCTTATCTTCCATCGCAAGAACAAATATTTGAAACAGAATTCTCCATAGAGCAGCTTATTTACCAATTCGTAGAAAACACAATTTATTGATTCTACAGCCCTGCCAGCCTCATATCTTCACTGCGTCTTATCGCCCGATTACCTTGCTTCCGATATTTGCTAAAATTTTCCAAAGAATCTTTTTGAGCAGAGCTTTGTTATTTTTCAGCTTGACGAGCCTAATCCCAACCAGTTCTATTTCCTACGAAACATGGCACGCTTGAGGAAACTCACAAAGCAGTGCAGCTCATCTTGGACCCCTTCCAGCATCGATTCTACTGCAGCTTTTTTGAATGTCAAGCAGGCTTTTGACAGAATGTGTCACAAAGGGTTGCTACTAAACTTAAATCTGCGCTTCCTGCGCCTCAACAGGAAATCCTAAAATCTTTTCTGGGAAATCGCTCTTTCAAAGTTATGGGGAAAAGTGGGCTCTCAGAATGACAGAACATTAAAGCCAATTTTAGTTACTGTTTTGTTAAGGACATGCCGAGCTCCACGGCTGCTGTTGCCTTACAGCGTCAGTTGGCTATCATCGCAATTTGGGCAAAACGCTGGAACAACCACTTTATATGTAATACTATGGCTCCGCGGGGGAGCAAAGGCCTGCAACAAGCTTCCTCCATTTCCCTCTGTCATGCGCCTCTTGACTTCGCTCCAGGTTTTGCTGGTTCTGAATATGTCTGCTTCCAGATTTCTCCTGCAGTTCAATACTGGTCTGTCCCTGCGACGTGTCGTGACGACTGCTTTGAGGGCTCTAGTCGATGGCTCTGCGGGTGATGCTGATTGGGTTTTCACTTATCACGTGCCCAAGCCAGCCCCATTTCCTTTTCAGGATTTCAAGGCCCATCGGTGTCTGTTTCCAGCAAGTCCACAGGCCAGCATTCGAGATCGTATTAGGCCAATTTAGCAGTGACAAATTTTTTAGCTTTTTACATTCTTTAGGGAAAGGCCCGAGTCATGCGCTCACCTTAAATGGGAAGATAATTCCAATCAAAACATCACACCCTTGCCTTGGCATTCATCTCGATAAAAAACTGTGTTGGAGACAGCTCATTAACATAATGATGCAGATCGAAACTTGGCAAAATGGAGTGGCTACTTGAAAGAACCAGCAAGCTGTTTCTAGAAAATGAAGTCATCCTCTATAAGAGCATAATAATTTCAGGTCGGTATTCTGGGGAACCGCAGCTAAGTCTAATTGCTGATACCCCCTGGTATATCCGCAATCGTCACCTTTCCAGGGATCTAGGTATTTCTTTGGTGGGTAGTATGCTAAATAAACTAAGCGGCCATTACGAGAATTGCTTACGATCCCACCCCAATTCTCTTGCCTATGCTCTGGCTGTTCATAGACCAAGAAGACGCCGAAATCGACTCCACTCCTGGCGTGATGTAATGCAGCAGCTCGCGTATCTTATTTATATTTAATGAGGACATGCTCAAAGTCTTTAGCCCAAATAGTAACAGGATGTGTAAAGTTTGAAGTTCAGGCAGATGGGTTTTATAGAGTAAGTACTATACAAGCTGCAAAACCTCAACCTGTGCTAATAAGTCATTTAATCCCAAGATCTAGGTTTTCATACGGATGCACGCAGAGAGTGACATGGTTTGATAGTTGCTGATCAGGTTCAGCAGGGGACAAAAATTTCAAAGCTCTATAACGTTTAGGATGTTTTTAGTTTAAGATGTCAACAAATTTTAGGTTGTTTTTGAACTGCCACGCAGGGACACAGCAGGGATGAACTGAGCTCTCAGCCACCAAGGTATCGATGGAAAACTATTATGTTTCCAAGCACAAACTCCGAAAAGAAGGAGTCGGATCAAGGCTACCGTCACTTCAGGATCTAAAGATTCCATTTACAACAGTTAACCACAGACCAGAAGAAGTCGCTGTAGTCAGATCTAACAGAAGATGGTACAACACAACGAACTGCAGGACAGCTCGCACTATGTGCCAGAAAATCAACAAAGAATTGAGTAGTATACCCAGTATATTCTGAAACTCCTAAGAGGAGACTGTAGACTCACTGGTCACTGCCTGAAAGCAGCTCACTCTAGGAAACTAGGCATTAATAACAGCGACGAATGGGGGAAGTGTAGGGAGACAGAAGTCAAAGAGACTCTGGAGCGTCTTATCTGCCGATGCCCCGCCCTATGGACATCGAATCTAAAATACCTTGGATAATCCTGCCTAACCTTATTGGAATAGGCAGCCGACCGGACATCCCAAAAGCTTCTGGTTCTGGTGCTCCGCAAATATTCGCCCCAGAGGATATCGAATGTAACCTAACCTAACCCATATATGTACTGTACTTTATATACAAAATGATCAGGACGCCAAAAAAAAGAGTAAACCATATCTATAGTTTTTCCAAATTTTATTACAATTTTTTTTTTCTAATTGTTGCAGTTGTTTATTTTAAATATAACCCCATTAGGTACTCCACACAGTAACGGAAAATTTTGTGTCTTGTGACGCTTTGCCAGATCTACTCATCCCACCTGGAGAGACACTTAGTTTATAGTTTGGGAGAATGATCCCTTGGTAATATTGAGTTGCTTCACATTTAACCTCTTATTTTGTTAAGCGTGCCCATCGCCATTATTTATTATTTGTTTAGATTTAAAGACGTAGAATTAATTTTAAGACGTAAGATATAAAAACTTTTTAAAGAAAGTCGAAAAAAGCGAGCAGCAGTCGTTACCCCTGGTTTAAATAAACCTCTTTATAAACTCTTTTCAACGCTTCACTTTCCGACTGTTTATTTCGTTTGGTTAGTTTTATAGCCTTTCTTGGTTTAAACTTTAAGTTAGAAGAGCGCATAACTCTCTAACTCACTGCTTCTGCAATAGTTTAAGCTCTTATCCTCGACTCTAATTTCCTCAGTTCCCAAGAGCACACAAAAAACAAGCCACATTAAATTTACTGCACTTACCAAAGGCATCATAGATCAAAAGTTACCAACTTTCTTATTGCCAGTTTCTTTGCATCTTTATAGTAGTAATTTTTTTTCTAGAATTAAAGGAGCTAAGAAACTAAGCAAGGAAAAACAAAAATGGAATCTATTCGCTTTCGAAGGGAATGCAACCAGCTCAACTGTACTTTGACAGAGTTGCATTGATGAAGTTGCTGCCATTGCTGATATTGTTGCCGTTTGCTCTTGCCACAGATTTTGTTGCTGTTGTTGTTGTCGTGAATCGTGGTTAAGGTCTCTGTGGCTTTGCGTCATTGGAATAGTCAACGTCAACGCTGTTATCCTTTGCGAAGTTGTTGTCCTGTTTATAATGAATGACTTTCATTGTTGTTGTTGTTGCAGCCTGTGACTGTCATTTTCAGCAAGCCACGTGCTGTGCTTGTGTGTGTGAGCATGACAGATATAGAGAGGAGCGACAGAGAGCGAAGTTTGGCATACTTTCTGGCGCATTCAAGCATTAAGAGTGACGATTATATGATGAATGACAATCCATATTTGTATCAATCATTTGCATTGCCTTTGCCTTTGCCATTGGCTTTCTTGTTATGTAAGAAGTAAAGCAACATCATATACGGATACAATCCGTTTCCATTTGCTGCTAGGCGGCACTCGTATCTTGAAGATGCAACACGTCTGGCTGGCCACTTAGTCATAGAGTTAACAAATACATTGACAGCCACTCAAATCAGCCCCAACGACAGTGACACCTATTTGCACTCGATACGTTATTACAAACATATAACTTACACACATTATACATAAATCTTTGTATATACATATAAGGCTATATGTGTCATAGAGTCTGATGTGTGGTTACATGTACACTCCGGTACACTACAATAGAACTAGTTGAATGTACAGCGAACTTTTTGAGGTTCCAGACAAATATTAGTATCATAAGATAATTTAATACGGAAAAATAATAACACTTTATTGGACTTTTTTTTTGGAAATCTTAAAAACACTTAGAAAAGTAAATTTCAATGATTTTCCTTCTTAAGATAAAATATATAAGAGAGTATAACCTAACCCATACACAGCACAGAATACGCCCAATAATAATTGAAAAAGATTTGCAAATACTCGGGAAGACAAGCTGGAAGATGTTGGACAGTGATAAAGAAAATATAGCTGTATAGTAGACGAAGCCAATGCCCATACCAGGTAGAGCTAATAGATGATGATAATGAAGACGAGGTAGCAAAAAGCTAAGTAATTTGCTGCGCAGAATCCGAAACCGGGTTCAAAATTGGGTCCATCACATCAGGATTTTTAGATATTTCAGGTTACGCACCCGAAAAACGGCGTAACTTCGAATAGCCATAACTTTTGATCACATGAATTGTTAAATTAAAAGGTAAGAGTGGTACTAAACGATGTGACTGGAGAGACAGACCACAAAAATATTTTGCACCCAGTATATCCTCAAAAGTCGGAGGAAACGACGTTTTCGGTTAGATTACTTCATATATCTCCTAACGTGATTAATCCCGGCTAGGATTCTACGCAATGGATTTCTTCGAAACGAGCCTTAGCTTTCCAACAATGTACATTACCCTGGTATTAAGAGAGAGAGAGAGAGTGTTATCTCACGAAATTCCTTTTATGAAGCTTTAGCGACAGAATAATTGTTTTTCAGACGTCTCCCGACCTTTACTTTTTAATAGACAGAGGTGAATCTTTTCTTCATAAGAACAAAATAGACTATTTTTTATGTGCTAAAAAAATGAGTTTTCTTCATATTATTTCCTTTGATCGATTTTTTCAAAGCTAACTTTATGACGTTTGTGTAGACATATGTCAACTCTTTTCAACCTAGACTTAAAGGTGGAACGTAAAACATCCTAAGAATGCTGCAAAATATGCTACACCTCCTTTCTTCATGAACTTCCCAAGGATCAAATCCACGCTGAGACTCTGAAGCAGGCTGCAAAGGCTAATCATCTTGCCCATAACCAAGCCAGGTGTCCTCAAGTTGAGGTCGCCTGCGCCAATTACATTGATGAGGTCCTCAAAAAATGAAAGATGACTCCAATGGCCATACTGAAAATCGATTATAGAAAACGTTTCGAGGATTGGATTATGTGCTGGAATAAGTGCGAAGCAGTCGATGGGAAATATTTTGAAGGGAAAAATATAGATTTAGCTGAATAATCTTGTATTTTGGATTTTCCGAAAAAATTCCGGGAATTTCTTGATAAAGATGGTATGGTATTGCCTGAAAAGCAGGAATCCTTTTTCTCCAGTACGTATAGAGATTACTTAGGGCGACTGGTACGCCAGTCCCCAGCAGTCAATTCATGCATCCTCAGAGGTAACAGAAGCGGCGCTAGAGAAAGCTTTAAAAACTTATGTCCTATATAATAATCAAATACAGTACGCGAAAAATACTACTTTAATTTTAATTTTCTGGTTCTTCTCCTTTTCTAATAACAATAGATAATTATCTTAAACATAATTTGATATCTACCAAAAAAATTTGAACCACAACAAGGGGATTTATGTATATCTTTATTTTTGGTATGGTAATCATAATCTCGATAAAACTTTTTCCCTGAAAATAATTAAATATTTTCTAAAAAGTGTCTGCCTATAAACATTGAATTTTCATTCTATTGAATATTCATAAATCTTAAAGACGCAAAAAATACAATTTATTTCTTTCTCCACATTATTTTCCACATAAAAACATCTTGAAAGTAGCCAACGCTTTAATTTAATTTAATAAAATAAATGCTTCAAATATTCTTTTTAGACTTTTTCCCATTTTTCACTCATATTTTGTTTACGTGATTTATTCAAGTGAATCAGAGTGTATATTGTAGTACATTCGCTAGCCAGGAGCAAAACGTGTGCAATATGTGTGAAATATTCCCTGGCATGGCTGCAAAATGTAGCACAAGCTTATGAAAAAAAATTTGCGCTCCTCGCGCACATCGACCCTCCCGCTTATGCTGCATATACCCCGCCCCGCCCATGTGATGTGTGGCGTCACTCAGAATTTTACGACATGCCAATGACGTTGCCATAAAAAGGATACAAAGCAGTTGGGGGGAAAAAAGAAATCGCTTGTAAAACGCGCGACAAAAGTTGTAAAACAAGCCAAGCCAAGGACACACTCGAAGGATCCAACAAAGCAGCAGGCTCTGACGTAAATCTAGCGAGGCAGCTGTTTATTTTTCCCGCTTTTCATTTTTTTATATGCACTGCTTTTTTTTTTAGCTAATTGCCTGCTTGCAAATTGTTAAATATGCGTAAGCAAAACATTTCACAATTTAAAGGATTAAGTGCGCAAAGTTTGCCTGGAATAAATAAACGACACTTTGGAGTTCAAGTTGAAGCTTAAGCCAGGGCTGGCTGCCAATGCAGCCGGACATTTATGATGCGTTTGGTAAAGTTTGCTGCGTGGCCCGGAAGTTGTCAGGCGGCGGCAAAATGGCGCAACTTCCGCTGCTTATTGAGAGAGAGAGAGACTCTTCCGTCTGCGAATAAGACTGTCAACTCCGTTAGTGAGCCGGACTGTCAGACTGTTGCGTTGCCAGACTGTCAGCTGGCCTGCCCGACTGAGTTGAATGTCTCTTCTTCTCGCTTCTGGCTGGCTGCCTGATTTATTGCACTTTAAATTCGGCGACATTTTTTGCATGTCGTTTATCTTCATTGCGTATGCATAAAAAGACGCAAAAATGTGCAAAAAGTAAGCAAAAAAAAGAAGAAGAACAACAAAACGTAAAGCAAAACAAAACAAAATGCGCTGCTCAGCAAAATTGGCGGCCATTGCACACGACTCCATAAAAATAGAAACCGAAAAGAGAGATCTCTCTCACTTCATCTCGTAAGGCAAAGCTAGACGGAATGCGTTGTATATGTTGCATGCAATTTGGCAAAACAGTCATCTTAAACAGTTCCAGAAGAGGCCATAGCTCTTGTTTAATCTATCTATCCCTCTATCCCTCTAACCCTATTCATCTCTTAATCTTACTTCTTACTGCTGCATGTTTGCATTTTTGGCTTTGTCATTCGACTTGGCGAGGGCCAAATACTTGACTTGTAATTTTCTAAAAGCTTACTTCAATTTTTGCATATCTTGCATTCCAAAAATGCAACAAACAACAAATTTAACTCTCAGCGATGTGTGTGTGTGTGGGAGGGTGAGTGTATACTAGTAGTCTGTGTGTGTGTGTGATGAGAGAGCGAGTTATTTTGCAACATGTGAGCATGTACGAATATTGTAAGGCGCTGTAGTAACGTGACGTCACGGATTTTTTGATACTTTTGATACTGAGTAAAGTGTTGCATACATCAAACTAGACGTATGTCATGAATCTGTCTGTAAATCTTAGAAATCTGTTTTATATAGGCAAGTCGAAATTTCACTTATCAATATTTTGCTATATATACGAGAATGTTCTGCAAATCTGAAATAAATCTGCAGAATGGGTGGAACGGTTAAAAATATAAAAACTTAAAAAATTGGCGAGAATTTTAATTGACACCGCACCAGAAAAAACTATTTATAAGGTCTTGATTTTTATTGTTCTTAGATAAATTTTTTTTGTTTTTCGAGTTATAAGTTATCATGAGTATGAGTATGCCAATATTACTTTTTATATGAAAATATTTTGTTGGGTAGTAATATGGGAGGATTGGCATATTATTCGGAAAAACTATTAAACCAATGCTTGAGGCTAGTACGTAGCAGTGGTAAATGGACTGCTAGAAAACCAAACTTTATATTAAAATAGCAATCAAAATTCTTAGGAAAAGTACGCACCAAGGCTGCCTTTTTTTTGTTGGGTAATTGATATCTAGGTGGCGCCAGCAGCAAAAACAGTTGTTCTGTTCTGTTATTTCGACAGCAAAATACATGACAGACAGATAAAGTAGTTGCACAAACTTTACAAAAGAGCAAAAAACAGCTATAATGAAGTGTAGAGCTACACAAATATGTGTTTGGGCCAAAAGTATCACGGAAGGTATAATACAAGATTTTTTATTTTTTTAAATTGCAAAACATTTACTATTTGTGAGCTAACAGGTGATTTTCGTTTTTAAATTTTTGTTTTTAGCGCTTAAATATGATGATGTAATAAACTAAAAAAAAACTTCTACTTCCGGCGTTGTTTCTGGATTTTATCAATCTCGAACATTTTTATATTCTTACCACACCATTTCCGCAAATTCCTTCCTAATTTTCAGCGAAAGCTCGACTCTATAACAAACTATTAATAAAAGCAGATCAAAGAAGAATTACCAAACCGTTTCAGAAGTGCTGAAAATATGAAAATCTAATTTGGAAGTGACACAGAAAATTTGGATTATGATGCTGTATCGACAGATATCAGTCAAAAGGTCTCAACAATTCTCGGTGCAAATTTTGAGTAAGCATTTTTTAGAATACGAATTTTTGTTTTCCATATTTTATTTAACAGACAGATCTGTTACTAGAAAAATATTACAAAATTAGCAAAATTAAGTTATTTCATTAGTTTTTGCTATTTTTTTTTTTATTGCATTTTTTAACATTAATAGTTTCGTATTACACAATTGTGTAATATTCATCAAAAAGTTCAGAATAAATTTTGAAATCCTTGGAATAGGACGGTATTCTCAGTCTCTGTTTCGGAATGAATTCCCTTTTCTTCTACTCAAATATTTGAATACCCTTTATCGTATGATACACAGGGTATCTTAAGTTTTTGCAAACCAAAAATTTATGTAAAAAGCAAAAGAAACTTCGGAGACAACCTAAAGTTACCCAAAATATGATCAGGGTATCCAAAAAAGTCGATATAATCATGTTCGTCTGTCCTTCTATATAAAAGCTTAGATGTCAGAGATGGAAAAAACTAGAGCAAACAAACTTTCAGATAAGATACTTAAGCTCTGTACCAAATTTGATCAAAATCGGTTGACATTATCAATTAGCCTCATAGGACTGATCGGTCATAAACATGTTCTTGGTGCAAAATTCACATGTCTTCCGCTTGTTTACGAAAATGTCTTAACCAAATAGACAAAAAAATATATTTTTGCAATGTGGTGATACAGGATATCCCAAAGTCGTCCGCGACCAACTTAAACATAGCCCATCTTAAATATGTATTTTTGCCCTTGTTGTTCTTAAATCCGGGAATTCTGATGGGGCCAACTTTTGTCATAAAAATGTAAATAAAAAACGTTTGGTGAGACTTACCTTATTAAATAATATTTGTTCCCTGACTCCAGTCCGGCATCCAACTTTTTTTAGCGCTCGTTTTTATAACAATTTCGAAAAAGTGGCCGGTTCTGGATTATGCGGTTTCACTAATATATGTCAGCTTTTAAATATTGTAGATTTGTTCGAATCATTTTTGACAGCCTGGTATTGACTGAGAATGAGAAAGAAATTAAATTTGACATAAATTAGTAAATAAATGGAATTCCCAATATATTATTTTATTTTCTTAAAAAAAGTTTTTTCCAGAATTTATTTTTGTTCGGTTTTTTAATATATTTAATTTTGATACCGTTTCCGACTTGTTTCTTCAACCATGTTGTTTTCGTTACCTCAGCCATACAACATGAGACTGGTTGTAATACTTGATTGTTTACCCAAAAATTAACATAATTTTTATATGACATACATACATACCCTAAAAATTTGTATACAACGACCCAATGCATGATGCAGTCGATTTAACAATCTGATCTTTATGATTACTTACACTTATCGACAATTATTCGCAGTAGGTTTTGGAAAAAACTCTGCAAATGCAATTTTTTTTTTTAAGTTACAATGTCAAACCAAACTCAAGAAAAAGCAGCTGTCAGCAGTTTAATGGCTTGTCAGATGAAGCAGTGTTGCCAACTCAAAGTTGTGAACCTCTAAAAATCACACGCTATATAAAGATAACTACATAAATATAACTATAAGGATAGTAAATTGCATAATTAAATAGAATAGTATTAGGTTGTCAAAAAAGTCTTGCGGTATTTTTATTGAATTTTCAATTGTTCATAAAATTGGTTATAATAATGCGATTTAAGTCAAATATGCGCCGTTTTGTTCGATGACGAGTTCCCAACGAGATGCCAACTTTATAATGCCCCTCTTATAGAAGCTCGCTTCCCTATTGTCAAAAAACTCGGAGAGCCAATTTTCACAGGACTCTCTTGTGGACAACTTCCGATTACCAAGCGCGTTCGTCATGGACAGAAATAGGTGGTAATCACTTGGTGCGAGATCCGGACTATACGGTGGATGCAAAAGAACCTCCCATCCGAGCTCCCGGAGCTTCTGGCGCGTCACCAAAGATGTGTGTTGCCTGGCGTTGTCCTGATGGAAGACAATTCGGCCTCTGTTGATCAAAGATGGCCTCTTCTGCATGAGTGCTGCATTCAAGCGGTCCAGTTGTTGGCAGTACAGGTCCGAATTGAGCGTTTGGCCATAGGGGAGCAGCTCATAGTGGATGATTCCCTGCCAATCCCACCAAACACACAGAAGAACCTTCCTGGCCGTCAATCCAGGCTTGGCCACCGTCTGGACAGCTTCTCCGCTTTTCGACCACGACCGTTTACGCTTCACGTTATCGTAAGTGACCCACTTTTCATCGCCAGTCACCATCCGCTTCAAAAACGGGTCGATTTTGTTGCGATTCAGAAGCGATTCGCATGCATCCATACGGTCAAAAATGTTTTTTTGCGTCAAGTCGTGTGGCACCCATACATCGAGCTTCTTTTTCAATCCAAGCTTCTTCAAATGGTTTATAACGGTTTGATGACTCATGCCCAGCTCTTGGCCGATGCTACGGCTGCTACTATGCCGGTCTCTTTCGATCAATTCAGCGATTTTATCGCAATTTTCGACAACAGGCCTTCCGGACCGTGGCGCATCTTCGATCACCTCTGCACCAGAACGAAAACGTTGAAACCATCGTTGTGCGGTGGAAATGGAAACTGTATCGGGTCCATAAACTGCACAAATTTTATTGGCAGCATGAGATGCATTTTTGCCTTTATCGTAGAAGTACTGTAAAATATGCCGTATTTTCTCTTTATTTTGCTACATGTTTGCGACGCTATAACTCACGAACGACTAAAAGCAAACAACAATTAATCAAACACGTGTTAGCACGTGAAAAGAGCTTTCCAAAAAGCTCTAGCGTGAACCGATGCGACGAATACAACTAGAACTACGCGCTTGCAAAGACAAGCTTCGGAAATACCGCAAGACTTTTTTGACAACCTAATAGTAATCGGAAACGAAAGCAAAAACAGCCCAGACAAAAATGTTGTTTAACTCTCTATAGATAGAGCATTACTGCAGCCTGCTATGCTCAGATCTTATCTCATATTCACCCAGTCACTTTGACTGCGGGATTTCTTTCATAATTTTATAAACTTTTTGTTGTAAAATAAAACAACTTGGTAAGAGTAAGACGACTTTATGCATAATGGATATAGCAGCCAAGTTAGTACAAGGTGCATGTTGAGTTTGTTGTTAACTATGTTAAACTTGCAAATATTTGCACTTTTACTTTAAGCGTAAAGTCGACTGCTGGCTCAATTTTTTATTTTTTAAATAAATTAAACTTTGGCTATAAGCAAAACTTTAAAACCAGAACTCGAAGTTTTGGCTAAAACGGCTGGTTTGGGGCCCATATCATAAATCAAATTGTCTAATCAGCGCGCTAAGACATTAGTCAAATTATTAACGGAGATACACCAAAAAAAATATGTTTTATGTTATGTGGCTAAGTCATGCCAAAACTGGGCAGGACTGACAGTGAGGAACTGTCTGGTTTGAATGAGTTAAGGAGCTCTGCTGCAATTTGCTAAATGCAAGAACTGGGCACGTCACGGTGCAAACAAATTACTCATACGCCACGTTATGCGCTTGGAGATAATAAAAAATGAGGACGTGACTTTTAAAGCTGACCATAAACATGGACCACACCTATTTTTGGCAAATAACGCGAAGCGCGATAAATGGCACTAAATCTTCTGAGCCAATAATTCAATAATTTTACGCTTAAATCATAGCAAATTAACCCATTTCCGGCGTAGACAGCGCCACATAAATTATGCCGCAGACGGCGACTTTGACAAGGAAGATTGGATGGGTAGGTAAATGTTTTCGGTCGAGGGGGTTACGTGGGTCTTACGGTTAGTTGGCAAAGTTTTTGCATTTGACTGCGCATGCTGTTAAAAAATTCAAAATGTCTTTTCTACTTGTATCTATAGTTTTGGCAAGAGGCCCGTGGGGCAGGTAGTCGTTGCATGCATCCTTTTGGCTGTCGGCTGTATGCTCCGGACTTGGTTGGGGGTCCGTAAAAGTTAGTATGCGTATTCGCGTGAGCGTGAAAATGGTTTTTCGTTTCTTTTGGTACGTGCAGGCGCTAACTTTTCGTTTCTGGCAGTATCAACTTTATTTCTTCACCGACAAAGGCCACTTAGATGATAAGGCGCGCGCAGGACCTGGAGCAGGAGCTGTTTGCTGGGAGTAGCTGAGTCACAGACTTTGACTGAGCTGGGGGAGGGCTGGCTTTGTTGCGCCTCGACGAAGACAAGCTGACAAATGCTGAAACGTATCGTATGCCATCTATCATCGTGCATTAGACGATGACGATGAGGACGACGGCGAGGATTCGCAGCGCTGCTCTCTGCTGTTGGCAGCAAGTTAAGTGCCCGTTCAATGGCCAGTTTGGCCACGTTTTATGTTACAATGTTAATTTCCTCTTTGCCGTTGTGTGCACTTCCATGTCCTGGACGCTCCCTCATGTCTATGTCTAGACTTTTGTTGCATGTTGTTTGTTTCTTTTTCCACTATTTCTTGCCAAGTGATTCCTAGCTCTTGTTTTATGTTAGGTGTGCGTGGGCGTGGATGCTCCGCTTGGCTCTCAGATTTATGCGCCACAAGTGCAATGATGTGGAATGCATGTTAATTGCGTACCCGGCGTTAGGTTAGGCGCAGCCAGTGAAGCATGTTTAATAGTCAGCCTGGCAACTCTGGAGCTGTCTCTGCTCGTGTCAGCCCATGTCCCGCACCCCGCAACCCACACACTTTACCACTCAATGTTGTTGCAAATCAATTTCATGTTATTAGTTAATAATTACTCACAACCGCAGCCGAGTACTGTTGGATGTTGCACTTAACCCGCTGCCACGTTGCATGTGCACCAAAGGCACAAACGCGCCTGGGGTTAATGCATGCGACGTGTTTGAACTATAAATGAGATGAAAATGTCAAGCAGCTGTGACTCGATCTAAGCACATATTGATACACTCTAATGCATAATGAAGGCAGACATCATAACCTCACTTTTAACTGGAACGCGAGGAAATTTTAGCTTAGCCTAAATGTTAGATGATTTTTTGATTTCGCTAATTGCTCTAATTTTCTCAAAATCGACTAATGACAAATCAAAATCGCAATCCGTTTCTTTGCCTTGGAATGTGAAGAAATGCAAGATTTCTGTTCCTGAATGCGAAAAATGGCGGACGCGAAAGGCGGACTAGGTTAAATTTGAAATGAACTGTACCGCAGCAACAAACAACGAAATAGTGGGTAGGTAATGGAATGTGAAAAAGTTCAAGATATCTGTTCCCGAAGGCAAGAAATGGCAGACGTGAAAGTCTGACAAGGATGACTTAGAAATAACCCGCACACTTTAGAAAACTTTTGATTGCCGAATTCGAGTATGATTTTGAATTTTGTATGAAATCTTTATTTTTTGAACGATCGATTTTGAGTGGACAATTTTATATAGTAAATCGGCTTTGACCAAATTGGGTACATTGCTTAAGAACTCTTAAAAACTTTCAAACACCAAAATTTGGCTCCCATATCTTCATAAAGAATCTAAAATCAAACTAATTATGCGGTAAAAATTTTTTTTTTTAATTAGCCGATTTCGATCAAGTTTGAAAGAGTCATTAGAAATTGGTTACTTTGTTAACTTTTTTGCCTTAACGTAATATGGGATCAAAGTCGAAAGTTTGGTCTCTCTAACTCTTATCAGTTAGAAGTCGGAGTTCTAGGTGTTCAGATTTACTGGGACGCCTGTATCAACTTCTGTTGTCACACTTTAACTTTAAACTTTGATTTGGACGAAGAGGAAACCGTTTTCAACCTTATGTGTCAGTGGCCTTCCCTTACCAGAAGGAGATTAAGGAGCCTTGTTTCGTCATTTCTGACCGGCCTTACGGACCAATTTCAGCCCCAAAGATGTAGCTAGGTTGAATGACCTTTCCGGCTGGTTCAGCAACAATATAGTTTTCAGTGCCCACCGTGTGCAGACCAAAAGTGTCTTGTACCCCACTGAGAACATGTTGGGGAATCTATATACACTGGCGGACGCAAATTTCAGAAGGCTCCCACTTTCTGAATTTCAGAAGGTAATTTTTTCGATGACAAGCCCAATTTTCGATACGATGTTTTATAAACAAGTCGAGAGCCTGGACTCACTATTAATTCGATGTTTTTCCCACCTTTTTAATAACTTAAAACTCAATATTTTTAAATTTAAATAGGTGTTCTTAATTGAATTTCGGGGAGTGTATACACGTTAAGTTATAAATGCATCCCAGAAGCTAACCTGGCTAACGTTGTCTATGGCTTAACAAAGGTCATCTTTGTGCCTAAGTATGTCTAGGATATTCCTTGAGAGACAATTACTTTAAAGGATGTTATGTTTCCTTATCTTTTTAACATACATCGACGGCTTGCAGAAGCCTAATATACCCTTTGTACCAAACAGATACAAAGTATACAAATATTTATCAACACTACGAATATCACGAATTTTCTAGACAAAGCTTTAGTATTATAGTTAAAAGCTGAAAATGAGAATATCCATTGTTTCACGTCCCCCATTAGGTAATATCCTTTATATCAAATTTATACAAAATTTAAGTAAATTTCTAAAATACATAGAAGAATTATTGTAATCGTGTTCTAAGGCTCTTAATATTTTTGTAAATAGTAGTATAGAAGTTGGAAAGCTTAAATAAAAAAAAAGAGATTTTTTTAATATTAATTTAAAATCAAGTCCCATATAAAAAATGTTACTTAAAATATATTATATGGAGTTCGTAAGGGCTATCCATAAGTCCATTTTCTGTTATGTGTTTGCTTATTTCAGGAATTCAGTTATGATTCTTTAAGGGGCACACCTAGTGTGAAATTTTCAAAAAATAAATTAATTTTTTTTCCATATTTCTATAGGTTATACCTTTAAAAATAACATACTAAAATTTTAAATGGCTGTAACTCTAAAACTATTTAAGATATCGATTTAAAATTTTAGTATGTTATTTTTAAAGGTATAACCTATGAAATATTGAAAAAAATTTATTTTTGAAAATTTCACACTAGGTGTGCCCCTTAAACGCGTTTTTCTCGAAACAGCATTTTTCGAATTTGCTGGAGTGATTACTCGAAGACAAATGATCCGATCGCTATCAAATTTTTTTGCATCTCCTCTATATAGTTCTCCATACGATGAACCTCCAGTTTTTGATCTGATCAAAAATCGAATTTTGGCAGGCCAAAAACGACCAAAATTTTGGGGTAAATTTACCTTTTTTTTTTCAACATGCCGCCATTTTGTCAATTTTCGATTTTTTGTTCGCCCGAGGTTCATCGTACAGACAATATGTTTTAGTTTAACGAGAATTTTTTTTTTACGTTTTATCAACGGAGAAGGCTGCAATCACTCCAGCAGTGGAGGAACTTTTTTTTGTTGGCTCCGCCGGAGATCGCGTGTCATTTCAAAAATATTCAATATTTTATTTCAAAAATTTTACTGTGTATTCTCAAAACATGTATAAATATACCCTCATTTTTAAATAGATTGATTCACTAGTTTTTTTTTTATTAATTCCCAAAATGGTCTTTTTTTTAGGCTGTCACACTAGGTGTGCCCCTTAAACTTAAGAAGAATTTTAATTTAAAAAAAAGAAAATGGTGGCCTACAATTCAGCATTTGTCAAGGATGCTCAAAGATACAAGTCAAGATCACTTAAGGTATAACAGGTCAAAGAGGATACAGATCAATTAAAATCATAAAAGAGTATTTTAGGAGGGGGAAAAAGAGAAAGAAAAGAATCAAAAGCAAAGCAAAGTTGGGTTTACAAAATTGTAGGTATTACTTATAAAACCCAATAATTACCAGATTCTCTAAAAAAATGTTGTCAAGGAAAGATGATAGTCAGATGATTAGATCACAATTTTCTCCGCGATGTGCAAAAAGAAGGACTTGATTTGGTACTAAGTCAATTTTTTACTGAAAAAGACGATATTGAGAACGCCAAAAGCAGCTGCAGTTTTCTGAAATATATAGACGGGAAGGGCGAAATATAAAGAAGCTTGTCCGTGCAAGGATGTTTAAAATCTTAAGACTAATTTTCGAAAATGCAAATAAACTTAAGTTTATGATTAACCAACTGAATCTGCGGTGTGTCAGAAATCGCTAAAAATACCGTCATAAGTTTAATTCGAAATCTTTGAAAAATCTAAAAGGCTTTAGTGTTGCAAATTTGATATTCAAAGATATTCAAAGAAACATTCGAATGCTGATTAATTTTATTAATTGTGTAGAATTGGTGTAAATATATGCATATTGCTAAAAAGTTCACCCACCCGGCTAGTGACGTGGATTGGTTCATATCTATTTTTTTCCTCGTTCTATTTTTCAATAATAATTCGATTTTCTTATAATTTAAAGCCAACTGTAAGTACTTAATTGTACAAAAATAAAGAATTGTAGATACCTTTGCTTTTTTATAAGTGTTTTGAAAGAAACGAAGCGTATAATAAATAAAACAAATAATTTAACTTCTTTGCGAATTTTCTTTAAATTTAATTACAATAGTAACATTTTTAAAGGTTAAAAGTTGCGTTAGTGTCTTTTGTAAGACCCAGTCAAAAAATCAAATGACAACTCTGTTTACAATAGTGGAGCTAGTTTCATGTCTTCTAGCATTTGTATGGTAGATATTGTGATGCTTGTGCTATTAAATCGAAGTATCTAGTTTTAAAACAAAATACTTTAATACCTATTTAATTCGATATTGACGAACACATCAATGTGGACGATTTCATTATCGAAGTTTTTAATTTTTCATAGTTCAATATAAAAAAATTTCATCTTTTTTTCTTACAAGCCATGATTTAAAGGTTAAATTGTTGCTAATATAATTATCATTCAAACAAGACTTAAATGAAGATTTTAGAATAAGTGGTTGAAGCACGATGCCTGCTTAAAGTTATAAGTTGTAAATCGTGTTTTTCGAATAATTTCCTAAAATCGGAAAACATTTATTTTGAAATTTTACCATATATTATGTTAAGATAATTAAAAATATTCTCAAAATGAGTATTAAAAAACTGGATATCATATATCGTCAGGGGACGGAGCCATGGTCTCCACCCAGGAGTACGAAAACACGGCATATGACTTTGAATAAGATCCCTAACGATCCATGAAAGATTCATCCGTAGATCCATAATTTCCCCTAATTACCTAATTCTATCATTTACAATTAAAGTAATTTTATGTATCAGATTGAAATTAATTAATACATCTATTTATGACTAACTTATATGTGAAATTTATTATATTTTTTATCTGCTGATATAATTTTATTTTATGTAAAAAATGATTCATAATATCAAGCAGATTTCCAGCAAAAAAAATTAAGCAAATAAAGCACACAAAAAATGATATTACAATAAACTTAAAATTATTTTTTGTGGCCATACACAACATACATCTATCGTTAATTTAACAATTAAAGATTAAGCATATAGAATTTTAAATAAAATCCTTTTTTCTGAATGAAGCCATAAAAAATGACTTAATTACAAATCGCGCAAAAAAATTTTTTTTGAAATCATTCACACTGATTTTTGTCACATCGAATCTTTTCATTTGTGTTAAAATTTGATTACACCCGATTTGTGGCACATCGTTGAATAAATCTGTAAGGACAATGCCACATCCCTCCGCTGTCAGATTTTGACGATGAAATAATGCCACCTAATGAATAACTAGTTAACTTTTGATCTCTAACTGGCAATTACAACTGCAAAATGCCTAAATAATAATAATTTGACAATATTTCCGTGCGTCACATTCAGCATTCATGCAACACACGTGTCCGTCCGTCCAGTAGCAGTTGCTGCCACCCCCACATATTGTCACCCGCCCGTCGTCCGGACTCACCCTCAGATTACACGTATTTAGTCAATTGCCCGGAAATGTTTCTGCGGCATAATTTGTCAATTGTGCGTGTTGATTTCTGAATTAGCTAATTTCGATTACGCATCAACGAGGGTAGGTAAAAAAAGTTGTGTCCTTGGAAGGAATAACTTTTTTTTAAATTTTTTTATGTACTTAATTTATTAATGAATCCAGAATAACCGATTCACAGAAAACCAGTTAATTTGAAGGAAATCGTTTTTACTTAGTTGTTTTAGCTAGTTTAATAGGGACTATTAAACCTGTTTGGTCAGGCAACAATTCCTATAACACAATGATTAAGCGTAGTCTTAATTAAAATATATGGAATTATTTTCCATTTGCAAAGAAACATAAAAGAAGCATCGGTTCCATGGAATTAATCAGAAAAATCTTATACTTATCTTGGCTCTATAACTAAAGCCGATAACTTTAAAATCGATCTATTCGAGTTATATCTTCTAAACAATTAAATAGCGCCGAAAATATCTGCTGGCTAGCAAGCTACTTTTTTATACCCTATAGGTAGGTACAAAGGGTAAATTAGATTTGAACAATGTAAGTCCTTATCCCAAAATGCTTATCATAAGCTCGGGTAGCGATTGATTATCTATCCGTCTGTATGAACACCTAGATTTTGGAGAGTGTACGAGCTAGAAATACAAAACTTTACCAGCTGTTGTGCATATTTCCGCAGAAGATTGAGTTTTTTTAATCATATGGATATCTTACTTCATTTTCCCCCTAGTAGAACTTCGTGCCTTTTTACAATCGGACAAATGCAACAAAAGCTATAACCAAAAATGTACTCAAATGTTACTTTTTTTTTAATTCCCGTTTATTTCATAATATTTCTCCGATTTTGATAAACAGCCACTTATTATCTTCATAATCAATGAAACTTTACGAGCCATAAATAAAACTGAATGAAACAATTTTGGAAATTTTTTATTTAAATTGGTTTCAAAAATTTGCAGAATTTTACGAAAAATTTCATATGAATGGATAAATAACGAAGAAACTGTAGAATTGAAAAAAGGTGTTCCAAGCATAATCTACATGTTGGTAAAAAAAATAATCAAAATTAGTTTAGTATAACGAGAAATTTTAGCGTTTAAGCAGATACATTTTTTTTTTATTTCGAAAAAAATTTTTTTCAAAATATCTCGAGACCCGTTCTAAGAAAAAAAATGTTGGACTTCATTTTCGGTTTGACGTGCCATTTTAATATGAATACGAGCAAAACATAATAATATTTCGATATCGGAATATTTAGGTATACTTTCTTTCAAAAGGAATACTTTCAATATGTCGAAGTTTTATATGCTTTTATTTTAGATATTTTATTTATTTAGTTTGTTAACAATGAAAAATATAACTTTTATTTTTAAAAAATATTTGGTATTTTATATTAATACTTTCAAAAATTTTTGAAATTAAAATTCAAAACTGATTTTAAAATTGCACCAAAATATGAGGGATCAATTTTTATGCTCGTAAATTCAATAAACAAAAAAAAAATAAAATTTGTTGCTTTTATAGATGGCCCCTTCAAATGTCATTGTTTGCTTGTAATACTACCAAATAAATATCCTTGGAATAAAAGGAATAGAATTTGATTTTGAAATTTTACAAAAGATATTCAAATTATTCTAAGGCGAAATAATCAGATATCGCCAAATCCGTAGCTAACAATATTTTAGAATGTTTCTAATAACTCTCTACAAAATCGGCAAACGACGTTATATTAATTTTCATTATTTAAGAACGTTTTTCTTACAAATTTTCCCTCAGATGTTGCAGTTCAATATATCATCATCGTAATGAACTGGTCAAGCCCGCCAATCTTTAGCTTTATATTAGTTGTTTAAGTAGAAAATTTCATCACGTGGTTTTCGAATTTTTTCCACAATCGAATATATTATAATCCCATCATTGTAAATTTTTTGAAGTCATATCTTATAATTAAGTAGCAAAGATAACTAACACCTAAGCTCATTAAAATACAATATTCGAATTCACGTAAACTGTAAATATTATAAATAAAATCATGAAATAGAAAAAATTATTTTCATAGTTTGAATAATTTTTCTTTTTAATTGTACTTTTGATCCTAAAATTTTTTGCAATATTTTTTAGTATTGATTTTAAAATTGAAATTTGATCTGTTTTGAAAAATCAAGTATGATAAATTGACCACTTATATTTTGTCAAAAAAAGATGTATTGAATAAATAACACTTGTTTTCACGAAAAATGATCCTTTGTAAAACCGTTTTTTAGAGTTATTTTGGATCGAGAAAAATAAAATTTGTTGTCTTTAGCAGCGTTCACGGTATTTTTTCAAAAATAGTTTTTTTAATTTTACGTTATCTCGTGAAAAAAATTTGTATCGATATAAAAAACGATCAGATCGAAAGGTTGTGCATCACACACAATAATATATGATATGTACAGATTAAGTAAGAACTATTGAAGTTAAAAGTAATCAAAGTCGAAAAAAAAGTGGGAATTTTTCGATATTTTTCGAAATTGCAAATTATCAGCTTGCTTTTTATTTTAGAAAAAAAAATCAAAAATGTTTAAAAATTGTGTTAAGCTTAAAACTGAAAGAGAATTGTATTGCAAAAATTTTAAGTCTAATATCATCGAAATCGAATAGTAACTGTAGATGACATTGAAAGTAATAAATATCTCAAAAGATAGAAACACTGGCAGAAGTTGTTTAACAATTTATGTATATTATAATAATTTCCCTTGACTGACTAATTTGTCAGTCGCCCTGGTAGATCCATGGGGATCTTTATTAATAAGTAAGGGTTCTGGGATTTATAGTTTGTAGCCAAATTTGAGAAGCGGTGTATATGTAAATATCAATAAAATCGAATATCTTGATTAAAAAAGTGATTCGGTTGACAATAATATCTACACCCTTATCCTACAACTACTAATCCAAATATGCATTACCGCGAGATGCTTCTGGGCTAATCAATTCCACAACCTCTTTATCGTTATGACCATAATATCAATATTGGCAATTAATGGTGCCTAAGAGATGTACTTCAAAAAGTTGAGCTTTCAAATGTCAAATGACAGAGCCCTCAATTTATTATACAATTATTGTTTAACCTCATTATTCGGCTTATGTTTCAGTAACAGAAATCCAATCACCGCAGGATATGGAATTTTATTTTATTTGTGTTATTTTATTAATTATTATTTTTGCCCAAATTATACAGGGTGATACAGCTGGCTTGATAAAACAAATAAAATAACTGAAATTATGGAATCATTGATTGCTTGTCAAAGCGCACAACTTTTCAGCCCACCCTCTCATACATAACGTTGTATATATTTTATGCATAAGTATGTATAGAGTATCGATAAAGTTATTAGGCGGTGATTACGTGAGTATCTGTAGATATTTCTACTATATGTATATATCTATCTATATGTGTGTTTATATATGACACTTCATTGGCAACAAAAAACTAAAACGATTTTGATATCAAAATGTTGCACACAAATTTTCGTTCCACGTGCAACTAATGAGCTCTGTTATTTTGTTGTTTCAAAATATGTTGCTTTTGTTGTTGTTGTTGCAATTTGAAGCTGCTTATTTGTGGCTGCGGTTTGTCGTTGCTGTTGTTGTTCCTGTTGCATTGTTTTTCCAGAACTAATTTATTGTAATTTCTATGAGTGTTTTTGTCCATATGTTCCGAGCTGTCTAGCGCATAAATTTTTGGAGTGCTCCATTGCGGTTATTAGTTTTTGCTCCACAAGCTCCACACAGCTCCAACGGCTTTAACTTTCAATATATTTAATTATATTTTCAGTTATTTTCGTTTTGTTGCTAACAATTAATATTTATAGCATTTCGGAAAGTGCAGTTTATAAAACCCACTCCAGAAACATATTCCATATGTTATAATTATGGACTAAAATTATGTATATAGGCTTATATGTATATAAACAAAGTATTCTTTTAATGAGTTTGCCAAAATGGTTTTAATTTGTTGGTAGTTCGATTTTGCACAATTTTAAATTTTTATTTTAAATATGAGTCGAGTATGTTTAAAATTTATATGGAAAACTTGTAAAAATGTTTATACGTTCCACTTTTTGCTTTATTTACTTTTTAATCACTTAAATCACTTATCGCTTTTACAAAGAAATTTTAAATTTATTTAAAATATAATTCTCATAGAAAGAAACGGAATTTTTCAACAGGAACTGCTAAGCAGCTTAAATCTTATTATCATTTATTTTTGTAACAACATTTTTTATTAAAATATCTCTGCAGCTTACACTTTTAAGCTTTTATTTTTATACCCTGTCATTTAGTCTATGGCCTGGGCATGGGAACAATATTTTATAGCAAATAAATAAATAATTGGTACAACAAAATTCGATTAGACTGCGTATGTTCACCTGTCCTGTTCACTATTTTCCCAAGGTCCCTAAAAAATAAGTGTAATGTATTTTGAACCAAGATGTTTGGACCGGAAGTGAAATTTATTTTCCGGGTTCTTATTCTAACATGGTTCTTTTTATTACATGGTTCTATGTTTCATGGTTATATTTTACATGGGATAACGTTGTACAATACTTATTAATCGATGATTAGTTGATTACAACTAAGTGTCAATATTTATAATTCATCAATAAGATACAAAAATAAATTTTGTCTCAATGTGATGAATTTTGAAACTTCATGTTTTTTTCGTGTTAGCTTTCTTGCGTTTTTCATTAGGTATTCAAAAAAAAAATTTTTTTTTAATATGAATTAAATTTATTTTTGTTTAATTTTCGTTTTATTTAATCATTATTATTTCGAATTATTTGTGTTTATTTTGCACAATTCAAGGAAAGGAATTAATTATGTCTTAGACCGATAAAAAAGGAATTTTTTTTTATGTGCTCCTGAATTTATTTTTATTTTACATATAATATGAGAATTAAAAAAAATTTAATTTCTGTTTTTTCATTTTTAACCGTATCAAGTTATTGTCTAAAATTAACGGAAGTCTTTTCTAAACACAAAAAAATAATGCATTGTAATCGGTTCGGTTGGAATTGTAGCGACTACCTCAAAGATAAGCATTAAAAATAAATTAACTATTTCGGCGGACGCTGCTTTCCGAGGAAAAATAAGTTGTCTAATAAGAGACACTATAAATGTCTAAAAAAATTTTTTTTGAGAATTTTTAAAATTAAAAAAAAATAAAGTATGAAAATTTGAATTTTCAGTGAACACAATGAGTCTATAAATATTTTTTATACTTTTAGTTTATTAATTATTAATTAGGTAATTTACTTACAATGAAAATAGTGAAATGATGGGAAAGTGTGTCTTTTATCGGGCTCAAATAAATTTATTTATGAAGAAATAAATACATGTGTATAAATAGGTTTAAAAAAAATTTATGTGGTACTGATTGTGTTCGTATGCGTGAACGTTTCGATGTAAAATTTACACTATGTAAGAGTCACATCTCATACGATGTGCACAATATATGTTTCCCTTTAAATCATGCAGGTGAAAACTTATACGATATATTAAAATATATTATGAAAGGGGGAATGCAACCTTCGAACAAAAATTCACATGACCTTATTTAAATTTTATTGATTCCACTGATTTCTTGAAGACCAGGGGTTGCCGTGCGCATAAGTAAGAGCGCTCTGGTAAAAATTAAAAAATTCATACGATAAAGTGATAAAATTTTTTTTTATAACGACCTAATATAAAAAATAAAGGTCCAAACATGCTAAGTCATTAATAAATAAAATGAGCAAAAACACACATTTTCTAAATTCAGGTATTAAGTTTAATAACAGAAATTTGTTGACGAATTTTTTAATTATAATCGATAACTTTTTAAATTCTTGGAGGTGGTTATTAGTTCCTTTTACGAATAGAAAATTTTAAACGCGTTTCTTTAAATGATTTTCTTTCACTATTTGGAAAACTGTTTATAAGCAAGCTTCTAAACTGCAGATATGAAGAAGAATGAGGTATATTATGGGTTCTAGTAAATATAATCCTGTAATCATTGTGCACCGACTGAAATTGACCATTTTGTTTTTCCGTGCACCCATTTTGGGTGCATTTTGGATACCCTTAGTATGAAAGTTTTGCTAAATGTATACACAACTCAGAAGGAACCATGCTGGAAGTTAAGTTCTTTATACAAAAATTCATGCCATGGGTTGGGGACGATTGAAACAGTTCTTTATTTCAGGAGAACTCAGCACAGCCACTCTTCAAAAGCCACACAGTCAGTAAGTTGATCCAATTAGGAACAGTATGATCTATTATATTATAGATTGGCTAGATAGAAAAAAATATTTAAAATTGCAGCCTCTTCCTCACCAATTCCAATAAGCTACAAGCCAGAGCAAGTAAATTTACTTTATGGACTTATTTGAGCCCAATAAAAGACACACTTTCCCATCATTTCACTACTTCCCTTAGCATCGTAAGAAAAATAAAATAATTTATTTTTAAGGCGTTTTTTTAAAAAACTTAAATTTTATTAAAAAATTTGAATAATTTTGTTTTGGGCAATATGGTTACTAGGCCCGATGAGGGAAAGGAAGGAGGAAAGAATTGCCTCCGGGGATGTAGTTTTTTCAGGAGCCCGGAGTTATTATTGTTTTACTGTCGTGGTTCGAGCTAAAGGCTTAATAGAGAGGCTGGCACATTTTCCCCCGTGCCCGCATTTACTATCTACCTTATGTCCCTATGTTTCATTTTGGAACTCTAGGAAATATACATATACCTATCACATACTAAGTTTTTTTTAGTGTGTAGCGATTTACTTTTATATCAATATTAGATAATAACCTTTTGAATTTATCGGATGATTGTCTCTGAATAATTATACGAAGAATAAAAAGGGAAATGTATATGGTTACCAAACCAATCTTAGGTCAAACTATTGTATATACCCTACCCTACCCTCTACCGAAATTTCATTTGATGTCCATCCTTGGACTTTAGCAGTTATATTTCAAATCAGTTCAGAAAAGCTGTTTAGAATATATTAAGGAATTAATTATTTTTAGCATAATTAACACAGCCATACCAAAAAAATAAAAATAAATTGTGAATTTAAAGGTCAGTCCATTTTATGTATAAGGTATTAGGTGCATAACTTAACTTACGCAGCTTTTTCCTTAATCTTTTAAGGCGGTCCACGAACCAATCCATTTTTTAGCTTTTTTATAAGTAAAAAATTAAGGTCAGCTACGCTATATGCCATGGAATGAAACTAATGTTAATTCGATTTACGCAATATCTGGATATTGAACGATGAGTTTGTGGTATCTCTCTTGGTACTACGTCAGTTTTTCCTACAATGCCGATCCCCCGTGATGGTTTCAGGAACTCACAGTATACCACACCCAGCTGGTTCCACCAAATACAGAGCATAGCGCTGTAAATATTCATTCTAGCCGTCGACGTGGAGGCATGAGAAGGCATCCAATTGATTTTTTGTGATTGTGATTTTCGTTTAACAACCCCTTTCGATTTTTTCTTAGAAGCGGCTGTTCACACTAAATGTTTTTGTTTTGTCTCAGCCCCATACAAAACGAGGTTTTTTTAAGGTTATAGAATACAGTAGGGCTATGGTTTGTTGGAGCTTTGATTCTTGTTCAATGAATTTAAAAGCGTGTTTCATTAATTGTCAGATAACCGAACTTGAAAAAAATTTGCAATGGTTTCTTGGAAATGGTGTCAGAACCCTTCAGATAAAAGTTCAGCCTTATTAATGATAAATAACTTTTGGAAAACCATTCGAAACGCGCTCTTCTAGAGAAAAAATCTTTAAAAATTTAGCGAGTACACAAAGCTCGGAATTTTCTAAGAAAATCTACAGTTTCTTGAAAGCAGGTTTTGTAGAGAAAAAATCTTTAAAAATTTAGCGAGTACACAAAGCTGGGAATTTTCTAAGAAAATCTGTAGTTTTTTGAAAGCAGGTTTTATAGTTTCATAAATAATTCAGCATTAAAAATTGACTAATGGCCAAAACGTATATTTCACAAGACATAGATTTAAGTAATATATTTTAACTATATGGAAATGTCAATCGATATTTATTATATTTATAATAAAAGCATGAATAATTATGGGCTAAAATTAATTTGCATTAGTAAGCAAAACAAGGCATTCAAACAAATTCTACTAATACAAATTTTAAATCCCACAGAACCAACGTTAACATAAACATACTTTTCTCAAGACTTAATATGAACATATAATATATTACAATATTAAATACAATATAATAAGAACACAATGTATAATAATTTTGTAACCAGCCTGAAGGCCTACGTTGCTCCGGCAATAATCCTTTATAATTTAGAATTAACTTCTAATTTAGAAATAAAATATATATAAAAAAATCTCTGATAATCAAAAGGATTTAGTCCTAAATATAAAAAAACTCTGATAATCAAAAAGATTTAGTCCTTCACTTTTATCCAAGTTTTATATTTTATTAATTTAACTTCAAAAAAAAGGGGAAAAAACACAAACAAAATTCTTTAAGAATTTCAATGATTTTTGTTTAGTCATTCTCCTTTATCAAAGTTTTATTTTTTATTAATTTAATTTCAGAAAAAGAAAGAAAATCACAATCAAAATTCTTGACAATTAAAAAAAAAATATTTTTTATTAATTTAATTTCCGAAAAAGTGGTAAAAATCAAAAACATTGTATTAGTTTCTTGTTGTTGTTTATCACTAACAAAAATTTCCCACAACAGCGCTAACTATTCCCAGTATTTGTGGCACATGGAAAACTCACCTCAAAGAGAAACTCAACGCACTCTTATACTCAACTCTTATACACACCAGACGAAAGCTTTGAGTGAGCGCTGCAAAATTATTACACAATGTTCTCAAAGGAGCTTAAAGGAACTCCCACAGGAGACAGTATTTATGTGGGCTGGCCATAACAATGAAATCAGCTGATTGATTGTTAAACTTGGCAACTTGAGTTATGTTTTATGCTATTAAGTTGTTAATTTTTCTAAGAAATTTTTTGCTTAGAACAGGGGACTCCTGCACCCACGCTCTGGTTAGAGCGAGTTGGGACAGTTCAATGGAAGCAACCACGCACAATTTGTGTCAAGATTTTATTTGCTCCATTTGCGGACTGTTTTTTCTATAGCCTACAAATTGAATTGATTCAAATTTCCGTTTTTTCGCCATTGATAAACAATATTAAAAATGCTTTATTCAAATTAATGAATACGCAATAAACAACAAGAGCAGAATTTAATTTATTTATAAAGCACAAAGCAAGTGTTTGCGACAAATAGTGGCACAACAAATACACATAAATAAGTGAGAGCTTGGGGCAAATATTTTATGGCCGCCTGCTTGCAAACAAAATAATAGACATAAAAATAAAAACCGCTGCGTTGGTATTTCACACATACGCAGACAAACAGGCGCACACAGATATGCACACACACACACACACACATACATATGTCTGCATTCAAATCCCTTTAACGCGCGAGCTTACAAAAAAATGTGAAAAAAACTTGAAAAAATAAAATAAAAAATAAAAGCAGCCTCTTTCAAAATAGAAAAAAAAGAAGAAAAACTAAAAAAAAATAAATAAAATAACGTGGCAGCGCATTTAATTGCGCTTGCGAGCGTATTATTGGCTTTAAGAGATAAGATGAAAATAAACTACTTTTACTACTACTACAAAAATAACAAAAACTACAACATGCATCACACAGATACACACACACATACGCAGACATAGCGGCAACCAGCAGCAACCGCAAATTGACTAAAACCATGCCCAACACTGGTACAAAGCTCGCGGCAACTGCGACGTCAGCGTCAGCTGCGGGGAGGCACACATGTGCAACCTAGTTACCTCTCTTTGTATGCCCCCTTGGCTCCACACAGCGACTGTGTCCTCTCTTTCTGTATGCCGACGCCGGTGTTGTTGTTGTTGTTGCTGCTGTTGCTTTTGTTGTTCTTGTTTCAGTTGTTGTATTTGTAGTTTTCACTGTCTGTCACAAGACAATTTGTGCGCGCAAAACACAAAATAATACACACTTACAAATACAAGCACACCCACAGATACAGGCACACACTCTTGCAGCCATGTATCCACACTGAGAGAAATTATGGACATTATCATGTTGAGATTGGGTTCCCATGAATTATGGCTCAACAAAGAAAAGTGTTAATGAAAAGAGTTTTTCCGTTTATTAATCGATGAGTATAAGTATCTACGAGGTGTGTTCAAAAAGTATCGCGAATTTTGAATTTTCGCGGGTTACGAATATTCGAATTTCAATTTTTTTGTGGCGTTATGTTGGTACTCAAGTCTCTCACTTATGCCGACAAACTCGGCCATTTTGAATGTTCACTTAATTGTTGACAGCTGCTTTGCTTGCACGGGTTTTGGCTCGTCTTCGATTTTTACCTATTTAAAACAATGGATCAAAGAACCTGTATAAAATTTTGTGTGAAAAACGAAATTAAGTGCGCGGATGCATTCCGAATATTGACTGTGGCATACGGAGAAGCTACCTTGGACCGAAGCAACGATTATCGGTGTTACAAAATGTTCTCAGAAGGCCGAAAAGATGTGAACGACGAAGAGCGTGCCGGACGCCCGAGCACTTCAACAACAGACGAAAAATTTAATGAAGTGAAGAAAATGGTATTGGCCAATCGTCGAATCACCGTCAGAGAAGTTGCTGAGGACCTAGACATATCGATTGACTCGTACCATTCGATTTTTATCAATGATTTGGGCATGAGACGGGTTGCCGTGAAATTCGTACCAAAATTGCTCAATTTCGACCATAAACAGCATCGCATGAACATTGCTAATGAGATGTTGGACTCTGTCCGCGACGACCCAAAATTTGCTCCAGAGGGTCATAACTGGTGATGAAAATCGTGGGTTTATGGTTATGATGTGGAAACCAAAGCTCTTAATCATCTCAATGGAAGCTGCCACACGAACCAAGACCGTAAAAAGAGACCCATAAAAGGACGACGCTACACTACGATTGACGAGATAAAGACGGCATCGAAGGAGGAGCTGAACAAGATAAAGATTGGAAAAGCCGTTGGCACAAGTGTATAATATCTCATGGGGATTACTTTGAAGGGGACAAAATAGATATTCATGAACAAATAAATAATTTAAAAAAAAATTACACAAAATTTGCGATACTTTTTGAACACACCTCGTATGTTTCTCTTTATCAACGTATTTATGATGCATAATGTATTTATGCATCTATGAACCAATGTATCTATGTCCCTATGTTACTCCCTTCCTGACGTATCGATCTGCTCTAAATCAGTTCTTATAATCACGGAATTATTTCATAACAAGATATTTAGATGTCTTCTCCCAATTCGGGAGACTTGGGCTGATGGCTGCCCCTATGCAAACCTCTGGTGGCAACAATGGTTCACGAATGGGTCCAAAACTAACCAGGGTGTAGGTGGTGGAGTCGCTGGACCCAAAACCAGAATTTGTACTGCAATGGGCATCTGGCCCAACGTCTTTCAAGCGGAGATTCTTGCCACAGCGATCTGCGCCCTTAGTATCCTTCTCAAGGGAACTAGGTGAGCAAACATCTGCATTTATTCAGATACCCAAGCTGCTAATAGGGCATCTCCTTCAGGATGGTTAAAGAATGCACTAACTACCTTCAAACCCTGTCCGCCCGGAACAAAGTTGTGCTATGTTAAGTACCTGGACACTCAAGAGTGAATGGCAACACGATCGCTGACGATCTGGCACGACAGAGTGCCTCCAACCTGATTACTTCTCCTGGGCCGTTTTGTTGTATTGGTTGATCCACATTTTAAACCATGATAAACAAATGGGCTGCAGGAGAACATAGGAGATACTGGTTCGCCTTACCGGAGCTTCTTCACGCAAAAGTGCTTGTCAAACCTCTGGATACGATCAAGACAAAAGGTCTTGACCTATCTGGCCATCACACTGTTCGATACCATCTACAGAAAATTGGCCCATCGGATTTTTCATAGAGTAAACTCTGTCTCGAGGAATATGAAACCACCAGGTATATTCTCTGTGACTGCCCAGCGCTGGTATGTGACAGAGCCTGTCACATGGGAAAGGAACGGATTAGTCCTTTCCATCTTAGGTCAATACCAACAAAAGACCTATTGTTATTCATGCGGAAAGCGGAAAGTCTTTTGCTTTAATTTGTAGGTATTGTGCAAAAGACCTTTTGGTCGCAGTGTCCCACCTCCGTGTGAGGAACCCTTAAAAAAAGAGATTTTTTGTAAAGCCCTTTTTGTTCCTAAAATCCCCCTTATAAAATACATGTGACGTTGAGAGAAGCGCCTGGTGGTGACTATCCAAGGACCCTAAGTCTAATGAATACTTTTTTGGGGGAAAAAAATGTCTATGTTTCTTTGCATTTTTGAATCTTGGAATTTTAGATATTTTAGTATCTTAGAGTCTTAGATCTTAGAGTCTTAGTATTTCACTCTCTTAGTATCTTATACTCTTAATATCTTTGTATGTTTGTATCCTTGTATCCTTTCATCTTTGTATCTTTGCATCTATCTAGCAAATGTAGCTATGTATAAAAGTATCTGAGTAACTTTTTATAAACATATTAATAACCTACAACTATTTTCAAGTTTTATAACTTTGACCTAATTCTGCGAACAGCACACTCACTTTCACTTGCCGCTTATAGAATTAAGAACAACATTTATTGAGGTCACTTACAATTTTCCACAGCAAAAATATTTCCAAAGAGACATTAAATTTGGGACAAAGTTTTGTATGAAAGCTTTGCATTTATTTACTACATAGGAAATACGAATAGAAAGAAAACTTGTTGTTGACGGGACTGTTGAACTGTTAAGTAAAGCGAAAAGAGCTGAGAAAGTTATTATAGGCGGTAATCAATGGAATGGAAGACGGGAAGTAATAATTCGAGGATGTCCATAGTCATAAGAGGGAGTATGCTTGAAGAACTTCGTACTGACCCGCATTTTATTTATGAGTAACTTCATTTTCAACGCCAAATAATATAGAGGGTTAAGCCTTTTTCTAGGGTCGCTAATACCTCGTTTAATGGGGTTGTCCATAGGACTTTTTTCCAAGATAAAAGTGATGTCTTTGTAGCATTTTCTTTAAAAGTAAAATCAATATTTAACGAAAATTCAATCAACTTTCGAAGCTGATTTCTTCGCAGCTTTTTTTTTTTTGAAAGTAGACTCAATCTTTTACGAGAAATCAGGCAACTTTCTAGAGCATGCTTATTATGGAAAATTTAAAATTTTCTTTCAGAAATAGATTTCACAGATTAATTTAATTTATTTAGTACTAGTGGGTCCGGCAGACGTTGACCTGCCCAAACTTTTTCAAAACTCTTAAAGTGTATAAATATCGTAAAAGACTATCTAGACAAGCATTCGGATTAGTTGACTTTCATGACTGTCTAAAATGCCGAATGGACGAACTTAAGTAATCTTAAGAGAGCTCGCATCTCTAATAAATTCATGCCCCACAGATAACTACATTTCAAACCCTTTGGCGATTACGCTTCTGTCTGCAGTTAATATCTAATACCTGGCGTTAAAAAATTTTCTACTATGCTACTATATTCACGATATTCACAAAAATTCGTATATCTCACGAACTATTACACACAAACCATCGCAGTATGCTTAAAACCTCCATATTGATAACCTCTAGCACACGCAAAAATCAGATTTGAAGTTTATCGATGCGTTCATGAGAACACCCGTAACACGTAAAACATTCGTTTCTTTTTATATATACAGAACAGAGAACACCCGTAACACGTAAAACATAAGTTTCAATTATATATATAAATAGATTAGATTTCAACAGACAGCCTCATATTATAAAACTTCGTAAACTTTCACCATTTCTTTTCAGTGCATTTTTTTTTTGTCGAATATGCGGTTCGAAGTCCGACCACAGATTTCGCTCAGTGTACATGCATATTTGTATAAGCATATGCATTGCACAGTTGCACAGCTGCTGCCTGCTTGGCTTGGTTTGGTTGGGCTCTTGGCTCTGGCTCTTTGGCTGGCTGACTAGATATGTCTGGCTGGGACCTCTGAAGGGCTGTTTGGTTGCTTGGCTGGCTGGCTAGGATCGACCCACCGACCGACTGGCTTGTTGCCTATGTTTTGTGCGCACAACGCATCGTATACGTAACGTAACGTAACATAACATAAGCAACTATGCACATGAAACGCGTTGTGTGCCGCGTTCTCTAAGTGGTCGTATATAAAATATATGTATATACATACATACATATATACATATACTATGCATATGATATGTGCTTATATGTGTTGGTTGCCTTGTAGTGATTTCAAGTGAATAACTTGTGCGGGTAAACATTTTAGATTTTGATAAATTGCAACTTATACGTATTCTGTATAAATAAAAGATTTACGTAAATCGCCTGGTAAATGGCTGTAAAGAAAATACGCTATCCCCTTCTTCTTGCAACACAACAACTATAGAGTTCCCAACTTTCTAACAAGCAGAACAAGGCCATCTAATGTTGGCAGTGTATGGTTTGTGGTGTGGCATACAATGTGTGTGTGTGTGTGTGAGTGAGTGTGTTGGTGAGTGTCTACTGTGTTGTGTATGATGCATAAAAAATGCTTTGTTGCTTGCCACACGGCAGTGTCAGCTGAGCCTAGGACTGCTCGACTGCTCTACCATGCAGCTGATGAGCAGTTTACTATGCTGGATAAGTAGTTGGATGCAGCTGCTACTTAAGCTGAAAGAGATACATCCTCCATAAGCCAAACTTGGCAGCAGGTTTTCTATTCTCTGGCTGCGTGTGTTGTGTTTCGCAAGCAAGCAATTTGACAAAGATAAACTAGAGATATTTGAACATTAAAGAATTTTAAAAGAAACTCACTTTGGAAAGTTTTTAGCTAAAAGGAATTTTGATACAATCGATATGAAATTTAAGCAAATTTTTGTTGGATTTCTAAAACGGACTAATGGCTTAAGACTATTGGGACAGGTTTTACTAATGGTTATTTATGAATATTGAAGATAGAAATTTTTGAAAAATAAATATCAATACCAAATAGAAATAAGAATTTGTATGCCTAAATTAATTTTTTAAAACAACCATCCATTTCAAAAGCTTTATTTAAAACTTTCTTCTGGAAATGAAAATAAAATGAAGAAGTAGAAGTAATAAGGACTTTGGAAAAATAAATTTGAACTATTTATTTTTTCATTTATTTGCATTCTAAAGACAAGTTTAATTGCAATGTTTTTTTATAAAAATATGTTTAACTGCAAAAAAACTCTATAAATGTGTTTCACTACTCATATTTTCATCAAACTGCACAAAATTTCTAAAAATGTTGATTTTGTTATTCATTTTTATCAACTTCATTATCAGTATTATACGAAATGCGGACACAAGGCATACAAAATTATTTAGGTTGTTCACTTTGTCGGATAGAAATGCAGAAGTGCCCACTAATAACTTGCATTAAATATAATTTTGAATTTTTGCCCATTCTAGCCATTTGATTACGAAAAAAAGCCAATATGTGCCAATACTTTGTCATACAGCTTTAAGTATTTTTAAGGACTGAGCAAAAACTGGACAGCTTTCTGTAAATAATCGCCAGCTGTACTTTCTTGAAAATAAAGCAAGAATATCTAAAACTTAAGCTTTCAAAATGCTTGTTTTATAAAATAAATCTCTATATGTTTGCTAGGGTTGTTCACATCGTTATTGGGGCACTTTTGCACTTCTCCACAAATTAAACAAAAATTAAAAACAAATAAAAGCAAACATATAATTATTTTGTATATCATAAAATATATTATATTTGAATGTTGCATATATAAAATAGTAGCTTAGTAGATTTTTTTTTATATTTTATAATAATTTAAAAAAAAAAGGCTTTAGCCTTATGTTTCTATTTGTTTTAAACGGTTTTCTTGCCATATTATTTATTTACTTATTCTCAAAAAGTTTGATACATAAATTGAGAGATTTAATATACATAAAATAACGAGTTTTTCCTATTTATATATTATTCGCATTTTTATGAAATGAAAATACCAAATGTTTTTCGGCAATATTAAGTTTATATTTTCCAAATCAGATTTAGTCAGATTTCAACAATTTGTTTATTTCGAAAACTATAATAATTTATTAATCAATTCCTAAAAATTTTATTTATAATTACGTGTACATTGAAAAATAAAAACATTTAGGATTTTTGTTCACAACTGGAAGATTTTTTTTCTTGTCAGCTTAAGAATGCCGCTTTTGAGTTAATTTTTTTTGTTTAATACCTTCTAAAAATCTTTATTTTAACTATTAATAACTGTTTCACACTAAAAATATATTTTAGTATGGAATTTTAAATCAAAAGCGCAATAAAAAAACATTTTTTTTAAGATTTTAAACAATTGAATAGGTCATTTCAAAAACCTCATAAGTCCCTAAATTAGAATTTTTCAGGAATCAATAAAAACTGTTTCATACACAAACAAATGAGTATTAACGGACTTTTTTATGCTTAATTTAGTATTTGATGGATAAAAAATTTAAATTCTGAATAACCTTAACAATTTATTAATGAAAATAATGAAAAAAACCCGAAAAACTATTTTGGACTTATGTTGTTTTAGCAAGAAACAATTAATAAACTGTTAAGGTTATTCACAATTTAAATTTTTTATCCCTCAAATACTAAATTAAGCATAAAAAAGTCCGTTAAAACTCATTTGTTTGTATACGAAACCGTTTTTATTATTCCAGAAAAATTCTAATTTAAGGACTTATGTGGTTTTTGAAATGACCGATTCAATTTTAAACATCAAACGTCATGTAAAAGCCTCATAAGTCACTGGACTAATGTTGTTTTTGCAATGAACGTCTTTTTCAGGGTATTATTTGAATAGGAAGGATTGTATTGACTTATGTAGTTTTTACCCAGAATACGTATCTCCCTTTAAGGAACCATTTTCAGCAAAAAAAGCATTTTGCAAAAAAATGTGACTTATGAGGTTTTTGAAATGACTGATTCAATTTTAAAATCTGAATTTCTGGCTCTTTTGAAAAATGAATTGGTTGATGATGTTCAAGCCAAAACAATGATTTAATATAGTCTTAAATAATGAGTTCAGATCCAATTTCGGATATTAAGCTATCTTACAATGATTTTTTTTCGGGCTTACTTGAAGACTAAATTGCTTGCATATGAGATTAACAACATATTTTAGTATAATCTTATAGCTTAAAAGCAATATATAAATATGAAAATAAAAAATTGTAATCAGATCTTAATTGAAATAAATTGAGATATTTTAATTTTATCTCAAGAATGGTTATTTCTATTAAAAAATTGACCAAAACTCCTATTCGGATTAAAAAACTATATTTTTGACATTTCTAAAACAAAATATAAATTTAATCAAAATGCCCAATTCGGATTTAGAACAACCTTAAAAATATGTTTGTCTAGCTCACTTGACGAAAATATTTTTATCATTTCTAAAATAAGTCATTAAGTAGGCTTAAAAGATGACTAATACCCTTTTTTTCGAATTTTTCACAATTTAGTAAAATGTTGAAAAAAGGATGATTTTTTTTTTTTTATTGCTTTATATTGGCAATCAGCCTATTTAAAATTAAAGCTTTAATCCAATAGGAAATATTTGGGTTAATCGCTTTTTATAGCTATTTTTACTATGGTATTAAGTCTAATAAAAAAAATAAGCTAAAAATAAATAATAAAATACTTCGGTATTGTAGATCGAATGGGTGTTTATTTTTTTATTCTTCACTAATGAATTAGGAAAAAGGATGCTCAAAAAGGTAATTTAAGAAAGGTTTAAATATAAGTTTTGACCTTATTTTAGCCAGGATTTGCAAATAAGAGCTATGCGGTTGAACAAAATTTGAGCGAAAAAATACTTTGGATGAATGTACCAGCCGCAGCGTATCATATTTTGCAGACCCCTTCGGATTAAGAATAAATTCATATTTGATTTTTTTTTAAATAAAAATTATGAATAAATATTTCAAATTTTATTTTTTGTAAGAGTAACCATCCCTAATTTTCCCATACAAATTGTTGGTCGAGTCTTAAGTTAAATCATTTTTTTTAGCATTTAATAACTTTAGGTTCACTTCGTGGTTTTTTCTCTTATTCTAAGAATTATGACTTTACATTTACTAGTTTTGGTTTTATGTGAAAAAATTAAAAAATAAATTGTTTTAATATTTTATAAGTAAAAATAGAGTGAAAATTGGGACAGATAAAGAGATACCAAATTTCAATATTCTCGCAATATACTTTTAACTTATCCACTAGATTATTTCAAAATGTCCTAAAGGGTATTCACGCTGCTACTGAAGTCTAAGTAATTCGCAACGTAAATCTGTCTCACTCATGCATTTAAATGCAATTTATTTAAAAGCTACTTGGCAAAGTGCGTGAATGGAGCGTGTAAAATGCAACGCTTTAATCTTAATACTCTCACGTACACATGGAAACATACTCACGCTTGCACACACAAGCTTACTTTGTTGCAAGAATCTATATAAGAGTATGTGTGTCTATGTGTCTCTCTGTGTGTGTGTGTGTGGTTTTGTCAACCCTTCGTCATTTAATCAACATTAGTGGCCCCCACAAACTGTGGAACAAAATCCAGGACTAAATGGTTTATTAATTGTCGTCAGCCATCACAGGAGTCGGTTTGGGTTTGTTACAGGAATTTATTTCAACTGAATTGCAGGCTAGATTTCAAATAAATTGAATAGTTTTAAATACTTCGAGAGAGAGTCAAGTTTTCAAATGGCTTTAATTGCTGAAAACAAAACTTTGCCATAGAGGAAAATTTATAAATAAAATCATTTTTGTTACTAAAATTGAATTAGTAAATTTTGTTTTAAATGATTTACAATTTTATTGGAGTTGACAAATTTGTGAATATGGGAACATACTTTTAAGTTCTGTATTTAATAATATGTTATTAGGGGGTTCTGCCACTGCTCGCTTCGCTTGACAATCCTTTTTCCGAAGAAAATTATGAGCTAAAGAGCGAGCAAGGAAGAATTAGGTTAGGTTAAGTAGTAAGATTATGCGACCTCTTCAACTTCGTCATGGAGAGCGTTCTGCGGAAGGCCGACGTACATCGCTATGGCACTATCTTCTACAAGAGTGTCCAGCTCCTTGCGTACGCCGACGACATCGACATCGTTGGGCGTACCAAGCGAGATGTCACCGCGGCCTTCAGTGCTATCGAACGGGAGTCTGCGAAAATGGGTCTGGTGGTAAATGAGGGCAAAACGAAGTATATGCTGTCGACAAGTAGGGACATGCGGCGGCTTGGGTCCCAGATTACGGTCGACAGCTATACTTTCGATGTTGTCAAGGAATTATCTACCTTGGCACCGCCGTTACCACCGACAACGATGTCAGCCTGGAGATCAAGCGTAGAATCACTCTTGCCAACAGGTGCTATTTCGGTCTCAATAGGCAATTGAGTAGTAGAGACCTCTCTCGCGCGACAAAACTATCACTCTAAAAGGCACTCATCCTATGAGCTTTCAAGGACATGGACGATGCTCAGCGTATCAACATTCAACGGCCTCGCTGGCTCGGGCATGTCGTTAGGATGGACGAGGATGCTCCAGCTAGACGACCGTGTTTGCGTTGGAAAGACCAAGTGGAAGGGGCCCTGTCTTCGGTCGGTGTGACCAACTGTAGAAGGCGCGCGCAATGCAGAGGCGCCTGGAGAGATATTTTAAGGCAGGTAATCCGGTAATCGGGTTGTTATGGCCACATAAGAAGAAGAAGTAAGATTACACAGAGACCATGAGGTCCATTGTGTTGCCAAATTGTAAGAGAAGGAGGAAAGGAATCGAAGAAAAGGAGAGATTATGGATGAGGGTTAAAAACTTTAAGGCATCCCTAATCACCTAAGTCTCTCATGTTGCAGAACCATTTTGAAGATTCAACAAGCCAGATCCGCTATGGGTATGGAGACTAGACTACGCAGATACTCCAAGAATGGTTTACCAAGGAAGTAATAATGAATCCGAAATTTTCGATATTAATGATGGAAACAATGACCAAGATTGGTCTCCTGGATTCCCACAAGCACTATGTACGCAACGAATTAAGGGGCACACCTAGTGTGACAGCCTAAAAAAAAGTACATTTTTGGGAATTAATAAAAAAAAAACTAGTGAATCCATCTATTTAAAATTTTGAGGGTATATTTATACATGTTTTGAGAATACACAGTAAAATTTTTGAAATAAAATATTGAATATTTTTGAAATGACACGCGATCTCCGGCGGCGCCAAAAAAAAAGTTCCTCCACTGCTGGAGTGATTGCAGCCTTCTCCGTTGATAAAACCTAAAAAAAAAATTCTCGTTAAACTAAAACATATTGTCTGTACCATGAACCTCGGGCGAACAAAAAAATCGAAAATTGACAAAATGGCGGCAAGTTGAAAAAAAAAGTTAAATTTTTCCCAAAATTTTGGTCGTTTTTGGACTCCCAAAATTCGATTTTTGATCAGATCAAAAAACTGGAGGTTCATGGTATGGAGAACTATATAGAGGAGATGCAAAAAAATTTGATAGCGATCGGATCATTTGTCTTCGAGTAATCACTCCAGCAAATTCGAAAAATGCTGTTTCGAGAAAAACGCGTTTTTCACACCTAGTGTGAAATTTTCAAAAAAAAAAATTAATTTTTTTTCCATATTTCTATAGGTTATACCTTTAAAAATAACATACTAAAATTTTAAATCGATATCTTAAATAGTTTTAGAGTTACAGCCATTTAAAAGAGTAGCCGCTCGGCAGTTAGATAGTTGGTATATACCTGAGATCACGTGTCATTTCAAAAATATTTAATATTTTATTTCAAAAATTTTACTGTGTATTCTCAAAACATGTATAAATATTCTCTCAAAATTTTAAATAGATGGATTCACTAGTTTTTTTTTTTAATTCCCAAAAATGACATTTTTTTAGGTTGTCACACTAGGTGTGCCCCTTAAAGATAAAATGATCGTTTTCACTGTTATAGAGCGGCTACTCTTTTAAATGGCTGGAACTCAAAAACTATTTAAGATATCGATTTAAAATTTTAGTATGTTATTTTTAAAGGTATAACCTATAGAAATATGGAAAAAAATTAATTTTTTTTTTGAAAATTTCACACTAGGTGTGCCCCTTAAAGACGGTAAATGCAAAATTTCGTAATTTAAGCAGTACTAAGGGTCTTTGCACCCTGCTCGCTTGCAAAAAAAGAAAAAATTTCAAGCATGATACAACTTTTCATGTTGTAGAGAATCGGGCAAAATCATGACCTTTTTTTAATATGTTCTGTAATAAAAATTATATTAAAATTATTTTAGTATTTAATTAAGCGTTCAGACACTGATTAACTTATCCACCCAAAAATAAAGAAGAAATCTCTCAAAATCCTTCGAAGGCTGACTGACTAATAATATAGTCTCTTATATAATCTCAAACTATACAATCATGTATTCCCCAAAGTAGCATGCCATAACAAATTAATTGAAAAAACCTAAGTTTACCGGCAATGGAATAACCCAAATTCCCCTTCAAGAACAAACAATTATTCCCTCAGATTCGGCATAAAGACGGTAAGAATTATAAGAATATTGAAGAAAAACTTTTTCCGACGAAGGGATTAATAATGTGTTTTAAACAATGGATCATATCTGATACATTTTCAATAATTTTACAAGAAAATACATACTTCAGGTTTAAAAAAAAATAAAAAAGTTGAATTGGCGATTTTGCAGGATTCCTGTGAATTCAGTACCAATTTCAGATGGTGTAACAGGGGGTTTTAAGATTTGGCTTGGATATACCTTATATGGAGAGTTTAGCAATAGTTTAGAAAGTTATGGCTGCTTAAAGGTATGATTTTTAAGTATGATTATATGAAAAGTGCACTAATTATTTTATTACAGCTTATAATTCACATCCAGTTTAAGCATGATTTTGATATAAGATATTTACAACACATTTGAAGCTTTACGTGCATTACGAACCTAATTTTCAGTAACTATTTAAATTATTGTTTTTATTTATTTGTATTGTGTATATTTAATATAACACCCCTCTTTTTGCGTCGGGGGTTTAACAAGTCAGATTGTTTCTTTTTGAGTATCGTCAAAGGAGAAGAGTAAAAGATGGGCAACTACTGTCCCAATGCTTCCAATTTTAATTTTTCCTTGATATAAGTTGAAAATGGATCATGCTAAAAGTATCACATCAATAGTTAATTTTTTTTGCGAGATTATTAAAAAGTAAAGAGAATATTGATTTAAAGGAATTATTTGGCTTCAAATTTGCTCTGGAACGATATTTTACAAATTACTCAATTAATTTTGGTATTTTGCGATTTTCAACGTCTGGTCGAGATAAGTATGACAAAAAATCGCAAAGTAATTAGGAATTTTAAAAAATCATGATATTTTTTGTAAAAATAAATCGAGGGATTGCCTTTTTGTGTTATCTAAAATTTAAACAATTTTTTTTTAGGTTGGTTTTGTTCAAATTTATTTTTACCTAAGGTACACCGCCCCTCGACAGATTCATATGGGGAACATTTGGCGAATTGAGGAAAAGATACTCAGCCGATAAACCTGATTTAACTAAAATTCAAAGTTTTTAAAAGATTGTTCTTGAATAGATTTCGGGAAGAATTGTCTATTCTGTCACACAATATTTCACAACATTTTTCTTTGGAAAACCTTTTATTTCAATTTTAAGTTAAAAGTGATGGTTACAATGTGCTCACAGTATCTGACGGCTTGTTTCAAGACAGTTTTAAAGTTCCTTTAAAGAAGAACACAACACGAAGCTTCTTAAACAAAAAATGCGAGTTTTATCTACAATTGGCGAGACGACTCTAAAACTTTATTCTGCAGTGTTCCATACCAAAATTACTTATTTTCCAACACAAAAATGCTCGTCTATAAATACTTTTAATCTTCGTGTAAATAGCATTTCATATGATTGCCTTATTCCAGTTGAAATCCCAAATTGAAGGGCTATATACCTCGTAAAACGATTGACCTCGCAATACAACGTTAATGTTAATGCTAAAAGTTTTGCTGCTAACTGGCATTTTGTTAGCCATTTTATTTGATACAAGGTCAAAACTATAAAAAAAAATAGTAAAGCAAAATTGTTATTTACAACACATAAATTAAACTCGAAGGGTCAGAGCCAAAGCGTTATGTGCTGAGTTCTGAGTAAAAGTGAAAAGGCAATAGCAACACACGAGTAAGAACAACAAAAACTATCAAAAAGTTTTGGCCACACTCATTCACACACACACACACCCGCACACATAAAGCGTTGCATACCGCAGGGCGTTTGTCGGTCGGTTTGACCCTAGTCACATGTGTGTGTAGGGTGTGTGTGTGCGAGCTTGACCACAAAGTTGAAATGTTTTCGACGTTAAACGAGTGAAAAAAGAAATGGAAAATAAAATCTAAAACAACAAAAAAAATGGCGGACGTAAAGTCGGGCGCGGACGACTTTAGGATACCCTGTACCACTGGCTTGTAATAAAGTCCGATTTCTTCACAAAAAACCAAAAACAGAAGAATTTTTAGCAAAAATTTTTTTTGACCGATCGTTCCTATGGGAGCTATATGATATAGTCAACCGATTTCAATAAAATTTGACACAGTGCTTAAATACCTTAAAAAAGATATGAATGCCAAATTTATTTCAAATATCTTTACAAACAAACAAAACACATCGAATTTTGTATAAAAAACGTGTTTTTGGACCGATTGGTCCTATGGGAGCTATATGATCTAGTCAAACGATTTGAATTAAATTTGGTACAGTGCTTAGGAACTATAAAATACTCACGAGTGTCAAATTTGGTCCCAATATCTTAAAAAACAAACGAAACACAACAAATTTTGTTAAAAAATCGATTTTTTGGAAGATCGGACCTATGGGAGCTATATGATATAGTCAACCGATTTTGTTCAAATTTGGCACATTGCTTAAGTGGTCTAAAAAATTTCCAAACGCCAAATCTGGTTACGATATCTTTATTAAAAAACGAAATATAGCGAATTTTTCGTTAAAAAAGTTATTTTGGCCGATCGGTCCTATGGGAGCTATATGATATAGTCAACCGATTTTGTTCAAATTTGGTACAGTGATTCGGAACTATAAAAAACTTTTGAATACCAAATTTCGTTACGATATCTTCATAAACAAACGAATTATTCATCTAAAACGCTTTTTTTTTGTCAAGGTCGTCTCAAACACCCCCATGGGAGCTATATAATTTATCCCCGATATCAAAAAAATAAAATAAACTTGCCTCCTATGGAATAATATGGGATCTAATGTGAAAGTTTGGTAACTCTAGCTCTTACCATCTCTGAGATCTAGGCGTTCACACGGACGGACAGACGGACAGACGGACAGACGGACATGGGTATATCGACTTCTCTATTCACCCTGATCATAGTTTAGGTAACTTTGGGGTGTCTCCGACGTCTCCTTCTATATGTTACATACATTTTCGGCTTGCATAAACTTAATATACCCTTAGTACCATACGGTACAGGGTATAAAAAGAAAAAATGGCGACCTTTAAAATCGGTTGTAGACGACTTTGAGGTACTCTACCAGGGATGGGAAAGAGTTATGGCGTTAAAAAAAATCAAAGCAAAAAAGCGGCTTTAATGGGAATTTATAATGATCGGAATAATGGATAATCTTTTATTTCTAATTTTAAATATAAAAAATCAAGCATAAATTTTATAAGAGTTACGATGCCTGGGAGCAACTTTAGATCTCATAATATAGGGTGGCGCCAATACAGGCGCAGTAAACGTAATTTTAGAATCAGCGCCATATTGGGTTTTTGCCATCTTTTGTTTGTTGAAATTCTATAAATGTCATTGATGGAGTCATATTATAATAATAATAATCATTATAAGACTCCATATATTCGAGAAAAGACGATATTTAAGAGCGCTATTAAAATGGAAAAAAAAATTGTCAGAACAAGTTAGGGAAGCACGAGAAATTTTGATGAAAAATATCGAATAAGACTAATGATTTAATTGATTGATTTTTATTCTAAAAATTATAAGAGTTATGATCCCTGGAAGCAACTTTGTAACTCATAATATAAGGAGGCCCAATACAGGCGTTGTAAACGTAATATTGGTTTTCTGCCATCATTTATTTATTTATATTCGTACATTCACCAGACTTAGTCATATTAATAATAATCACAATATGACTCCAAACATTTGATAGAAAAATAGGAGAGAACAAGAACTCTCGTAAATTTCAGAAGAAGCCGACGCTTTCTCAAAAAACGATTGTTTATTATGGCAAAATGCATTATTTGTCTTAATCTTTACGAAAATCAGCATTCAGATCGACATCATTTAATATTTCCCCATTAGGATGTATGTTAATTGTCTTGTATTGTTTATTTCCAATAATAAAACTTGCCACTTTTCGGAAGCATTGTTTTTCGAAAATCACCAGATCGTGAGATTTAACATCTTTAGACTTTGATTTATGGGGTGCTGGAAAAGCAAAGATAATGCCAAGGCCCTAGCCAGCATCTAACACCAAAAACACAACATCATCGATAATAAATATCATTGATATAGCGTCAAAATAAGATCCGTTTACTTTCCTGGAACTCAATTTCCTATCTCCTGCTCAACAGGTTGGATTGGCGCTTTCAAAATAAGAAAATTTAAATTCAATATTTTAACGAATTTCACAAAATTGAATACAAAAAAATGGCGGACGTAAAGTCGGGCGGGGACGACTTTAGGATACCCTAGTACCACTAGCTTGTAATAAAGTCCGATTTCTTCACAAAAAACCAAAAACAGAAGAATTTTTAAGCAAAAAATTTTTTTTCACCGATCGTTCCTATGGGAGCTATATGATATAGTCAACCGATTTCAATAAAATTTGACACAGTGCTTAAATACCTTAAAAAAGATATGAATGCCAAATTTATTTCAAATATCTTTACAAACAAACAAAACACATCGAATTTTGTATAAAAAACGTGTTTTTGGACCGATTGGTCCAATGCGAGCTACATGATATAGTCAAACGATTTGGATTAAATTTAGTACAGTGCTTAGGAACTATAAAATACTCACGAATGCCAAATTTGGTCCCAATATATTAACAAACAAACTAAACACAACAAATTTAGTTAAAAAATCGATTTTTTGGAAGATCGGACCTATGGGAGCTATATGATATAGTCAACCGATTTTGTTCAAATTTGGCACATTGCTTAAGTGGTCTAAAAAATTTCCAAACGCCAAATCTGGTGACGATATCTTTATTAAAAAACGAAATATAGCGAAATTTTCTTTAAAAAAGTTCTTTTGGCCGATCGGTCCTATGGGAGCTATATGATATAGTCAACCGATTTCGATCAAATTTGGTACAGTGATTGGGAACTATAAAAAACTTTCGAATACCAAATTTGGTTACGATATCCTCATAAACAAACGAATTATTCATCTAAAACGCTTTTTGTTTGTCGAGGTCGTCTCAAACACCCCCATGGGAGCTATATTATTTATCCCCGATATCAAAAAAATAAAATAAACTTGCCTCCTATGGAATAACATGGGATCTAATGTGAAAGTTTGGTAGCTCTAGCTCTTACCATCTCTGAGATCTAGGCGTTCACACGGACGGACAGACGGACATGGGTATATCGACTTCTCTATTAACCCTGATCATATTTTAGGTAACTTTGGGGTGTCTCCGACGTCTCCTTCTATATGTTACATACATTTTCGGCTTGCACAAACTTAATATACCCTTGGTACCATACGGTACAGGGTATAAAAATTTCAAGTAAATCGAAGGGGATTTGAAGGTCTTCAGATGTGTTAAGGCCAACACTCTGAGCTAACATTATGCCAAGAGGTCGAATTAAATTTTTTTTTATTAGATATTCCAAAAATAAAAAAAACCTGAAGCTTTTTAGAGTTTTTTCTTATAACTGCAAAAATTAAACAAGATTTGTCAAAATTGAGCAGATTAGACTATATCAAAAAGCTGTAGTAGGAACTATTGGTAAGAGAAGCGACTTTTTATGGTAGTTTTTCTTCAGTTTCCCTACGCTGCATTCGATACAATTTTGAAGAGTTTTTAAAAATCGAAAGCACATCAAAAAGTCGCCATAGGAGTGAGTGATTGTCAAAAATACTACCTTGATCAAAAATTTCCCTGGTAATAGGAGCGACTTTTTAGGGCACCTTTCTCTCCAGTTTTCCCTCCGCTGTATTCTACACAATTTCGGAAAGTTTTACAAAAATCGAAATTATATTAAAAAGTCTTTATAGAAGTGATGTGCAAGAAGACTACCTTGATCGAAAATTTCCCGGAATCATCGTATGGCGTTCTCAGTCAACCTATTTGATGTATTTTTTTCTTAAATAGACACATCTGTCATTGACATTCCAATCATTTTTACGGAGGATTTTTAGATTAGAACGCAAATAGTTTCTACAAAATAGTAGAAAATATAGGGCTTCGTAATTATTTGGCCCAGAGAGTAGGCGTGGTGGCATATTAAATATAAGATATGATTTTGCAGCCACATATAAGGAGTCCAAATTTCAAGTTTGGTTATAGTAGTTCGTACAACTGCTAAGATCTAGATATTCATACAAACAGACGAAAAAAATATACATATCAACTTCTTTACTGAACTTCTGCACTTATTCAAGGCAACTTTGGGGTCTCCGGCAGCTCCTATACTATGTTACACACATCTTCCACAAACCTAATATTCCCCTTACGATAAATTACAGTGTATTAAAATACATACGCTACGCTTAGTTGAAGTTGTAGTGTAACTGAGTGCACATAAATAAATGAATGAGTGGGTCAGTGAGTGAGTGAATGAATGAGTGAATCAGTGAGTGAATGAACGAATGATTGAATGAATGCAAATAGTTAACATTTAAGTTGAGCCCAAGGTTAGCTTTGCCATATTTGCGGCCATTTACTTACAATTCCAATCAATGCCAATTCTGAGCAGAAAATAGTTTTTCAAGCGATTTTATAAATAGTATTTGTGGTTTTAACCACTTCTTGGTTTTAGTTTTCGGTACTAGCAAAGCAAAAACTTATTTAAGGGGCAAACTATGCAAACAACACTCGTAAATAAGTTCGACGACATTTTTAATTACATTTAAAGAAAAGTTTGCCGCTTGGCACGTTAACAGTTCGATCGATGGCCATAAATAACCAGGGCCAAAAACAAAAACTAAAACAGCAGCGATTTGGTAAGAAGCAAAACGCACGGAGAGTACAAACTTAATTTCAAAATAATTTTCTGCACATTAATGGCACAGCGAAAAGTGTTCAAACATTTGCACAAAGTTTTTGCACAAATTTCAAAATTCAAGTTTTCTCTTAGTGCAGCTCCCGGGCTGCATCTTTACGGTTTTACGAGGAGTTTCGGGTTCTGAGTTTTTATACTACTCAGTTACCTCTTAGTTTTTGTATGTATTTATGCAGTTCTTAAATTGCAGTTGCCAAGGAGCAAGGATTGTATTAGTTAGTTATATGCAAAGAATAGTATTTATGTATAATGAAGTTTATGAAATACTTAGTTTTCCAAATTGTCATTTTAGTTTAGATTGAGCTAATTAGCTACAGCTCTAATCAAGGAATTATGAATGAAAATTAAGAAAATTACGATTGTTGGTATATTTAAGATAATGCAGACCTTATCCTAAAAAGCTGCGCTATAGAATGCGCTCTACTTGATTTTAAAACTTCAAACTTAAAAAAAACCCCTAAGTTCACATCTTAGTTTTCGAGTTATAGCCATTAGAAGTTGGAAAAATAAACTTTGGATGAGTGTCTTTAAATAAAGCTCCTTTTCATTCTACGACGCATAGTTTGCGGGAAATGCCATTTGAAGTTGGCAATGGTAGGTAGAGTATTTTGCTAGTATTTAATAAATAAATACCAGCGAGCTCTGTACCTCTGTCCTTTGTCTTAATTTAGTTCAGATCACCCTGACTGTTAGGTACCCTCTACAATTCTTTATTTCTACAATGTTCAGCCCGACTTTCAATACTCTGAACAAACAAAATTTAAATAAATTCAAGTGAATTGTTTTTCAAAGGTTGCTATTGCTACCGTTGCTACTCTCACTTTCATGGTGCATTTTAATGCTCATCATGAGTTTTCTCCTATATGGTTTCAGGGTATTGAGATGGAACTTATATTGTGCACACCTTATGAGGTGAGGCTATCATATACTCTAAGTTTCGCCACGATACGTTAAAGCATATGAACACAATCGGTACCACACAGAGCTAAGAGCTATTGCTACCCTTGCTATTCCCACTTTCATGATGCATTTTAATATTTATATGAGTTTCACCTATGAGTTTCACCTGCATTATTTTAGGGTATCGAGATGTAACTTATATTGTGCACACCGTATGAGGTGTGGCTATCATGTAGTATAAGATTTACCACGATACGTTGAATCATACGAAAGCAATCTGTACCACACCGAGCTTAGACTTATATAGTCTAAAAAGTCCGTCACGGAACAGTGTGACATATGCTGCATGTGTATGCTTAAGAGTATTGAATAAAAAATAGCTTCCAAGGGATGCCTAAATTGGCAATGGAATGGGCTTAAAACTTTTTTAGCGGCTCACGTCTCAAATTCGAGACTTGTTTTTGGTATTTCATTCAATATACTAATGTTACGTAATGCTAAATTTACTCTTTGAAAATAACATAATTTTGTTATTAACATTTATTGCATACATTTATTTTTTGTTTAGTATTTATTTGACGATAATATTTAATTTACAATTTCGTGTAAGATGCTAAATTAATTCAAATTTTTTTATTATACCCTGTACCGTATGGTACTAAGGGTATATTAAGTTTGTGCAAGCCGAAAATGTATGTAACATATAGAAGGAGACGTCGGAGACACCCCAAAGTTACCTAAAATATGATCAGGGTGAATAGAGAAGTCGATATACCCATGTCCGTCTGTCCGTCCGTCCGTCCGTCCGTCTGTCCGTCCGTCCGTCCGTCCGTCCGTGTGAACGCCTAGATCTCAGAGATGGTAAGAGCTAGAGTTACCAAACTTTCACATTAGATCCCATATTATTCCATAGGAGGCAAGTTTATTTTATTTTTTTGATATCGGGGATAAATTATATAGCTCCCATGGGGGTGTTTGAGACGACCTCGACAAAAAAAAATCGTTTTAGATGAATAATTCGTTTGTTTATGAAGATATCGTAACCAAATTTGGTATTCGAAAGTTTTTTATAGTTCCCAATCACTGTACCAAATTTGATCGAAATCGGTTGACTATATCATACAGCTCCCATAGGACCGATCGGCCAAAATAACTTTTTTAAAGAAAAATTCGCTATATTTCGTTTTTTAATAAAGATATCGTAACCAGATTTGGCGTTTGGAAATTTTTTAGACCACTTAAGCTATGTGGCAAATTTGAACAAAATCGGTTGACTATATCATATAGCTCCCATAGGTCCGATCTTCCAAAAAATCTATTTTTTAATAAAATTTGTTGTGTTTCGTTTGTTTGTTAAGATATTGGGACCAAATTTGACATTCGTGATTATTTTATAGTTCCTATGCACTGTACTAAATTTAATCCAAATCGTTTGACTAGATCATATAGCTCCCATAGGACCAATCGGTCCAAAAACACGTTTTTTATACAAAATTCGATGTGTTTTGTTTGTTTGTAAAGATATTTGAAATAAATTTGGCATTCATATCTTTTTTAAGGTATTTAAGCACTGTGTCAAATTTTATTGAAATCCGTTGACTATATCATATAGCTCCCATAGGAACGATCGGTCAAAAAAAAATGTTTGCTTTAAAATTCTTCTGTTTTTGGTTTTTTGTGAAGAAATCGGAATTTATTACAAGCTAGTGGTACAGGGTATCCTAAAGTCGTCCGCGCCCGACTTTACGTCTGCCATTTTTTAAACTATCTTCGTTCTTGAAATGATGCTACCAGCTCCAATGTAGTTATAAAGACTCAGGTAAGTTAAACTATAATTTTTTTCCTTACCTCCTTCAAAAAAGAACAACGATTTCAATGATCTTCGATTATAACTATTTTATTACGTGAAGAGTTCCATAGCACCTCCAAATCTTACCCGAAAGATCTTAGGCTCAAAATGTTCGTGAAAGAATTCCCTGTCAGCTCAAAGCTTAAAAAATTAAAACATTATTTCTTTTTGGTAATAAATAGCAATCTGAGAGCTTGTAATTTTGAAAAATGGTCAAAAAATTTCTCGGCTTTGGTTGCTTGTAACTTTAAAGGGAAGGCTTGTAAGTTGCTACACCATACCATAATCTTTACTTCAATACCCTTGGATCTTATTATATTTTATGTCTGTAAAACATTTTATTTTCGAGATATCCATGAATATCTGAAAACATTAACATAAAAAAATATTTTTCGAAGAAATCTTTAAAACATTGCTTAAGCAAATAAAAATGAAAGAAATTTTCATGTTTCGTCGAAATAGCCCTAAAAGATGGCGTAAAAGTCGGGATACCATGTACGAACACATTACAATCAAATCGATATATTGCTTACAAACTCCGAAAGATACTTTTTTTTACCAAATTTGTATACGATATTTTTATAAACAACAAAAAATGTAATATCACCAACACGTTTTTTGGCCGATTGTCCTGTGGGAGCTTTATAATATTGTCAACCGATTTAATCAAATTTGGTAGAATGCTTGAAAACTAAAACAAACCTAAATAATTTTTAAATTTGGTTTCATAAGCCAACGAATTATCCATCCAAAACATTTTTTTTGTTTTGAGTTCCTCTGGAAAACCCCTATGTGAGATATATAATATAACCCCGATATCGGAAAAGTTAAACTAAAGTTATCTCTTCAAACATAATAACGCATCTAATTTGAAAATTTTGTTGCTCTAGCTCTCATTATCTCTGAGATCCCTAGACGTTCATTCTAACAGACGAACCGACTGACGGACATGGGTATATCGACTTCTCTAGTCAACCTGATCATACTTTGGTTAACTTTGGGGGCTCTCCGGCGTATCCTTCTGCATATCTAATGTGCTTACTTAATTACAGACATAATGGGCTTTCACACAACTCAATATACCCTTTATTCCATCCGGTAAAACTCCTAATTTTCAAGGTTCACTCGATGAACCTCAAATTTGTAAACAGTTATTAAAACCCGCTCCAAAGTTTACAAAATCCTCTTTTTTTAAGCTGGCTTTTTGTCACTTTTGCATTTTTTTTTCGTATATTTTAGCATTACTGAGCATATTCATCGCCGATTCATTGCACCCGCCAATAATGTGCTACTCCCAAAGCCTCCTCACAAACAAGCGAAAATAAAAAAAAAATCAAACTCGCTTTGCACATTTGCGTCAAGGACATTTTTCTTGCTCTTGCTCGGCAAAAGAGAAAAGTGCTTGGCACAAGGATGCTGCTGCTGCTGATGTTGTTGTTGCTGTTGGTGGAGGCATGCGTGCATGCAAGGACAACAAGCTGAAAATTTTTCGTCGCAGCGACAACATTTGGATGCTTGGATGGTTTAGCCATTCAGCTAGAGAGTCAGCGAGAATTTCACTAGGAGCATTAGATTTTTGTACTCTTTATGGAGTGTCTAGTAGAATAAGTTGTTTTGGAACATCTGGCTTTCTAAAAAAGATTGGAAAGAGTTGCGAAAAAACTGATTTAAATTTGTTTCTATTTATTATTATTTTAATTTATTTTATTAGGTCTGACTTCGAAAAGATTTTTATTTTGATATATTGATTTCTGTTCTTTTGCGAATCAACTGAATCATTACTGTGAATATGCTCCCGAGACCGCGATTTTTGCTATAGGTTGATAGGAGTCTTAAATTTAAAATCGCTTAAGGAAAAACGTATTGAACACCAGTATGATAACTGAAGGAGTTCGAAAATTACAGTTGGAGAGGTAATATATATAAGTTGGAATTTGTGGATTAACAATGATTAGGGCAAGAAATAGTAGGTAGTATCTTCGAAGAGTGCTCTGCCGGGGCTTTGGGACATGTGAAAGCTTATCTTGACGTGCTAATGAAACATCTTAATTTCTTTTGAAGAATCAAATGGATTTATCTGATAATAGAAATGTATACCACAGAACAGAAACGTATTAATATTATCTAACAATTTACCCACCATAGTACGACAGTTTTTAAAAAACTACGGTTTGCCCACACCGGGTAAGACCGCCGGTACAATAATTTACCTCATATAAGTACCTGGTCATACTAATTTAGATGAGATTATAATTTTTAAAATAAACGCCATGAAATAATAACTTATTGTTTTAAAATTTTTTGATCTGATAGTAAAAATTATACTTCGGAACAGAAGCGTAGTAATATTATGCGACAATTTAATCACCATTAGTGCGATTGTTAAAAAAAAACTGCGGTTTGCCCACGATTCCCATAAAAAAGAAAAAAGTTTCCCTCATATAAGCACCTGGTCATACTTATTTAGACGAGATTATAGTTATTAAAATAAACGCCATGAAATAACAGCTTATTGTTTTTTTGTTGAATCTTTTAGCTATGTAATAATATTTTAATATTGTTGTTGTGTCCTTTATCTCCTTCTGGAGATTAGGGCCTCAGGTAATACATATTTATAATAAACGAATATTAAAATAGCATTTTTATATTTTTTTTATACCATCAATTTGGTTAATCACTGATTTTTATGTACAAATTTTTACTTAAATATTTGGTAATATTAATAGCAGAGGTCTGCAAATATCGGGGTCATGTCAATTAATGGAAAGCAAAGGGTCATTTCCGAAATAAGGCTGCGTCGAATGCGAATCCGGGGTCAGAATTGCCCCATTTTGAGATATTTGAGGTTATATATCCAAAAAACTATTTATTTTTTTTCTCCCAAATTTTGATGTTATGTTAAACGTTCCAAAAATTGTTGTGGTCTGTCTCTCCAGTTACAATATATTACTTAGTACCACTCTTATACCTTAATTTAAGGGATTCAAGAGTATCAATTACGTTTTACTCTCAAAGTTAAGAATATAACAGCTTGGTTAAGAATAAATTTGAAATTAATCTATATTTTCCAAAATATTACTTTTCATAAATTTCTTCTAAGTCATAAGATTTTATTTTCAGTTATTTGAAAATTTTTACTTTAAAATATAAATTTTATAAATTTAAGATTCACATTCATATAATAATTGCAAAATTTAAATTAGAATTATTTCGCACTTTTCAAATAAAAACTTATACTGGTAGACTATTTCAACATTTTTATTTTTGGGTGCACAAAAAAATTAATTTTTGTTTAAATATTTGGCTATATTAATAATGAAGACATATTTAAATAAAAATTACTATTAGTTTGAAGTTATGTCATTTGATCTACATTAAGGTAATATATTAGACCTTGAGTTGAAAATAAATTTCAAATTAATCTATATTTTCCCACAAGATGCTTCTCTCAATTTTTTCTAGGTCGCGAGATTTTATTTTCAGTTGATGGAAAATTTTTGCGTAATAAATTGATATTGTATAAATTGAAGAATCAAATTCACAAAATTTTAAATCTAAAATTAAATTGGAGATAGAAATAATGAATGATCATTTCAAAATTAAAATTGGAGTTATTTCTCAATTCTTAAATAAAAAAATGGCGGACGTAAAGTCGGGCGCGGACGACTTTAGGATACCCTGTACCACTACTTGTAATAAAGTCCGATTTCTTCACAAAAGACCAAAAACAAGAATTTCTAAGCAACAAATTTTTTTTGACCGATCGTTCCTATGGGAGCTATATGATATAGTCAACTGATTTCAATAAAATTTGACACAGTGCTTAAATACCTTAAAAAAGATATGAATGCCAAATTTATTTCAAATATCTTTACAAACAAACAAAACACATCGAATTTTGTATAAAAAACGTGTTTTTGGACCGATTGGTCCTATGGGAGCTATATGATCTAGTCAAACGATTTCGATTAAATTTAGTACAGTGCTTAGGAACTATAAAATACTCACGAATGTCAAATTTGAGCCCCAATATCTTAACAAACAAACGAAACACAACAAATTTTGTTAAAAAATCGATTTTTTGGAAGATCGGACCTATGGGAGCTATACACAAGGGAAACAAAAGCAATAAACTAACTGATTCTTTGAAAGTCAAGTTTCATTTATAAGCGTACAATTTTGGATCTTTAAAATCAGTCGATTGCTAATAAAAAATGTATGACAAAAAAGCAAATACAATATAGATTTGTTAATAATCCACTGCAAAAGATTATAACTAAAATTATTCTAAAAAAAAACTACTTTTGGAAATCTAGTTTTCGATGATGACAAGAATTGAAAATAATATAAGCTAATGTGTACACTGGCAGACATAGGCGCATTTATACAACACAACTGTTGGTAGAAGTGCCCTACTTTAAGTAGTCAAACGAGAAATCATATTCAGCTTTCTGCATTTTTGCTGCAGACAGTAAACACCCTAATTGTTTGTAAGCAGCTAGGGATCAGACTCGATATGCTAGTTGTGCGGCTTAATTCCAAGGATTACTGAAGTTTTTATTTTCCATCCCAAAGAGTATTTCAACTTCAACTTTTGCATCATCTCCTTTTGCCACAAGAATTTTTGCTGCGTTTGTGTATTTTGTTTGTTACAGTGTAGCTTGTGGGTGTGTACTTCATTGCATTTATTATTTTTTGCTTTTTTAACAAATTCAATTGCAGCACGTGTCGTGGCAACATACACATACCAGTACATAAGAGAACACATACACATATGTATGTATGTGTGTCTGGCTGTGTGTGCGTGTTGGCTAAAAGCAACTGACGCAAGCAGTTTCTGGCCCGGCTCAACTCATCTCTAGATCTTTGCACATACCATTTCGCACTTGCAGCTTTATTGAGTTTATAGTTGCTCCAAAGAAATGTCGCACGGAACAACAAACTTGTTTACTGTAAGCGGGAAAAAGTGTCATGTGTGTGTGTGAGTATCTGTGTGTACATAAATGTATCTGTAGCGACACACGTATTTGTCGGCGACCACAAAAAAAAGTTGCTTAAAGTCAACAACTTGCAGTGGTTTAGTGGTTACCAAAAAGAGCTGCTTTCGGGGTTGTTGGTTGGCTGTCCAATCCTGATGGCAACCAGAAGAGGTCAATTACATGATAACTGCAGCTAAAGAGAGCAAGTAGCTCTAGATAATGGAAGCAGCAGCATTGCGCAAATTCCAAATTGCACTTAACTTCAAATTATAGACAAAAGTTGAGCATAAACTCAAATGATAGACCGACCAAACTTGGAACTCCATCTAAATGAATGAGCTCCACTGCAATCATCATCGGCATCAAAGTGCAGACAGCCTAACAGCTCCTGACGACTTCTAACTCGAAATGTCTGGCCCATTATCAATCAAAGTTTAGCACGAACATTCAAATGGAGTAAAAAACAAATAGAAAATTTAAGGGAGGTAAGCAAGTACTTAAGTGAAAGTCTGTATACTCTGCGGCAGTAAAAGATGGTAAGAGAAAGAGAATTGAGAGGTCGAATAGAAAGTAGTGCCAGGGACTTAGGGAAGAACAGGCACTTAGTAGTACCGATAATGGGAGTAAGTAATAAGAATATAGGATAGATAGGAAAATTTATGGAAATTGGAAAAGTGAAAGTGATGGACCATGCTTAACGTGGGATTCGAATTCACAATCTCTGGAATGATAGTCTAAAAAAGTATCGAGGTGGCTAAAAAATATTTAATAGTTTTTTTTTTATTAGAAAAAAAGTAAGGTACGGACCCGTACGTAAAATGTACCTTAACAATATAAAATAATAATGAAAAAAAAACTTTGTGCGGTAAGTACGAGGATTAATTACACTTAAAGACTTATCAGAACTGAAACGTTTTTGCAAAATCTTTGTTTTTGAGTCGCCTAAGAGGTTGGTAGTAAATTCCTGGCAAGTGCTCAGATGTCTTTCGCAACCAAACTAATCTGGATTGAGGAGATAGCTGGGATTATTAAAGCCCTGCCAAAGAACAAGGCGCTAGGTAGGCTGTACATGAAAAATAATACTTTGAAACAAAAATTATAAAACAATAACTTTAATTAAGAAAAAAAAAAAAGATTTTGAAATTGTCATTTTCAACATTTCTTAATTTGCAATTACAATTTTTATAATAATACAAAGTTTTTCTAAAATAAAAATAATAATAAAAAATAAGATTACAAATTCTTAAATAAAGACTTTTAGCATATTATATTTAAAACTGGAAGCCTCAAAATTAAAAAAATAATACATTCTTTTAAAAGTAATTTTAAAATTAATTAAAAAAATATGCAAATTGTCATTTTGAAAATTTCTAATTGAAAAAATTTCTATAATAATGCCATATTTTCTTAAATAAAAATAATAATTTAGGTTACAAATTTATAAATAGAAATTTTTGGCATATTCGATTTCAAAAAATAATACATTCTTTTAAAAATGCTTAAAAAAAGATAAAAAATTTTAATTAAAAAAAAATGCAAATTGTCATTTTGAAAATTTTTAATTAAAAAAAATTTCTATAATAATGCCATATTTTCTAAAATAAAAACAATAATTTAAGTTACAAATTTTTAAATAGAAATTTTCGGCATATTCGATTTCAAACTGATATCCAAAAAATTAGAAATATTACATGCTCGAAAAAATGCCTTAAAAAAAATACATGCCTTTAATGAAGATTTCTTAATTTTTATAACAATATTACCAAAATTTTCGAAAATAAAAAGAATACGAAATAAGATAAAAAATTCTTGAATAAAAGTTTTTGGCATATTAGATTTAAAACTACTAAATCGTACTTAATGATTGCTAAATTACGTTTAAAATTATTAATTTTCATAATTTTTTGGGAAATTTTTTAAAAATACCAATAATATTTCGTACTAAGAAACCTAAACTCTTTATTTTAGGTATATTCAATATCACAATTTATATGTAAAAATTTTTGAGAATAAATAAAAAAAAAGATTGTTAAAAATCCAAAAATAAAATTTTGATCACGACTTAAGAATTTTTTCACTTTTATTTTAATCTAATATATTATTATATTTTTCTCTTTTTCTCTGCGTTTTGGGAATCTATTAATTTAAGAACCATTTTTAGTTTTGTTTGTTATTTAGGCCTTTTTATCTTTTATATTTAGATTTATTCATTGTAGAAATTAAAATAATTTATTCTTTATCTTTTATATTTAGATTTCTTCATTGTAGAAATTAAAATTATTTATTCTTAAAAGCAGCAAAAAAAAAAAAAATTGTAATTTAAGATTGTTAAAAATTAAATTGTGAAATAAACATAATCACAATCTCCTAAATCAAGCTTTTATGGACTTTTTTGAAAAAAAATCTTAACTCAAGAAAGGCATTTGTGCCCATTTGCTAACTATTTTATGAGTAAAATCTTTAATTTAGAGTAAATTTTATCTGAGGAAAGAGTAGTCTCTTAGACCAAGGGTAAACAAAGATTATTATATATATATATATTATATTATTATTAGGTTACACCGGTTGACCGCTGGGGGACACATAGACTGCATAGTCCTATTAGTGGAAAAAATAAATTTGTTACAAGCTAAATAAATTTTCATCGAAACTTAAATTTTAATATTGTATAATAATATAATATTTAATTTAATATTTGTATTTTGATTTAATATTTACAAATAAATTGTAGAAATTAATAACAAAAATTATTTTCTTTTATCCGGCACAATTGTATAAGGGCTGTAATGCTGTTTCCAACAATAACTTACACTAAAATAAAAATGATCATTTGTGCCCGACCCCCGCATTTGCCAATGATGAGTTGCGGACTTTTGCCCAGAACTACAAAAGTTGTTAAATATCTTTCAATCTTTTTTTTTGTATTATGTATTGCTGAAGTATCAAAGAAAATCAAACTGTTTTTTTTAAATCCGGCAAAAGAAAATATGAACCCGAATTGAAAAATAATTCTTTGGGCAATATTTTTGTCGATGACCCTAAAAAAGCAGAAAATCCTAGCGAGAACCCTGAGATCTCAAGCAATAAAGTGAAGTGGTTTGTGTGTGACAATGGGCCCAACATTACATACTTGGAGTTTTTTTAGGTCAATTTTTATATAAATTCAACTTTAACCTATCTATCTACCTAAACTTTATTAAGAGTACAAAATATATTATATTTATATACTTTAAATGTAAGGAGAACATTTATTTTTTAATTTAAATGCAAGATAGAAACTTAGAAAATATTTTAATAGCTGATTTTATGATGTTATATGAATTTAAACCAATCCTCAGCCAACTTCTATTCTGGGATTATCGGCTTTGTAACTGAAAACTGTGGTATAGGCGTCTTATGTTAAGGCCATATCCGGAGAGAATAATACTAAACTTCCGGCTGAAAATGTCTTAAATATCAACCCAATTATCCCTCTTTTAACCATGCATAAAAATAGCATTCATGACATTTAGCTGGGTCTTAATTTAAAAAATTGTTACATTTTACGGTAGAAAAATATTTTAAAATTTAATATTTCGAATAGAAATTTTCACGTCGCGATAGGAATTACATTTTTTTGTACAACATGCAAAGATAGATCAAAAATTTTGTTTTATAGAATAACAAGTGAAACAAAATGAGTAACAGCAATCGTTATCGATAGCTGAGTTGCCAATTAAGTCACAAGCTTTGTGGATTGCCAGATGAATCTCTAACTAAAGCACTAAAGACTTTAAGCCCATATCTAATTTTTTTTAAGGCAATAATATATTTATTTTTAACTGGATATCTTAGCAATATTTATCAGAAATGTTTATTCTATAAATTAACACAAAGAAAATCCTTTGAATGGATTATAATCATTTTTTGAGCAGAGAGTACCTTTATGTGTTTCATATCATTACCAGCAATGATCTTATAAAAATTTTAATATTTTTTTTGGGTACATTTTAGAGCTAGTGATCAATGGACGGAGTAATTCTAAACCAATATCAGATTCTGTTTTAAATTTATAATGGTCAGGAATCACTCAGAAAAAAGTCGGCCCACTTGTTGGCAGTTTTCACGCGTCCGAAATTCGGTTTTGAATTCGATTTTCCATGAGGCTTCAATTTCCTTGAGTAATAGAATTTTTTTGTAAAAAACACAAAAACACGGCGCTTTTCAAGAAGCATGCCAAATTTTATATCCCTTTCACTATCTTATCCATGCAGCTGATTTTTATTTGACGGATTTTATTTCATCTAGAAAATTGCAAGCCCAATCATAAAAAACACAGATTTGAAAATAAGTTCAATAGATGACGTGTTGAAATCCAAGCAATTTTCTTTTATAGCAGAAGAGCTATACGAATTTATTTCTTCAAGCTAAGAAACTGACAGAAATGCAGCATTACCAACTGTTACACATCCTGTGTACTTTTACCTTGACAAAGTTAATAGACTCTCTGCCATTAGAGATATATCTGAAAAATAAAATAAACAAATATTTGGTCATAAAGAAAATTAGCGCAATTTGTGCGCCAGTTGCATGTGCTGCCATATTTGATTTAAACAAACGAGTGTGTCCTGCTGCATAAGTGTAGCCAACTGTAAAAGCAGTTAACAGCGTTGCCAACGGCAACAGTCAAAACACAAAAACCATTGCATACTTATGTGCACTGGTTCAGTGGTGGGCCTTAGAGCACCCGAAGTGATGGCGGGGGGTCACAGAAGACAATTGGTTTACCGCTGGCATGTGAAATGAAATGTTTGCGGCGCATAAACAAAAATTTTGTTGCCACCGTTTGGGGCAAAATTTTACAGTAACACGCTAAAACCATTAACTAAACAATAACAGTTACAACTACAATAACAACAACAACTAAAACAAATAACAATATAAACTCATGGGAGGGGGGTCGGTCGGCGAACGTTGTAACCAAAAATAGCGACGACGTTAGCAAACAAGTTAATAAAATAAGCCTCTGGCCCGAAAAACTCTTTAGCTGGGGTTGCCCGCAAAGGGCGTAACGATAATGCTGCCCACACAGTGGCAACCCTATATAAAACATGTGGCAACACGCCGCCCCTCATTGGCAAAACTGTTTCGCATCTGTTGTCAATGCATAAAACAATTTGCAACGGAAATTGCAATAATTAACTTTAGTACCTGTTTGAGTGACATTGTGGCAACTCTGTAGGTGGCTAGATGTGCATGTGTGTGTGTGTGAAGTGTGGTTGTGTGCCTGTGTGTGTGTGTGTGTGTTGCATACATGCGTGACTCTCTCTGCTAGGGGCATGCCCATGTTTGGCAGTTGTATGTTTTTCCAATTCAATTAAAATTGCCAACACCAGCAGAGCAGCAACAACCGGGAACAACAACAACAACATCCTGCAGCTATAACAACAACTACAAGAAGTCGGTTACCACGACTATAATGTTCTCTGCAACCTATTATAATATACGCTATCTTCGTCAAATTTTAAATTGTGATAAAAAAAGCTGATGTTGTCTTTAACTTCTTCCGTGTCTAAGTCCTCAACTTTATTTTCTTTGGATAAATAAGGGAGGCTTCTAAGCCAAACTTCCAAAGTTTTGAGTGGCAGGAATGCTCAAGTATAAAGTAAGGTACAAGTCCATATAAGTAGACATGGTATGCGCAAAATTTAAGGGAATGAAGCCGAGAAGATGACGAACCTCGTTCTGGACGCTTTAGCACGTCAACACCAGATAATAACTTTGAAGGTGTCTAGAAAGTGATTTTGGGAAACCATCGAGTCACGATTTGGGGTGCTGATGACGTCACCAACTCAATTTGCTCTTGTTATCCGCAACGTATATTCCGTAATTCCTTAGTTTCGTCCCCATCACATAAGATCTGTTGAATGATGTCAATGGTGATGCTGATTTCTTTGAATTTCATTAATAATTCTGATATGCTTAAATAGTCATAACTGCTAAACAGAAATCAAAGCCCAATATGTTCCTAGAATATTGTTCCATACGTAATATAGTGTGCGCAAATTTTAAGTTATGAAGACTGACAAGATGACGAACCTAGCTCAGGATGCCATGGTATATCAACAACAGAAAACAACTTTAAATAAGTTAAAATGATGTTGGAAAACTATCGAATCGCCTTTAGACAAGTTGTTGATGACGTCAGGATGTCAAATTGGTCTTGCCATCAACGAAGTTACTTTGGGGGGAACTTTTAATCCCCTAGAAGGCGCGCCCCCTAGGTGGCGGATACGGGAAATCCTCCCAAACATGGGCGGTAGGAGGGAAATGACATACCTTCCGCGAAAAAATCAAGCCGAAGAAGGCCATCCGCCATGAAACCATCACAGTTGTCTGACAGATCTTTAATTGGGTAGCATTGGGCTAGTAGTAACCCGGCCGGAAAAAAAGAAATGGATTTTCACCCTATGCTCTGACCAAGAGTGACATACATTATTTATTCAATTTTTCTTTATTTACTATATTGTGATATACATGGCAAGGAATAAATAATTAATCAGTGAAGTATATTATGTAACTGCTTAGTTTCGATCATAAGAATCATTACATGACCGCAGCTTGAGATCTTTGATTGATGGCAATGATGATCTTGCTTTGCTTAAAACGGTCACAAATCAGAGATATGATATGCGCATAATAGTCATAGCTGCTAACCGGAAATCAAAGTTTAATTATCCATATGGAAGGCCGAGAAGATATTGAACATTGCTCTGGACAACGCAGAACTTCAAAAATGATTGAAAAACATTGACAAAGTCATGTAGGAAAACCATGATATTGAAACACCATCGAATTAGAAAAGTTGCAGATGACGTCAGCATCTCTTAGCATCAGTAGAATATACTCTGTAACTGCTTAGTTTCGACTAGAGCCATCGCATGATCATAGCTTGATGTCAATGATGATCTTGATTTGTTTCAAATGGTCGAGAATCATAGGTATGGCTGTGACGTCGAAAGCAATACGAAGAAGAATTAGAATCTCTCAAAAGCTCTCGAATGTGTTCATTAATGATCCTGTTATGCTCAAAAGAGTCTTTACTGGTGAAAAATCAAAGATTTATGGTTATGACGTCAAAATGAAAGTCTAATTGTCCAAATGTAAGTTCTTAGAAGATGGTTCCGTTTCTGCTTTATTGCTATTAGAAGAACCATTGCATGAACATTGCTTAAGAGCTTTTGAATGACGTCAATAATGATCCTAATTTACTCAAAAGGGTCATACGATAGTGAGACCAAGGTCCCATCGCCCAAAAGCATGTCCCTAGAAGCGTTATTGCTTTTCTTCTACCAGAAGAACCATTGCATGAGCATCACTTAAGAGCTAGTAAGTGACGTCAATGATGATTTCGATTTGGTAAAAGTGTCATAAGATGTTAAAACCAAAAATCGTCGCAATGGAACTTCCCAGTAGAGCCAAACTCGGCCAAACCAAACAAGTTCAAAAATCAAAAAAAGTATTATACATAATTTCAAATAGGTGCCATTTAAAAATTGAAATTGGGTTTTCTTTTTCAGAGAGACTCATATACCGGACCAGCATATTGCATAACCTTTTAATTGCTCGATCATGTTAACAAATACTTTGTGTTTGATGACTCCTCTTGGGTAAGGGACTAAAAAGTGCTATAACTTCTAAAATTAATTTCTAAAATTGTTATTTTAGAAATGTTAATGTTAAATTTTTATACTTAAAAAATGTGTGTGAAAAATTTTCGTACTGGGAAAGGGGTCAGCATTGGCCCGTCACGTCAGGATTATGAGATATTTGAGGTTATGTACCCGAAAAACGACGCCGTTTTCTAACTTTCGAATTGAAAAAAATAGTTGTGGTCACTGAGAACGAATATGAAGTCAGAAAAAGAAACCCTCAGTGAAAATTTTCAAGTGAAATTATACAGTACAACGATGAGGAAGAGGTGGAATCAGTAGAACACTTCTTCTGTTCCTGCGAAGTTCCAAGTAGACGCAGGAAAAAGTATCTGAGAAACCAATTCCTCTACAATCTAACAGAGCTAGAAACTATATGCCCAATGAAGATTGCAGGTTATATCGTGGCAAAAGGCTGGGGCTCCTTCTAAGTTTTGTCACCAAGGAAAAAGGATATAAAGTTATAAAAGATACGCGCGGCAACTCAACGGGCATCTCCAGGCGTAAGTATGTTGGTTTTCAAGCCGCTTTAACCTAACCTAATCTAAACAGTACAAACTTGTTATACTTAAACGCTTAAAGCAAATGCTAATAAAGTCAATGGGATATATTTCGAATAAATAAAAATTTATCTCTTGAATTATGTAATTGGAGAAACAGACCACAAAATTTTTTTTGCACCCTGTACATAACCTCAAAAGTAGGAATGATGGGCCAATTCTGAATTCCTAATTCCCCGGATTCGGATGCAGCAAATTATTTTAGAAATGACACTTAGCTTTCCAACAACTGCTATGATTCTGGTATTTGTATACCTGTTTTATCATTGTCTTTTTTGTCTTTCCGAAACAGATAAAATGTGTCATTACCTCAAAAAAAAAAAAATGAAGCCATTCAAAAAACGCTCTTATTATTTTTGTTTAGTTCGTCTAGCCAATAAAATAATTTCGACTTACTAAAATACACCTTCTGACTTTCGGCTACAGGGTATCAAAAACAACTACAACAAATGTCGCAGTTGCTCATTAGGCCCGCCGGTTCCTGGAAGCTTCTATTTACGCTTGTTTGGGGTGTTAATGTTAACTATCTAACTACATTTGCCTGCTGCGAGGCAAACACGTTTTTCCCCGTAACCCCCGCCGGTTCCTCCTATGCAGCTCTTCTCAGAACCAAAGCAATGATTTAGTTTATTATGTAATTGTAAAAACATGCTGTGCTCTGTGTTCTAGTGTGAGAGAGTAGTTGCTGTTGTTAGATGATTTCAGTTCCCGTTTTCACTTTCGATAAAAATGTGCGGAAATAAAATTGGAAGTGTTTTCGAAGAAAAAATTCTATTTTCGTGGTTGATAAGGCGTTTTGAATTTAATTGCGGAATGAAAAATATGCTGCTAGACAAAAACAGTCAACGATAGTTTATTGTAGAAAATATAGCAATAGACAAAGTTTAGAGAGCACTTTACTTTCAATTATATTAAGAAAAAAATATTATTGACCTTGAACAGGTCAATTTCATTAATTGCCAAATTCAATAGGCAGAACAAGTTTTGGTGAATCCCTTTTTTGTTTCGATGTATAAGTTTATTTGATTATGAACTGGTTCTACCTCAAAAATATGTAAACAAGTATAATGAGTACTTAATAAAATAGAAAAAATTATAAAAAGAAAGGGATAACTTTGGGATCGCAGGACAGATCTTTTGCGTTCTTTATAATAGAAACTTGAGTATTTGAGTCCGAATTGCTTGAAGTTAGTTGCCATTCAAAAAAAAATATTTTTTTAAAGGCAAAGATTACTTTAGCAAAAAAATTTCAGTTTAAAATTACGAAGGAATATGCTAAGATCATCAAAATAGATGAGAATAGAGATGCACTATAAAGGTTTTGGAACTTCCGATTCCGAAAACGCTGTTTTAGGCTAGACAAATAATTTTAAGCAATTAATTGTTTTATAAATTAAAACAAATCCTCAATCTGGGCTCCTAACATCGTCGAGTGTTATTAAGGTTAAGTCAATAGTATAGATGTTTGGTTTTTTTCCGGATCCCAGCGTATAGAAACCAAGTTGCCATTTTTTTTTTTTGCAAAAAAGTAACCTAATGGACCCAAAATGGCTTGAGGGAAATAAAAATTTGTTTCATTACTTACTTTACACTTGGTATCCAAAGGTTTTGACCTCATTTATGTAGAATCTGAAAAAAATTTACGAAAAAAATAATTGTTAAAATTGCTTACGAAAAAAGTTTGCTTTATATAAGTTATGTTGGCAATAAAACCTTTTCTTATCACTCTAGAAAAATTATAAAATATTACGTATGAAATATATTTATTTATCTTCCTATAAAAAATGGCATCTGAAAAATTATAAAATATTACGTATGAAATATGTTTATTTATCTAACATAATATATAAAATTTCCCTGTCACAATGTTAGTTACCGTACTCCTCCGAAACGGCTGGACCGATTTTCATGAAATTTTTGTGTGCCTATTGGGTAGGTCTGAGAATCGGCCAACATCTATTTTTTAAATCCAGGGTTGCTACACCTAAAATTTTTATTTTTTATTTTACCAAACTTCTCCGAAACAGACTAACTAATAAGCTGACCTTGACTTTGCTAAAACTTTAAACACAATTTAAAAATTTTATAATTTTATTCTTTTCTTAATGCTAGATTATTTACTTAAGTTACTTGGTCAAGTCATTTAATATAGAGGACACAAAAAAAATATACTTATAAACAGGGAAGTTGAAAAATGTGGCCTAAAATCAATCTTAACATTTCCGTTTTATATTTTAATTTTCTCAAGCCAGTCTGGACGTATGCCATGCAGCTCTGGGGGACGGCGAGCACCTCAAACATCGAAATCCTGCAAAGATATCAATCGATAACTCTTAGAAACATCGCAGGCGCTCCTTGGTATGTAAGCAACCAAGAAATTCACAAAGACATGAATGTTCCTTACGTCAAAGATGAAATAAGCAAATCATCGCTGAGATATTTAGAGAGACTGTCAAACCATGAAAATTCGTTGGCTATTAACCTACTAGACAATAGTATGGATGTTAGACGTCTAAATAGATTTCATATTCTGGACCTTCCAGATCGATTTGTATAATAATTGTATAATAACCTCTAGGAAATAGTTTTGTTGTATATTGATTGGACTCACTGGAGCACAATCAATCCTGCCATTTTTTGTGTTTACTTATAAAATTTGCTGATTGTCTAATATGACAGATTGCAAATAAAAAAAAAAAAAAAATATTTTAATTTTAATTTATATATAAAAGAAACTCATGTTTTGCGTGTTACGAATATTCTCATGAACGCGTCGATGAATTTCAAATCTGATTTCTGCGATTTTTAGAGGTTATCAATACGGAGGTTTTAAGCCTAATGCGATGTGTGTGGCTCATGAGATATACGCATTTTTGTAAATATAGCATATAGCATAGTAGAAAATGGTTTAACACCGGGTAATGGACAATAAGTGCAGACAGAAGCGTAGTCGCAAAGGGGTTGAAATGTAGTTTCTATGTGGCATGAATTTATTAGAGATTCGAGCTCTCTTAAGAATACTACAAATACTCCATACGGCTTTTTAGAGAGTCATGAAAGTCAACTAATCTAAAAATCGAATGATTGTCTAGATAAGCTAACTAGAGAATCTTACGATGTTTATACACTTTAAGATTATTCAAAAAGTTTGGACAGGACAACGTCTGCTGGGACCACTAGTCTTCTTATAAAAAATATACCAGATTTTTTTTGAAACATCAGATATCTGTTTTAAAATGTTATAAGTTGTATAGATTGGCACAGTGGTCAAGAATCTAACTTTTTTTTGCCATTATTTCGAATTATAGTGTGTATAAATATTATGACTAAATGCGTCACATTTACTATTGATGATACTAAAATTTTTAACCTATTGACCAACGCCTTAGTGCTCCATAATATATCCCGCATAAAAGTTAAAAAAAATTGTTTACGACTTACACAGTTTTTAAATATTGAATAGTTTCTAAATAACTTTTAAAATCAAGTATTGGCATTCAGTCGCGGATCCAGGATTTGGTTCTAAACAGGTTTTTCACTTTTAAGTGTATATATATATATATCAAAAAAGCTCGCTAAATACTGCTAACCAATGTGGAGAAGCCTGTATACGAAAACCCCGCTGGATCCGCCACTGGTTGAATTATACGTCTTTTTTAATGGATTTTTTTTGTATGCGTGGGTTACTCCCAAAACTAATGGAATCTTATATATTATACTATACATATATTTTTATCTTTTATTTTAATCTATTACTTATTAAATATTAAAATTCTTTTAACCAATATAAGGAACAAGATACACACTCAATAATATTTATATTTTTTAAATATAAACTCATTCATTTGATGCACAACAATGCATATTTAAAAAAAAAATGTATTTTTTTTATTCAAGACTAAAAACTTTTTGAGTACGCCATATTCAATTTGCTATGACGTCACATATCCTATAGCCAGTGGACCACCAACTCCCTTCCACCGTTCCCCCATTTGTCAAATTATGACAAGCGTTGTAGAAATCACGAGCGAACAGATGAACACGTATTTCAAAAAAATAAAGATTTTCCATGCTGTCATTGGTTTAAATTGTATCATAATTTATTTTCTAATATAAATGAGTAGTTTTGGGCTCTGTCAAGAACAAAAAGGCTATTTTGATTGAAATTTCAATTAGCTCTTTAAATAAAAAAAACCGGAATACCTTGACGTTGATATGATTTAGCTTGTCCTGAAAACTTTTCCAGCCCATAATGCTGTTTATGACGGCAAATAAAAAACCATGGATACAAAAATTTGAAACAGTACGAGTATGAGTTTTGGATAACTGCATTTTACCCATCAGTGAGATAATTAAGAGACATTTGAATTAATTCTTATCGGGATATTTAAAATCTTTGCTCGCAGCCGCTTTGACATGCTGTCTGTGGACTTATCTGGTCACTTAGTATCATTTTCCAAAACATGGCTTTAGCGATTATAATTTCCCCCAAAAAGTAAGTACATACTATATGCATTATGTACATACATTTACACTCATCGTAGATATATAAATAGCATGGATGTAATTGTAAGTGCGGACACAAAATGTGCAAATGCGATTTTAATTAATGCATTTTCGGTTTCAGTTTATGAGTTCCAGTTCCAGTTTCAGTTCTAGTTTCAATTTTAGTTTTCAGTTTTTGTTCCCTTCTGGCCATTTTGTTGGTATTTGGATTTTTGGTTGAGTCATTTTATGGTTTTACCAGTTTCAGTTGCTTTTTGCTTATGGCCAAGGACATTTAACGATAGTTTTTGGCCCAGTTTGCTGATTATATAAAATTATAGCTAATATCCTATACAAAAATGAAAACAAAAATATAATAAAAACAAATCATTATATGGCCATTGGATTGGGGCATTATCAGCAGCTTTTGTTGGCCATAGATTTTGGCCCGAAAAATTATCTGCAATTTTAATTAATATAATTTGCAGTACAACGCTGCGTATGGGTGATTTGGCATTAAATTATTATTCCGACTGTCAGCTACTGAAATATTTACACCAAAATAAACTTGTGCACGAAATTTTCAATATATTTGTAATCTGTAACGCAAATTGAGCAACTAATAAACATAATTTGGAAAATTTGATGTAATTATATAATGCAAGCATGAAGTAAAACTAAATTATAAGCTTGAAATGCGCTCAATATAGATTTTAATGACATGAAACAAAGGGCTAAGTCCAGACACCCCCCGCCCACGGACAATATTAACTTATTATGAACCAAAGAGAAATCTAACGAAAACTCTAAATGAATGAGCAGCGATGTATGGTTTGATGTATGTATTTAATTTATTAATATTAACTAGCTACACTGGGAGAAATTACATAGAAGAGCACAAAATAAAATTTGTTGTCGCAGTAGTTTTCTAAAAAATAAAAGTAAAGTGAATTATTTTTAAATTATTTTTAATATGCCCAAAAAATTTAAAATTTATTATTTTAATTATCAAAATGTATTTCAGCGCTTAAAAAATATATTTAGAATTCTGAACAAATTTTCGTTTTATTTACTTTTTTTTTAAATTTAACCAGATTTATTTATATTTTATGAACACCACTTTTTTTAAGTTATATATTTTTATAAAAATACGTCTTAAAAAAATTGGTAATTGATATATGAAAGGAACAAACTTAAAAAAATTGACGAAAACTACATTTTTTTAAAGAAAATGTACTGGTTGAATAAAAAAAAATGGCGGACGTAAAGTCGGGCGCGGACGACTTTAGGATACCCTGTACCACTAGCTTGTAATAAAGTCCGATTTCTTCACAAAAAACCAAAAACGGAAGAATTTTTAAGCAAAAAAATTTTTTTTTGACCGATTGGTCCTATGGGAGCTATATGATATAGTCAACCGATTTCAATAAAATTTGACACAGTGCTTAAATACCTTAAAAAAGATATGAATGCCAAATTTATTTCAAATATCTTTACAAACAAACAAAACACATCGAATTTTGTATAAAAAACGTGTTTTTGGACCGATTGGTCCTATGGGAGCTATATGATCTAGTCAAACGATTTGGATTAAATTTAGTACAGTGCTTAGGAACTATAAAATACTCACGAATGTCAAATTTGGTCCCAATATCTTAACAAACAAACGAAACACAACAAATTTTGTTAAAAAATCGATTTTTTGGAAGATCGGACCTATGGGAGCTATATGATATAGTCAACCGATTTTGTTCAAATTTGGCACATTGCTTAAGTGCTCTAAAAAATTTCCAAACGTCAAATCTGGTTACGATATCTTTATTAAAAAACGAAATATAGCGAATTTTTCTTTAAAAAAGTTATTTTGGCCGATCGGTCCTATGGGAGCAATATGATATAGTCAACCGATTTCGATCAAATTTGGTACAGTGATTGGGAACTATAAAAAACTTTCGAATACCAAATTTAGTTACGATATCTTCATAAACAAACGAATTATTCATCTAAAACGCTTTTTTTTTGTCGAGGTCGTCTCAAACACCCCATGGGAGCTATATAATTTATCCCCGATATCAAAAAAATAAAATAAACTTGCCTCCTATGGAATAATATGGGATCTAATGTGAAAGTTTGGTAACTCTAGCTCTTACCATCTCTGAGATCTAGGCGTTCACACGGACGGACAGACGGACAGACGGACAGACGGACGGACGGACAGACGGACAGACGGACATGGGTATATCGACTTCTCTATTCACCCTGATCATATTTTAGGTAACTTTGGGGTGTCTCCGACGTCTCCTTCTATATGTTACATACATTTTCGGCTTGCACAAACTTAATATACCCTTGGTACCATACGGTACAGGGTATAAAAATTGAAAAAAAAATTTATAGTAGTTCAATTAAAAAACTTAGCAAAGAATTTTCATTTTGCTTATCATTAAAAAAATTACAGGATATCGAAATAATTATATGTTTTTTTTTTTTAAATTTACAAGTAAGTAGCTAATTTGTATTTTACTTTAAAAGTTTATTTACCTTCCTTTATAGTCAAAAATTTATTTATTTTTTTTCATTTTGGCATCGAAGTGACAAGATTTTACAGCGTTATTTCATCTATTTTTGATCACTTTTCATGCAAAGTTTTTCTAAGGTCTTTCTGGGTCACTAATTGACGACCGGAAAGATCGGAAGAGCCTTTGGCTCCTTGAACGCAGGATATAGAGAGTTGCAGCAATTATATTAATTTGGAGCACAATCTCTATGACGTCAAGCATTATCTATGCATTTTTATATATCATTATGGAACTAATTGAATTAATTCCGCTACGTTAAGCATTTTCTTTTAACTTCCTATATAACTTTATTATTCTTTACTTTTAAAATATAGTTCAAAATTTGGAATTGATCGCTATGAAACTGATATTATTATTTGTCATCGCTACGGCTTACTTTTGGAACTTGGTGGACTGCCGTCGTCGTACTCCCCTGAAGTCGACGAGGGTGAATGGAATGATTTTCTAACAAGTAATTACTTGTAATGTACATCGTAGTTTGTATATATCTTAATTACTATACTTTTTACAGATATTTGCATAAGAGGAGGAGGAGAAGTAACATGTCGTACAAATAATACCTGGACCTGGAATGTTAAGCAGAAAAAATGTGTAAAGGTTGAATTGAATTCTGGACCTTGTGGCTATTTCAAGGATGAAAAATTGTGCTTATTTGCTTGTGCGAAAAAAGCTTTTGAATAAAAAAAAATATTTTTAGCAGTTCAAAAAAAAAAAAAACAAAAAACATATCAAAGAATTTTCAATTTGCTTATCATTAAAAAAATAAAAGGATATTGTTTCATACGAAATAATTATATGTGCAAAATTTAAAATGCTAAATTTAAAAGTAATTAGTTAATTTTTATGTAACATTAAAGTTTATTTGCCTTCCTTTATAGTCTCCGTTTTTATTTTTTTTAGGTTAAACAAAAGTGGTTCAAAAAACCTTTTCGGTTTGAACTCTGTGTTGGGTTTGTACGTATTGTACTTTTCGCAATTAGGAGAACGGCACAATTAATTTTAGCAATTCAAATTCATAAACACATGATACAAACCACTCTCGTTAGGCTGCATCTTCAAAATTTCACTTCTGTTGCTTAATTGGTCTATTTTTGCAGTTTTAAGTTGCATGTAAAAAAAAAACATTTGACAAGCACCTGTTTATACCCTGTACCGTATGGTCCAAGGGTATATTAAGTTTGTGCAAGCCGAAAATGTATGTAACATATAGAAGGAGACGTCGGAGACACCCCAAAGTTACCTAAAATATGATCAGGGTGAATAGAGAAGTCGATATACCCATGTCCGTCTGTCCGTGTGAACGCCTAGATCTCAGAGATGGTAAGAGCTAGAGTTACCAAACTTTCACATTAGATCCCATATTATTCCATAGGAGGCAAGTTTATTTTATTTTTTTGATATCGGGGATAAATTATATAGCTCCCATGGGGGTGTTTGAGACGACCTCGACAAAAAAAAGCGTTTTAGATGAATACTTCATTTGTTTATGAAGATATCGTAACCAAATTTGGTATTCGAAAGTACTGTACCAAATTTGATCGAAATCGGCTGACTATATCATATAGCTCCCATAGGACCGATCGGCCAAAATAACTTTTTTAAAGAAAAGTTCGCTATATTTCGTTTTTTAATAAAGATATCCTAACCAGATTTGGCGTTTGGAAATTTTTTAGACCACTTAAGCAATGTGCCAAATTTGAACAAAATCGGTGGACTATATCATATAGCTCCCATAGGTCCGATCTTCCAAAACATAGATTTTTTAACAAAATTTGTTGTGTTTCGTTTGTTTGTTAAGATATTGGGACCAAATTTGACATTCGTGAGTATTTTATAGTTCCTAAGCACTGTACCAAATTTAATCCAAATCGTTTGACTAGATCATATAGCTCCCATAGGAACGATCGGTCAAAAAAAATTTTTGTGCTTAAAAATTCTTCTGTTTTTGGTTTTTTGTGAAGAAATCGGACTTTATTACAAGCTAGTGGTACAGGGTATCCTAAAGTCGTCCGCGCCCGACTTTACGTCCGCCATTTTTTTGTTAATGAACATCTGTTTTTGACAGCTAATAACATCACAGCGGCCCGATCTTTTAAAATTTTTGGTACATAACATTACAGATTCATGTTTCTAAGATGCATTACAGTTAAAAAAAAATTGTTAACGACTTTTAGAATATGGGTTTTGGCCAACTAAAGTGGTCGTCTGCCCCATAGTGCATACGGTACAGGGTATAAAAATATCAGAAAATGAATATTATAATAAATGCGTTTAATGAAAATATTGCAATTTTTAGCGAACATATCTTTTTATCTATAAAACGATCTGCATTAAAATTTTTTATAAATCTTTGGGGTAGTTTTTCGTTCCTTGTCCTAATCCCAAAGCAACAAATCAGAAAAATTAAAAAATAACAAAAATTATTTTAAGGAATCTGTATTTAGTACAGAATGTATTATTTTTTTTGGAGATCTAAAATTTTTTGTTACATGCCAAAAACCATTAAGGGCAAGGGGTCGATTAAAAAAGAAAAAACTGCGTTTTATTACTTTTGGCGTCCTCTACCGCCTTAAATATGAACTTCTGGGTATACCTTTAATTACAAATAAAATTTTTAATTAAATTTTGAATATTTTTAAGCTTGGAAGCTTTTGTGTACGACTCGTAGAATTCGAGATAAATAATCACAATAATAGAAAGCTCTACGGGGGGAAGAGGTCACTATTTTCATTTTAAGCTTTTTGGATAGTCCTTAATACATAAGGCAAAAACAAATACCAGCATGAAATTTTTTCCTGGTCAACCACTTTATTTGCCTTTTTTTACTTTACTAATTAATCAACTTAAATTTCTCTCAGTGTACTGGCAAGACTGCTGCTTTGTATATAATTTTCAAATTATCTCTTAAAATAGTAAATTATAGTTGTAAATTATTCAAGCATTCATAATAAAGAAAATCTGCCATCTAGCATACGCACACACACACTCACAATTACACCCACCCACACAAGCACGAACACGCACACATGTAGAAAATATTCGTTTATGGATACATTTTGGTTATTGTGGAAATTATCCTTGTTTCATGCATAATTATTAATAAGCCGATATTAGTATTTGGTTGCTCACTTTATCCTTTTCACTTGGTTGACTTAAATTTCATTTTAATCACTTTTGGCAAATCTCTATATCTATCTCTATATGCCTTGACAACATACTTATATAATCTATATATTAAGTTACATACATATATATATGTATATATGTATAATCTACTTGTTTATGGCTTTATTTTGGCCTAAAGCAGCTCTGTAACTAATGAAGGTTAATAAAGGGGAAAATCTTTGTCGATTGAAGTTACTCATTTCATATGCACGTGTGAGTATCTATGTGACTGTGAAAAAGTATCTGTGAGTGTGTGTGTATTGCCTGATTTGATGGGTTTTTAATGTTGTGTCTGTCAGTTTATATGGCTGAGTTGATTTGTCAAGCGTTTTATGGCTAATGAAATTGATTTAATGTAGCAATTTGTATGACAATCAGGCTTATAAAACTATAAGTGCCCCTTGAAAGTATTTCTGGTCTCAAGTTCTTTGTTCTAAGTACTATGGTTGCCAATATACACACACATTAATTACATTTTCATTTAGATTTTAACTGTTTACAAGCCAATACCATTAAACACTTAACAACACTTTAAAGCGGAAAATGCTTAAGTAACGTAACGCCTTCCGGCCATAACTTTTATTTCCACGCGCATAACTCAAACAGTGCGCAAAAATGCGTATAATTGAATTATCGTGACTTGCCGCTATAGAAAACTCAATGGGGTTTTTCTGCTTTTCCTTTTTTTTTTTTAATGTATATGGTTTGTTTTAGACGGAAAACAATGTTGAGGAAAACTATGGAAAAACACAGCAAGCAATGTACAACATTAGACATAATTTATTATCGCATTTGCAGATATTTTAGTTTGAAATTGGTTTGGATATGGAGAATTTAATAAGTTTGTAAAAAATAGGGGGTTCCGCAAACTGCTTGCTTTAAAATCAGCGTCCAGTGGCAGCTCATTAGTAAAAAAATACTAATCAAAAATGATCGAATTTGCAGCTGATTCTGTCCAAAATTGATTTGGGTATAGAAACTATAATTCTTCTTCTTCTTCTTATGTGGCCATAACAACCCGATTACCGGGTTACGGCCTGCCTTAAAACATCACTCCAGGCGCCTCTGCATTGCGCGCGCCTTCTCCAGTTGGTCACACTTGGTCTTTCCAACGCAAACACGGTCGTCCTCTCCGCCGACGGCCGCTGACTACCGCATCGAACACACGTCTAGCTGGAACATCCTCGTCCATCCTAACGACATGTCCGAGCCAGCGAAGCCGCTGGATGTTGATACGCTGAGCAACGTCTATGTCGTTGAAGAGCTCATACTTCTCCTGGTTGGTGCGGATGCGGTAGTCATCGCCAACTCTAATAGGACCAAAGATCTTGCGCAGAACTTTCCTCTCGAAAACTCCCAAGGCAGCTGCATCAGTTAGCGACACGGTCCAGGCTTCCGCGCCGTAAAGAAGCACTGGGAGGATGAGTGCCTTGTAGAGTGATAGTTTTGTCGCGCGAGAGAGGTCTCTACTACTCAATTGCCTATTGATACCGAAATAGCACCTGTTGGCAAGAGTGATTCTGCGCTTGATCTTCAGGCTGACATCGTTGTAGGTGGCAACGGCGATGCCAAGGTAGATGAATTCCTTGACAACATCGAAAGTATAGCTAACGTCATTCTGCAAAGCCTTATCAGCTTCGCAGGGATACCGAGCTCAGACATTGCGGCACATACGCGATCCCTTATTGGGCTATCGAAAGCTGCTTTGTAGTCGACGAACAGGTGGTGAGTGTCGACTTGATGTTGGTGAGTCTTTTCCAGGATTTGGCGCAGTGTGAATATCTGGTCGACGGTGGACTTGCCAGGTCTGAAGCCGCACTGATTAGGTCCAATCAGTGCCTTGGCGAGTGGCTTCAGTCTGTCACACAGTACGCTAGGGAGAAGGCTTATACCCCTGTAGTTGGCAATAGAAAATATAATTAGTTAGTAAAAATTGGGAGATCCAAAGCTTGCTTGCTCAAAAATCAGCTTCCATTCTCATTGGTAAAAACTAGGGGATGCGCACCCTGCTTGCTTACATATCATCGTCCAGTGGTATTGTCATTAGTAAAAACTAAAGGGATCCGCAACCTGCTTGACCAAAAATCACTGCCCTATGGCATTTCCATTTATAAAAACTAGGGCTTAATAGAATATTAAGGATCAATATCAAGTTAGTATTTGGAAAATATAAAGTTACCGGAATAAGCAGTAGAAACTGTGACAGGAAAATGATAAATGTGCTCAAAAATCAGCTTCCATTCTTATTAGTAAAAACTAGGGGATGCGCACCCTGCTTGCTTACATATCATCGTCCAGTGGTATTGTCATTAGTAAACACTAAAGGGATCCGCACCCTGCTTGCCCAAAAATCACTGCCCTATGGCATTTCCATTTATAAAAACTAGAGTTTAATAGAATTTTAAGGATCAATATCAAGTTAGTAGTTGGAAAATAGAAAGTTTTCCGGAATAAGCAGTAGAAACTGTGACAGGAAACTGATAAATATGGGACAAAGTACAACGATTTTTTTTATAGTTTAGTTTAGTTTAAGTTTCCGGACACTTGAGAAATTATACGGAATTTTTTAGCGAACTCGAACAAGGCTTCAAGCGTATTTTAAAATTAATCGTATAAGTATGTTGAAATACCAGTGACATAAATTCATCTTTAAACTAAGTTAATAATCAAAACTCTGCAAAACCTCTTTGCAAAATAAAAAATAGAACGTTGAAAATCGTGTAGTAGCCGGTCCATTCCCCTGATTTAAATCCAATACTCCAGAAACTCCTTAAGTTGCATTAAAGAAGATTGGGAGCAACCGGAACTTTTTCATATTTCGTGCTTTCATATATGTCAATTTTCATTACTAAATAAAAGCTTTAGAAAAAGAATCCAACAGCGTTTTGAAAACTTTGGAGGTGATTGATTCTGTTCTCTGGCTTAGCGCAAGTGGGAGATGGGGCGTTTCTGGATTGTCAACTTTTTTCAATCGGACCACCTGGTAACTCACCTAGCATATAATAGCCGGCAATATTAGGTGAGGAAAGCATGTGCTATGTAAGTATTCTTGTAGATCATTCTTATTTGAAATTTTTGATATATCAACAGAGTGCACATAAAGATTTTGCTGAATTGAAAACGAATGACTATCGGTCGGGTTGTCCAAAAATAAATAAAAGAGATGAGATGGTTGTCGTATGAAACTTGACTTAAAAGTGTCGCCTCTGGGGTTGAGGAATAAGTTGAATGTATTTCGGATGGATCTGAAACCACTAACAAAATAAGTCCCACCATATCCACAAAACCAAAAAAAAATTGTTTGTATAGTTTTATTGTCAGAGGAATGCGTCATTGTCTCACGAATCCGAAAAATTAAAAAAATCTGACAAATACAACATAAGTTGTAGGCATAAATGTGAAAATTTCACCGCCCCTTGCCCATAATCTGTGTCAATATTTGGCTCTACGTAGTTATGGTAATAGATTTTTATACCCTGTACCGTATGGTACCAAGGGTATATTAAGTTTATGCAAGCCGAAAATGTATGTAACATATAGAAGGAGACGTCGGAGACACCTAAAGTTACCTAAAATATGATCAGGGTGAATAGAGAAGTCGATATACCCATGTTCGTCTGTTCGTCTGTCCGTCCGTCCGTGTGAACGCCTAGATCTCAGAGATGGTAAGAGCTAGAGTTACCAAACTTTCACATTAGATCCCATATTATTCCATAGGAGGGAAGTTTATTTTATTTTTTTGATATCGGGGATAAATTATATAGCTCCCATGGGGGTGTTTGAGACGACCTCGACAAAAAAAAGCGTTTTAGATGAATAATTCGTTTGTTTATGAAGATATCGTAACGAAATTTGGTATTCGAAAGTTTTTTATAGTTCCCAATCACTGTACCAAATTTGATCGAAATCGGACCGAATAGGACCGATCGGCCAAAATAACTTTTTTAAAGAAAAATTCGCTATATTTCGTTTTGTTAATAAAGATATCCTAACCAGATTTGGCGTTTGGAAATTTTTTAGACCACTTACAATGTGCCAAATTTGAACAAAATCGCTTGACTATATCGTATAGCTCCCATAGGGCCGATCTACCCAAAAATCGATTTTTTAACAAAATTTGTTGTGTTTCGTTTGTTTGTTAAGATATTGGGACCAAATTTGACATTCGTGAGTATTTTATAGTTCCTAAGCACTGTACGAAATTTAATCCAAATCGGTTGACTATATCATATAGTTCCATAGGACCAATCGGTCCAAAAAAACGATTTTTTTACAAAATTCGATGTGTTTCGTTTGTTTGTAAAGATATTTGAACTAAATTCGGCAATCAGATCTTTTTAAGGTATTTAAGCACTGTGTCAAATTTTATTGAAGTCGGTGGACTATATTATATAGCTCCCATAGGAACGATCGGTCAAAAAAAAAATTTTTTGCTTAAAAATTCTTCTGTTTTTGGTTTTTTGTGAAGGAACCGGACTTTATTGCAAGCTAGTGGTACATGGTATCCTAAAGTCGTACGCGTTCGACTTTACGTACGCCATTTTTTTTTATGTTTCTGAGGTTGATGAATCCGAATCGGATAGTCTCCAAAATAATTATTTTTATCGAGGTTTTGAAATTACGATTCAACAAAGATTCGTTGGCCCAATCGTGATTGCGGATTTGGATTCGAAAGAATTTTTTTTTTTTGTGGCTTTATTATTGTAAAAAAGTTGATTGAAGTATATGATTTACAAGGTATTCTCCTGTAATTATGAAAAAGCGCAGAGATATGTTTATAGCAGTCAAAGGCACCTTTTTTCTGGTAAGAAAAATTCTAATGAGCTTTTTATTGAAACACGCTTGGTATTTATTTTATTAAAAAACAAAACAAGAATAATATATATTTTAAAAAAGAAAATATTTGCTGTTTTATGCAAAGAGCAACATTCTCTTAAAAAGTTTCAAGTTTTCTAAGCAAAGCTAAAATCTAACGTAGTTCTAATAATTGAAAAGTTTACCAAATTGGTAACTTGTATATTATAAACCATTTAACAATTTTCAATTAAGATATGTAAAAAATGGCGTTTGCTTCTATGTTACGCCATCTTCCCTTTCCCACCCATTTTCTTGCGTTTTCTTCCATTGTGTTTATCGCGGAAACTCTTGAGTCTTTAAGTAACGATACTCTGGTGAACCAATTCGACTCAGAAGTTTTTATCATTTCGGCCAAATCTTTGAATAACAATGTAACAGTTTGTCAAAATGTTGGCAATGAAAGTGAAATGTGTAATATATAAGAGTATGTATATATAGTATATACAGTATATACTCTCACACAGCTGCGCACGCACATAGACAGAGCTATGGCTCGATAAATTATACATATATAGAGTAGGTACTATATGAATTTTAATGATTTTCAACAACAAAAAGCAGCGAATTTTATTTATTGCACTCTTGATAATATTCGATAACAAGAATACAGACAACGCCACTTCTCCAACCCTCCCGACAATTTATACCATAATAATATTATTATCTGCCTGACATAAGCGAGTTAAATGAATTTTATTTAGTAAAAGCGTTAAATTTGTTGCTATATATTTAGACGCTTATATTTAGGATCACCCATTTAAAATTTCGGTATTCGATAGTATTATGCGACAGCTGCTATACGTTATTCTCTTGGGTAGTCTGGGTCTGATCTTTCAAAGCGATTGCTTGATCGATATTGCAGATAGTAAGTCTTAAACAATTTTTTTACAATACGCTTATTATTTTTTTTGCAGCAATATGTGTAAGTAGGGATCCATTGAATATATGTCGACGCAATGATACCTACGCCTATAATGCCACAAGTAGGCAATGTCGTCCAATTATAATGTTTATCGAGCCCTGTGGATACTTTACCGATGCTAAAAAATGTGAGGAATTTTGCAACACTGTTATTGAAGGGGCAGTTCCCCTAATAAATAATAATACTAATATTAATACTAATAATAATACGAATAATGAGAATAATGAGAATAAATTGAGACAACCCCACATGGGAATTGGTAGGTGAATTCCAGCCTTATCCAGCTGTGAATGTAAAATTCAAAAAATAAATTGAAAATAAGTAAAGGGTGATTCATTAAGACCTTTAGTTTTTAATGATTTGGGATCTTTATTTATGATGGCATTTATGTTTTAAGAATAATGTCGTTCAAATGTTGGCCGCAACTGCGTTTTAAAGCTCCAATTTTCCATGACTCGTTCAAGCATTTCCACTGGCATTTGGCCAATAACACGAGTAATGTTGGCTGCCAATGCCTCAATCGTTGCTGGTTTGTCTACGTAAACTTTTGACTTTACATAACCCCAAAGAAAAAGTCGAGCGGTGTGATATCGCACGATCTTGGCATCCAAGGTACGGGTCCCGTACGTGAAATTAATCGCTAACCAAATTGACCTCGCAATAGAGCCATTGTTTCATTGGCGATGTGGACCGGAGCGCCATCCTGTTGGAACCAAATGTCGTCGAGATCAAGGGCAACAATTTCAGGCAGCAAAAAGTCCGTTAACATGGTCCGATAGCGTGCGCCATTGAGGGTAACGTTCGCACCTTGCTAATTTTTAAAAAAATACGGACCAATGATTCCACCGGCACCAAGCCGTCATTTTTCTTGGCTTTAATGGCAGCTGGTGAACCTCTTCGCGTTGTTCTTCTCCCCAAATATGTCGATTTTGCTTATTCACGAAGCCGTGGAGCCAAAAGTGGGTCTCATCACTGAACAAAATTTTGGTCGAAAACAACGGATCTTCATCGATCTTACAAAAGCCCATTCACTAAAACGGCGACGTGCAGGAAGGTCATTCGGCTTCAATTCTTGCCTGAGTTGAATTTTGTATTCTTTTAAGCCGAGATCCAAATGTAAAATGCGCCAGGTGGTTGAATACGACGGGCCAAGCTGTTGCTATCGGCGCCGAATCGATTCCTCGCGGTCATCGTGAAAAGGTCGATGTTTATACAAAATTCGTTGTGTTTCGTTGGATTGTAAAGATATTTGAACTAAATTTGGTAATCAAATGTTTTTTAAGGTATTAAAGCACTGTGCTCCACTTAGGAGCCAAGGGAAAAAATATATATATATTTATATATAAAGCACTGTGTCAAATATGATCGAAATCGGTTGACTATATCATATAGCTCCCATAGGAACGATCGGTCAAAGAAAAAGTTTGCTTAAAAGTTCTTCTGTTTTTGTTTTTTTATGAAGGAATCGCATTTTATTGCAAGCTAGTGGTACAGGGTATCCCAAAGACGTCCGCACCCGACTTTACGTACGCTTTTTTTTACAATCTACAATCCTAATATCTTTTTACCTAAGTTTCGTTTTGACCTGAATTTAGGGTGAGAAATTTTTTGATCGGCGCAGTCATTCTGAAATCTGAGACGAAAAGATGACCATATGGGTAATTTTTATTTTTACTACTCTAAAATTTTCAAATGGTTTAATTTCTTTTAAGATTTTTCCTAAGCTAAGAAAGGCTCCCAGAAATGTTTTAAACAGATGACCATAGGATTAAGTTATGGAATGGGTAAGTCTTTTTTTTTTATTCCAATATTTTCAAATGAATTTCTTTAAATATTTTCCCAATTTTCGTTATACAAAGGTATGTATCACAAGGTTTTCATTACGACAGAGAAACTTGCGTTTTAAATTAATGTGAAGTTTTGAAAGAGAGTCTCCTAAGTTAAGAAACGTTTTAAAGGTAAAAATAAAGATGGATAGTTACATTTTTTGCATTTATGCCGATTAAATTACTTTTCTCATATACATCAAAGTTAAGGTGAGTCTAGAAACTGGTAAAAGTATATTAAGGGTGTGATCTTATAAAACAAGTTATAACATTTCTTCTACGTAAAGTTGAGAAAGCTTCGTCGAAAAATGTTGAACTGTGTTATATATATCAGAAAGCTTAGGAATTCTTTTGGATTTCAGAAAATTTCATAGCTTACACTTGGTAAGAAAACTATGGAAGTGTATCAACTGTATTTAATTCGAAAAAAACTTTTGTAGCTCCATATCAAAATCTAGCAAAGGTCGATTGTTTTTTTCAATTAAAAATTACTTACAACAACCGTAACGAAATCAGTCTGAAACAGTTGTAAGACCGTGTCTTTCCAGATTTAAATAATATTCGACATTAAATGCCCGTTTTTAATGTTATTCCATAGAATATTCCATAATAGAACATGATAAAGCTTATACTTAGTGCTTTCGTAGCTCTGGCATTAATATGCTTCAGTTTTTCCATTGATGAACCGGTTGAGAAACAAAATATTATTAATGGTAAAAAAATAGACGTTCTAAACCTTTAAATATTTGATTTCTTTTTTTTTTATAGAAAAATGCAACGATCCTAATAAAGGAAAAGGTTCCTGTCGTAAAAACAATACCTATTTCTATGATATGAATCATCGACGGTGTGTACATGTTGAAATGAACAAAGGACCATGTGGATTTTTTATGCGTAAAGAAAGATGTGAAAAAACTTGCGGAAGAGCAAAAAGGATCTTAAAAGGTTGATGGGGCAAAAAAAAAACTAAAACTTAACTTCTGGAAAATTTTTAATAAATAAAAATGCTTAAAATGCGCAATTTATAAGAATTTATAAGGACTTTTTTTTATAATTATACTTAATTGTTGCTTTTGTCTAAAACTAATGAAGAAGTATCGGGTTAAGTTTTTTAAGGAATTCAATGAACTTGACCTAATGAAGGATGCTGCTAAAATTGTGAGGCTTCAGCTTTTGTGATCTTCGAAATAAAGGTGTTTATAATCTATGGACAAGACGGTAGTGCTGTGGATATTGGCAAACATCGATGTTTTCGATATTTTTTAACTTAGATACATCGATACATCGAAGCTCATGTGGCGGCTATTTTTTGAATGCTTAAATCTGTTGGTTTGGTTATATAAGTATTTTTAAATAAGAGAGATAATTTGGATATTATCTAAGAAACATTGAAACGGGGTTTTCTGGACTTCGGATTCAGCTGCACAAAGTCCATAAAGGGGTGCCTCTGTCACATGTAAAGTTTACACCACTTTTTATTTGTGAGCTTGTGAGTTATGACAAAAATTAATTACGATAATCGAAAATTGAAATAAAAATATCGATAATCGTGAAAAATATCGATGCATTGATATAACATCAATGTTACTATCAGCACTAGTTCAGATTGTAGAGAGTTGCAGCAATTATATTGATTTGGAACATAATCTCCATTACGTCAAGCATCATCAAAGCATTTTCATATATTATTATGGAACTAATTGAATTAATTCCGCTACGTTAAGCATTTTCTTGAAATTTTCTATTTAACTTGACTATTCTTTACTTTTGAAATTTAGTTCAAAACTTGGAATTGATCGCCATGAAACTGATATTATTATTTGTCATCGCTATGGCTTACTTTTGGAACTTGGTGGACTGCCGTTCTCGTTCTCGTAGTTCTCGTACTCGTAGTTCTCGTACTCGTACTACTTGGGGTCCTACTTGGGGTCCTGGTGAGAAGGCTCGAAGGAATACATTTATAAATGGTAATTACTTATAATGTACATCATGGTTTGTATATATTTTATTTACTATATTTTTTACAGGACTTTGCATAAAAGAAAAAGGAGAAGCGTGTACTATAAATAATACTTTTACCTGGAGTATTAAGAAGAGAGACTGTGTACATGTTGAATTGAATTCTGGACCTTGTGGATCTTTTTTTTTCAAGGAATTAGACGATTGCAGAGAAATGTGCGAAGAAGTTAACTATTTTAAAAAAACTAAAAAAAATGGCGTACGTAAAGTCGGTCGCGGACGACTTTAGGATACCCTGTACCACTACCTAGTAATAAAGTTCGATTTCTTCACAAAAAAACAAAAACAGAAGAATTTTTAAGCAAAAATTTTTTTTTTGGCCGATCGTTTGACACGGTGCTTAAATACCTTAAAAAAGATCTGAATGCCAAATTTATTTCAAATATCTTTACAAACAACCGAAACACATCGAATTTTGTATAAAAAACGATTGGTCCTATGGGAGCTATATGATCTAGTCAAACGATTTGGATTAAATTTAGTACAATGCTTAGGAACTATAAAATACTCACGAATATCAAATTTGGTCCCAATATCTTAACAAACAAACGAAACACAACAAATTTTGTTAAAAAATCGATTTTTTGGAAGATCGGACCTATGGGAGCTATATGATATAGTCAACCGATTTTGTTCAAATTTGGCACATTGCTTAAGTGCTCTAAAATTTCCAAACGCCAAATCTGGTTAGGATATCTTTATTAAAAAACGAAATATAGCGAATTTTTCTTTAAAAAAGTTATTTTGGCCGATCGGTCCTATGGAAGCAATATGATATAGTCAACCGCTTTCGATCAAATTTGGTACAATGATTGGGAACTATAAAAAACTTTCGAATACCGAATTTGGTTACGATATCTTCATAAACAAACGAATTATTCATCTAAAACTTATTTTTTTTGTCGAGGTCGTCTCAAACACCCCTATGGGAGCTATATAATTTAACCCCGATATCAAAAAAATAAAATAAACTTGCCTCCTATGGAATAATATGGGATCTAATGTGAAAGTTTGGTAGCTCTAGCTCTTACCATCTCTGAGATCTAGGCGTTCACACGGACAGACAGACAGACGGACATGGGTATATCGACTTCTCATTCACCCTGATCATATTTTAGGTAACTTTGGGGTGTCTCCGACGTCTCCTTCTATATGTTACATACATTTTCGGCTTGCACAAACTTAATATACCCTTGGTACCATACGGTAAAGGGTATAAAAATTGAAAAAAAAATTTTATAGTAGTTCAATTAAAAAACTTAGCAAAGAATTTTCATTTTGCTTATCATTAAAAAAATTAAAGGATATCGAAATAATTATATGTTTTTTTTTAAATTTACAAGTAAGTAGCTAATTTGTATTTTACTTTAAAAGTTTATTTACCTTCCTTTATAGTCAAAAATTTATTTATTTTTTTTCATTTTGGCATCGAAGTGACAAGATTTTACAGCGTTATTTCATCTATTTTTGATCACTTTTCACGCAAAGTTTTTCTAAGGTCTTTCTGGGTCACTAATTGACGACCGGAAAGACCGGAAGAGCCTTTGGCTCCTTGAACGCAGGATATAGAGAGTTGCAGCAATTATATTAATTTGGAGCATAATCTCCATGACGTCAAGCATTATCAATACATTTTTATATATTATTATGGAACTAATTGAATTAATTCCGCTACGTTAAGCATTTTCTTGAAATTTCCTATATAACTTGACTATTCTTGACTTTTGATATATAGTTCAAAATTTGGAATTGATCGCTATGAAACTGATATTATTATTTGTCATCGCTACGGCTTAGTTTTGGAACTTGGTGGACTGCCGTCGTCGTACTCCCCCTGAAGTCGACGAGGATGAATGGAATGATTTTGTAACAAGTAATTACTTGTAATGTACATCGTAGTTTGTATATATTTTAATTACTATATATTTTACAGGTATTTGCGTAAGAGAAGGAGTAGCATGTGCTAAAAATAATACCTGGACCTGGAATGTTAAGCAGAAAAAATGTGTAAAAGTTAAATTAAAATCTGGACCTTGTGGTTATTTCAAGAATGAAAAATTGTGCTTATTTTATTGTGCGATAAAAGCTTCTGAATAAAAAAAATATTTTTAGCAGTTACAAAAAAAAAAAAAAAAAAAAAAACATATTAAAGAATTTTCAATTTGCTTATCATTAAAAAAATAAATGGATATCGTTTTATACCAAATAATTATATGTGCAAAATTTAAAATGTTAAATTTAAAAGTAATTAGTTAATTTTTATGTAACATTAAAAGTTTATTTGCCTTCCTTTATAGTCTCAGTTTTTATTTTTTTTAGGTTAAAAAAAGTGGTTCACAAAACCTTTTCGGTTTGAAAAGGTGACCCCAAAAGGGTTTGTACGTATTGTACTTTTCGCAGCATGGATTGAGTAATTATTAAAAAAAAACCCCGATCTTCTGTAGAATAATTTCGCGCCTTTTTTAAACCCTATATTAATATTGTAGATGTTTGTGACAAAAAATCCTCTCACATAAATAATTTTAAATGGCTACAGCTTACGTTGATATATTTTTTTTTTGTGTAATACCTTAAAATTTTGCAAAAAATATAAAGTTTTTAATTATATAACCAATGATTATTTGAATTAACTAGTTTTTATGTAGTCTCAATTTTCTGCTCTAATATAAATAACTATGGGAGTTACATATATAGTTTTGCATGGTCCTACACTTTCCACTTTTACTATTTCCTTAATTTGTTCTGTCTATTCTATATCCTTATTACGTCCCATTATCGGTATCACAAAGGCCCCTTTTTGGTCTAAATGAGTTGGGACACTAAGTCCCAACTGCGGCCTTAACCTACCTACCAACCTACCCACATATAATGTTACATATTGTAAATTTATGCTAATAAATTGCGTTCCGGAACACGATTCGCTTTTGACAATTTCAAAATATTTATTGAAAAATTTTATAAAATAAATATATACATCGGATGCAGAGTTTTTCAGAAATTCAGAAAATAATAATTTAATTTTATCAAATAATTTAGTTGCTACAGATGCTTAAATGCAAAAGCTTAAAACGAAATGCGCCATTTTTAAAATCAAAACTCCAAAATATTGTATTACTTTTTTCAATATGTATTTCGAAGACACTCTATTGTAAATACAATTTTTTTGGGAAACCAATAAAAACAGATTGAGCCACTATGCGACGGTAAACTAATGGAACAGTCAGTTCTTATTAAGTATATGCATTTTTGGTCAGCAAAGATAACCAATTCCATATATGCATGCCTTATCCGATTTTTGGTATTAATTTAAGAACCCATCTATTATAATTGCTCCACAAAAAGAAGCTATTTGTAAAAATCGCTCCAAAGATAAGCAGTAACTAGACCCAGGTTGAAATAAAAAGTATTTAGAAAATATTTATCTACCAGTCTTCTGCAACAGTTTCTTCTACATATATTCTTCATAATTTTTGAATTTTTCCTTTTTTTTCCAAATTGAAATTGAATTTGATTCCAAATTTTTCTTTTAATTCTTAGTAACCTCTGGAGACTTCCAGAGTAATAATTTGAAAACTAGAAGAACTTCTTACAATTTGTTGAAACTATTGTTCCAAGGTCGATTTGAGATCCCATATTATTCATTAGAAGACAAGTTTATTTTATTTCTTGATATTGGTGTTAAATTATATAGCTCACATAAAGGTGTTTCAAACGACCTCGAAACAAAATAAAAGTTTTAGATGAATAATTTGTTTGCTTATAAAGATATCGTAACCAAATTTAGAATTTTTTTATAGTTTCCAAGCACTGTACCGAATTTGATTAAAATCGGTTGACTATATCATATTGCTCCCATAGGACCGATCGGCGAAAATAACTTTTTTTATACAAAATTCGCTGTATTTAATTTTTTAATAAAGATATCCTAACCAGATTTGGCATTTAGAAGTTTTTTAGAGAACCCAATCATTGTACCAAATTTGAATAAAATCGATAGACTACATCATATAGCTCCCACTGGGCCGATCTTCTAAAAAATCGAGTTTTGAACAAAATTTGTTGTGTTTCGTTTGTTTGTGAAGATATGGAAATTTGATTAAATTGGGTATTCGTAAGCTTTTTATAGTTCCTAGGCACTGCACTAAATTTAATTAAAATCGGTAAACTATATCATATAGCTCCCATAGGAGGAATCGGTCCAACAAAACGTTTTTTATACTAAATTCGTTGTGTTTCGTTTGTTTTTAAAGATATTTGAACTAAATTCGGCATTCAAATCTTGTTTAAGGTTGATATCAACCGATTTCGATCAAATTTGACACAGTGCTTAAATACCTTAAACAAGATTTGAATGCCGAATTTAGTTCAAATATCTTTACAAACAAACGAAACACAACGAATTTTGTATAAAAAACGTTTTGTGGACCGATTCCTCCTATGGAAGCTATATGATATAGTCTACCGATTTTAATTAAATTTAGTACAGTGCTTAGGAACTATAAAAAGCTTACGAATACCCAATTTAATCAAATTTCCATATATCATATAGCTCCCATAGGAACGATCGGTCAAAAAAGAATTTTTGGTTAAAAATTCTTCCGTTTTTGGTTTTTTATGAAAGAACCGGATTTTATTGCAAGCTAGGGTATCCCAAAGACGTCCGTGCCCAACTTTACGTACACCATTTTTATTATAATACTAATTGAAATAACAATTTAATATTAAGGTATCATTTCTCCTTAAAACGATATTACGAAAACTTTTTCATAGGTACAGTCATGCAATTCAGTTTATACATTCATATCATCTAGAAAAGCTAGAAAAGAAAAGAAATGCTTTTTCTGTATACCACAGAAGGGTTCTGATAAAACGTTTCAAAATCTAAAGTCGCCATAAAAGTTTTAAGGGTATATAGACTCTCAGGGTGTTGCTCCCAATCAGGCTTAGTCTGAAAGATTTATTTAAAGAAAGAAAGGGCCTAGCATCATCTAACGAATCCTCTAGAAAGTTCAGGGGTTAAAGCAGTATGTTAAATTGTTATATAATTATATATATATATATATACATATATATAATAATTAATATTTCTATCCCTAATTGGTAATTACTTTTCACCAACCGTGACTAAAGTACTAACTATTTCAAAGCGTAGCTGTAACTTCTAATAAGAGTGTTCCAAAAACTCTAAGCTTACGAAGAACATGGTTCGTTTGGCACCCTTCATTATGGGGCTGCTATATTTACTTTATTCGAGTCCATTTGGCGGCACAATATCTCCCAGAGAAGGCATTTAAAGCTCTGATTTTATATGATAAATATTTGGATTATATAATTTCTTGAATTGCAGTTACCTGCCGCGTTTCAACCGGAAGTATAATGTGTTCCAAAGACGATACTTGGAACTTTAATCGTATAACTAGAAAATGCAAAAAAGTACGTAAAGATAAGGCGCCTTGCGGTTTCTTTGATGGCGAAAGGGGTTGCAAGGATTTTTGTATAAATAGTCAATAATGTAAATAAATATATATAGTATGTACTTATATACCTCAATGTTTTATATACTATACGATTACTAATACAATTGGGAAATCGGGGCAATGAAGAACTGGTGCTAGGGTTGGTTTTTTCGATCTTGTGTTTTTTATCTTCACTCCCTTGAAGGATCTTCTGTTTCTTTTTAAATATATATACTTAATTCTGCTCATCTGTATATAAAATACTTATCTATTTTCAATATATTGCCAAACTGAATTTAGAATTCATGCTCATTTTAGATTAGGATATCCAAACAACTTAAAAATTTCCAAGAATATTATGACGGGTTATTCCTTTGTATTTGGTCTAAATGAACACAGTTAAAGAGATTTCTTTTAGGGCTTGGTTAAAAATAAGCCCCTCCTGTTGTTGTTTTTTTCGTTCTGCTTTAGCTTTTGTTTTACTTATTCCTCAAGTTCTGGCATTTTGGCGTTCTTTCTTTCTTCTTTCTTTTATTAGATTTTATTTGCTTAGCCTTTATTTGTCTTTTATGTACAGCAGTCGCCGTCTGCTACGTCATGTACTAAGTGTCCAATTTTGCTGCTTCTTTTTATACTCTATATACATAAGGGAGGGCATTATGGAATAGTGATAGGGTGTGTAAGGAGGTGTGGCGCAACATAAGCTATTTCTTCCAAAAAGTTTACCAGCAAATATAGTCCCACTAGTACCATCCAAATTTCCGATTATTTATCGATTTATCAATAACTGAATATTGGATTTTTTATTATTCGACTTTTGTTTGATATGTCATATCTTCTAAACGAGCAAAGATATTGATCCTAAATTTTTTTATTCAATAAGATTTTGAAACTAAAAAAAATTTTGAGCAAATTTTGATTTAAAATTTAACCCATTTTTGCTGTTGTCGCAAAAAATTTGTTTTTGAATAAAATCAATATACAGGTTTGAAATTCGACTTAAATAGCTTGTTCACAAAATTTTATAATTTTTCAGCTCGACAATTGGAAAAGTCTTGGAAGACTAAAGCTTAATTAAAAGTTTTATCATTCAAGATAATTTATTAAAGAAAAATAAAACATATTTTTAAGTCGAAAAGACAAAAAATGTTTACACAATAATTTTTAGTTTAGAGTTCTAAATTTTTTCGAAATGACGTGGGTCCACAGGCACTAATGTGTTTGTAAGGCTGTCTTTTGCAGAAGTGTAGCCTAAATAGTAGAGCTGGGCACGATCTTTAATTTTCAAGAATCGATCTTTTCGACTAAAATCTAATCGCACTAAAACGGTAGGTGATAGAAAATAAAAATCTTTTCGACCGATTTTCCCAACAAAAACTCGATCTAAACGATTAATCGCACTAAAACGGTAGATGATAGAAATTTAAACCGTATATAATCATTGATAGGGATGTCTATATAGAAAAAAGAATATTTATACAAAATTCAATTAAATTTATTTTCATAATTCACAATAACGAAAAAAATTTGAATGTTGACAAAAGAAAAAAAATGAATAATTCGTTTGCTACAAAACTTAAAACTTAATCAAATAACAATTCATTTGATTCAAAATTCAAAAATTAATAATAGAACACATAACAATAAAGTAAAAAATCATTTGATTTATTGATATCTTTTGTGAATTAAAAAAAAAAAACGAATTAATTTAAAAATGGATTTATCTCCAAAAACCCCCAAATACACATTTGTCTGGAGGAAAGTGAACCTTTTTTGGCCTTTTAAATGAAAGGTTTAAGTGGATTTTTAAATATTTTGATAAAAACTTCCTATAATTTCTTTAGGAAAACTGCATAAAATGGCCCAAAGAATCAAAATCGCTGAGAGCACCAAAACTGTTTTTCTGCCGCTTACAAATTTATCATCCCTAATGAACATATATCACAAAGTGCCATGTCTCAAAAAGATCGATTCTTAATGATCAAAAATCGATTTTATTGTTAGAAAAAATAATAGATTAAGCCGAATTATGATTGAATCGATGCCCATTTTGTACATCGAATGGTAGCAAAGCTTAGTATTTCGCGATTTTTAAGATTTATAATCCCAAGCGCGAAAATTTATTTTGAAAATTTAACAGGCAGAGTTTAATAGAACTTTGAATTTTGGTAGGCAGGAGTTCAGAAATACCGAATAAATTCAGTACTTTTTTTTTGTGAGAGGTACAAAATTCACATTTTGTTTACCGATTTTCTTTTTGAAAATTCTTCTCAAAATTTCCTAAGCTAACTCAAAAAAAAAACAATGAAATAGTGAAAAAATTAAGAGCTATTTTTTTACCTTTGATCTAAACTGATTTTTTGGGGTGGATATTTGAATGTTTCATTAAGAAAATAAAATTAATGTAATTTTGGTGTTTCTCAACACTTTCTTTTAAATTACCCTCAAAACACCTATTTTATCTTTATCTTTTGAGTGCGAAATTCTTAATTTTTTTCTTAGTGTAATTGTTATACCCTGTACCGTATGGTACCAAGGGTATATTAAGTTTGTGCAAGCCGAAAATGTATGTAACATATAGAAGGAGACGTCGGAGACACCCCAAAGTTACCTAAAATATGATCAGGGTGAATAGAGAAGTCGATATACCCATGTCCGTCTGTATGTCTGTCCGTCCGTCCGTGTGAACGCCTAGATCTCAGAGATGGTAAGAGCTAGAGTTACCAAACTTTCACATTAGATCCCATACTATTCCATAGGAGGCAAGTTTATTTTATTTTTTATATCGGGGATAAATTATATAGCTCCCATGGGGGTGTTTGAGACGACCTCGACAAAAAAAACAAGTTTTAGATGAATAATTCGTGTGTTTATGAACATATCGTAACCAAATTTGGTATTCGAATGTTCGAATTCAAATTTGGTACAGTGATTGGGAACTATAAAAAACTTACGAATATCAAATTTGGTCCCAATATCTTAACAAACAAACGAAACACAACAAAATTTTGTTAAAAAATCGATTTTTTGGAAGATCGGACCTATGGGAGCTATATGATATAGTCAACCGATTTTGTTCAAATTTGGCACATTGCTTTAGTGGTGTAAAAATTTCCAAACGCCAAATCTGGTTACGATATCTTTATTAAAAAACGAAATATAGCGAATTTTTCTTTAAAAAAGTTATTTTGGCCGATCGGTCCTATGGGAGCTATATGATATAGTCAACCGATTTCGATCAAATTTGGTACAGTATTTGGGAACTATAAAAAACTTTCGAATACCAAATTTGGTTACGATATCCTCATAAACAAACGAATTATTCATCTAAAACGCTTTTTGTTTGTCGAGGTCGTCTCAAACACCCCCATGAGAGCTATATAATTTATCCCCGATATCAAAAAAATAAAATAAACTTGTCTCCTATGGAATAATATGGGATCTAATGTGAAAGTTTGGTAGCTCTAGCTCTTACCATCTCTGAGATCTAGGCGTTCACACGGACGGACGGACGGACAGACGGACGGACAGACGGACAGACGGACGGACGGACAGACGGACAGACGGACATGGGTATATCGACTTCTCTATTCACCCTGATCATATTTTAGGTAACTTTGGGGTGTCTCCGACGTCTCCTTCTATATGTTACATACATTTTCGGCTTGCACAAACTTAATATACCCTTGGTACCATACGGTACAGGGTATAATAATTAACTTTTATTTTTTAACGAGCCATACGAAAAATGGTTCAAAAACAGTCAAAACTGAAAAAAGGGCAAAACAATTTTTTTTTAAGTTTTGAAATAAAACAAACATAAACTTAAGTTTTTCGATTTTTTTACTTATGAATCGATCAGCATCTTTATCTGCTTAACCAGTGTGACCCTATGTCAAAAATCAATTTTTTTTTTGCAGTGTATCGCAAAATCGAACTCCGCTCCGTCATTATTTTCACTTCTTGTTCCCTTTTGATAAAAGTGTTGTTGTTGTAGTTGTTGTTACTGTAGTCAGCAAATTTTTAGTCTAGCTATTGTTGTTGTCTTTTTTTGTTTTTGATGTTTTTGTCTGTTCTCTTTTCACTTGGCTATTTACTTTGGCAGTTTGTTTGTTAGTTCTGTATAAAAAGTTTTTTCTCTTATACACACTCACACACATACACACACATAATCTAAGCGGCCACATATGTCGCTATCTCGCTTGTTTTCTTACTAGAATACACACACTTTCTATCTCACTTGTTTGTGTGTCTTTTATGTGTAAATTCGTCAAGTTAGTAAATACAAATTATGACAATTAAGTTCGAGTCTTTTCTTGTTTGAGTTGTTCGCTGTCAGTTCCCGGGCAGGAAATATTTATTAGCAATTTAAGACTGAAAGAAATCTAAAATGTAAGACATTGTTCGCTCTTTAAAAGAAATTTGTTTTGACCAACATCTATTCTCCGTAACAGCAATGAGCAACTGCGCCAAGAAAAATTAGTTTGTTATGAATGCGTTTATTTGGAGAGAAAATTTAACAATTATAAGGCATATAATAATCTCTCATGAGCTTTCTTAGATTAGGGCTTTTTTAAACAAAATCAACATTTTCTGGTTTAATAGGCTCACATGAGCGTAGTCACCTACAAACACCGGTATCAGGCAAGGATGCCCCTATCACCACTACTATTCAATATAGTAGTTTACGAGGCTATGAGAGATGTATGCAAGTCTAGGCGTGGGATTACGTGGAGGCTCACCCGCCATTTTGAAGAGCTGGATTACGCGGACATCATATGTCTCATCTCTCATAAACTTAGTGATATCCAAGCTAAAGTGAATGATCTCGATATCCTTGTCAGCAAAGTTGAGCTCCTAATAGACGCATCTAAAACCAAAGCGATGGGTCTCAACCACACCAGCCAAGGTGGCATAACCATCTGCTGGAACACTATCGAATTTATCGATAGTTTCTCATACCTTGGTACCACAATTTCCACCAGTGGTGGAATGGATCGGGATATAGAGAATCGTCTCAACAAAGCGCGATCTGCATTTGGACGCTTGTTCCGCAAATGGAAAAACCAGCAAATAAGCAGAAGAACAAAGCTGAGAATCTTCAATACGTCGACAAGTGCCTAAGAATTAGATGCGGGATATTCTGGCCTATCAGGATATCAAAAGCGGAACTATGGCACTGTACAAGTGAACTTCCTATCTGCACTGAGATAAGAACACGCAAGTGGCGTTGGATTGGCTATGCTCTTAGGAAAAATTGAAGCAGCATTGTTAGGATGTCTCTGGAACAGAACCCCCGAGGAAACAGACGAGTAGGAAGACCAAAGGCAACCTGGCGATGTACAATACTAAATGAATTGTCCCTACATAACATCAGCTGGAACACAGCTAAGCAAACTTTGCCAAATAGAGTCCGGTCGAAAGTTCTTGTAGAAGCCCTAAGCTCCCTGAAGGAGTACTAACAGACAAAAAAAAAAAAACTCCGTGCCAAAAGTGGAGTTCAATTTTTTTTATTTTATATGATGTTCCATTCGTTGGTTTGGTTGTTAAACACTCGTAATTCGGAACATACCCTTATATTATAGTATAAAACTACTCAATTTTAGTTATAGAACATTTAACAATCGAGAGCAAGAAAATAGCCATTCTGTAAAAAAAAATTTCGTACACTACGTACAGTTTTAGATAAGCTTGATCGAATCTGCATTAGAAGATTCAAATGACGCAACAATTGAAATCCGAGAATCATTATCAGCGTCGCTTATTCGTTCAATGGCTGTGAGCATAGTCAGATAAGTTTTCATCAAAAATTATCTTCAGTGAAAAAGCCCATTTCCAACTTTCTCAAATCACAAAAAAACACTGTTCGGTGTGGATCATGATCAACCGGAATCATTGGAAAGGTACTTCTTTGAAAGTAAGGGCGGCTAGGCGGTTACCATTAACTCCGATTGCTACGAAGCCATGACAAAAGGCTTTTTATAGCCTGAAGTTAATGCTATGGATGCGCAAAGTGTATTTCAATAACAATTCGCTATCTCGATAATAACATTCGACCCGAAATAACCTAAAATCAGGTTGCTTTAGCCCTTATGATCTTCGGTTCTTCTAGTTCAAATCAGTAAGCCCCAAAAAAACAAAAAACAAAAAAACCACATGCAACAAATGTTTCAATTTAGAACTTGCCTTGAAGCCTGCAACTTTTTGACACATTAAGTTTAAAAATTTATTTTCTAAATAGCGCTTTTAAATTAAGTGTATATCCGAAGAAAGTTTGCTCCTTCTAGCACTACTTTATTCGTCCTTCTTTCCTAGTGGAGCATAGGACATCTTCACTTGAACTAACCGAGAAATCAGCAGTTTAATCAAAACAGCTGCTGAGTTTCCTAATGCGCATTCATTTGAATGTCAAAAGTTTATGTTCCCTGTTGGAGCTGCAAACAAACTGCAGTCGGAATATCCCAACCGTAATATACACTGCATATACTCATAAAGTGCTCAACCGCATAGTACTCGCCCACACTGAGATTCATCTTTTTAGGAGTAAAGTAATAATAATATTAAATGATTTCCGGTTTATGGGACCTTATATTACGATTCGGGACACCTCTCTTTTTTAGACTATATGCAGTTTAGAAACAGTTTGAAAGTTATCATGTAATAAATATTAAACTGCCGGGTGGCCCATTTAGATCATCCTCCATTTTTAGGAAATACACTCCTGTCTTTGTTTATTGCGTAGATTTCTAGATATGTTTTTTAAAAGTTTTTCTAGTTGAAATATGGAAAATTTTGACCACGATGTCAAAATTAACGTTCCCCTGCTCATAAGTGAGATCTATAAAAAAAGATATATGCATATATATTAATTTCCATGAGGTAAGTTCTCGCTTTAAAAAAAAATGTAAGCTAAGTAAGTTAGCTACAACTTTTTCCCATGTTTCTGGCAGAGCTCGAGAAGTCAATACATTTTGCGATGTCTTCATATAAGTGGAGTATCTTCATTAGTATTAGCAGTCAAAGTCAGACCATGTGCTATGAACGCAGCAAGTAATAAACGGACAGCGCAATATTTGGTGAATATGGCGGGTGAGGTTAGAACTTCCCATTTGAGCGTTTCCAGATTGGGTTAGGTTAGAGCGGTAGCTGGAACCATGTACTAACTCACTTAGGCTCAAAAATAAGCCGAATGTGATACCACGATGGTTGACTTTCCTTCACCCTTTCCCATTAATAGTTCCACTAGATGTTCTTGGGGCGTTCCCAAGTAAGTTTTGAGAGGTTAGGCAACGTTAAACCGAGAGTTGTTATGCAGTCAGGTGTGGGTTTTAGGATTTGATCTTGGGGGTGTTATTCTATCGTAGCTCGTAATTGACTTTTTGGTCACTTTTCGAACCCGAAAACCCCCTCGGATCAGCCGCTGCATGAAGTAGAATCCCTTTTTCGTGCCTGTGCCAACTAAGTAAGTGCATCCTTATATCTTTATTAAAAGGGTATACAATAAAGGAAAGAGTAAGCTGTTGAGTGCAGGCAAGCCAGGGATTGACAGGCTTGTGTTAAAGGTACAGCAAACCACGATTGTTCATTAGATTAGCAAGTTCGAAAACTTTTTCAAAAGCTCAAATGCCACTTTCACTTGACTCTCTCACACACACACACACACACACTTTGCACTCTGTGCTCCCTGCATTCTCTCCTCTCTCTCTCTTCGTTTTGACTGCTTTGGCTTGTTCACTTTGGTAGCTGCAAGAATTTTATGAATTTTCTTTTCATTGCGACAGGCGACAAAAAATAAAAAAATAAAAAACTTGCCATATCAGTGCATGCATACATACACAAAAACACACATACATGCGTACATTATATACTTGTTTGTGTGCATGTATTTGTGTGATTGCATGCTTCAATTTGTCATTGAAGTTTGCTGTACTTGACTGGCGATAAGAAAGTTTGTCTGGATTCAGGGGAGGGCAAGGCAGGGCAGGGCGGGGCAAAAGCAAAACCAACGTCTATTGACGCCAAATGTTGGCAGTTATTTCACTTCTTCTTTGGAAATTTATAAAATTTCTACAAATTTACATGAATTACATTTGCAAATTCGTTAAAGTTAAGCCGATGACAAAATGTGAGAGGGGATGTTAGCGTTTTATTGGAAAACTTAAAGCTGTCTGGAATTGGGAATTTTCCAACAAGGCAATTGTTGCTGCAATTGACTACGCAATCGACAATCCCTGATTAGAGTCACTCTATGGGTTTGTTGACTGGTCAGCAAATGTTTGATAAGCTAGTTAGGTTAAGTTGTATAGACAGCTCAAATAGTAACTGAAATGATCACAGAGAACATGGCGTCCATTGTGTTGCCTATTTAAAAGAAGGGGACTTTCTTTTGATGGAAAACATTGTACATCCATAATCGCGTAAGTCTCTCGTGTTGCAGAACCATTTTGAGGTTTTACCCAGAAACTGGGTTCGTCTTCTAAGAAGTCTTCATCTCTGTAGCTGCGGTAGGCATCATGTTGGGGAACGTGTAACCTCTTAGCCAACATGGTGCAGTGCACCAACGCCAACCTCCATCCTAGTCCTGTTTTTATGAAATGGTCTTTCTATGTCCGCTACCGCATAACAGATAAGCGTATATACAATGGATTTTTAGCTATATAGCTATATATTTCGGATTTTTTTCAAATTATGGGTTTTCAAAGGGTTTTAAGATTCAAGTTTGATCCTGTGACGACTACCAAATTCGAAATTATAGGAATTCGAATAGTTTCTGATTAAAAACACTACCCAAGTAATTGTTTAGTTATTTAAGAAGTACTCACCTTTCAGATTCAGCTTCGTTGAAAGGACCAACTAGAGAAGGCTCTGGCTTTATTGAGCACGGAGGATTTCTGCAAAAAAAAAAAAATAAATAAATTGTAAACAAATATCATTTAGATGGATAAATTTGTAATGTAGCGATTGAGGCATTGTTTTTAAGCAGATGCAATAAGACAACTAAATTTCTTTAATGTAAAACCATTTTTCAAAAAAATGCAATACTCTATTAAAAGAGCAGTGTGCCAAATATCAAAATAGTATATTAAACATGTCCTTCATATCTTATTACATACTGCCATAAATCAATCTAAAAGTCACTAACCTTTAAGAGTAACTAGACTGAAGCTGTTTTTAAACCATTTTACAATCTCAAACAACATAGTAAACCCATCCGAATATCGAAAGGCGCAAGGAACTTTTTCACACCATTTTTATTTGCGCCAACTCCCCTTTAATTACCCAGCGAGTGGTGTTGTACTAGTTCAACGCACTGTGCCGAAGGAAACTTACAAGCGCTTTGGGGCTTATCTTTGTGTGAATTGTGAGAGTATTGGGTAACTTTGGCAAAAGCTGCCCGCTACAAACTTGTTAAATGGCGCGAAATTCTTTTCAATTTCAATTTGGAGCTATAGGCAACGTTCTCGAACTGCCGAGGTGTGGGGGGGTTGCAACTTGCTTGTTCTATTTGTTGTTGTTCCTGCCACTGCTGTTTTGCTGCGAGTCCAAATATTTGCATTTGAACTCAATTGGTTGGGTTTTGTGTTTATTGCCTTTTGGTATGTATCTTTGAAGGTAGGTAGCTGTGCGAAAATTGAACTATTTTTGTAAAATGGGTATATGACGTGAGTTCAGTTGTATGTAACAATTAATAGCATATAAGGTACTATATCATATACATATAATACTTATATGGTATATGCGAAATTGGATTAGGACAATTTGTTACATTTGTATAAAAATGTACATCTGAGTGAGATTTCTTTAGGAGAAGTACAGTTTACTAAATATTTATAAAATATAAAATTTCTTGGACCAAAAAACTTTACCTAATGCTTAATACATATCCAAAAGTTCTTGAGAAACGATTAAAAATAACGGCAAAAATTGTTAAAGTCTCAAAATAAAATAATTAAAAAAAACGAAGACTTTCCCATAATAAGGCTTCAAATTTATAAGAAGGCTTAAATTTTTTAAAGATCATCCAAAAATTTAATTTAAAATTCGTAAAGGCCATCATTGCATTTATATCTCCATAACATAAAAAAAGAGTTATGATTAGGATACAAATATATAGCGTAATGTGGGGTAATCCCGACACTGCGTAAAAAAGGTTACAGTATCCTTATAAAAGTAGGGGATTGGTTATCCGTTATTTTTATTAAAATTTTGTTTATAAATTAGCTTAAAGGGTAAGAAAAAAAGAAAACATACAATAATGAATATTAAAAATAATAATTAAAAAATTAGAATAAAACCCTTTTTATATTATGTCTACAACTTTGCTCCCGTTTTCCAAAAGATGGCGCTAGTAGCCAGTAATAGTTCAAATAAATAAATCACAGTTGTTTTGCATCAGTTTTGACATCGATAAATATAACCTTACATCGATATTAGTTAATTTTTGTTTGCGTCATATAGTTACACTTAATTAAATATGTCAACTTATAAGCCGAATTCACGTCATTTGTGGGAGATTTTACTTTTTCATTTCAACATGAAAAAATCGGCGGCTGAGGCTCATCGGGTTATTTCAAGTAATTATGGTGATGATACTATTAGTGAAAGAACGTGTCGCGAGTGGTTCCAGCGCTTTAAAAGCGGTGATTTTGTTGTTGAAGATCGGCATAGCGGTGGCAGAGAAAAAACTTTTGAACATGATGAACTGGAGGCTTTACTTAATGAAGACTCGTGCCAAACTCAAGAACAGCTAGCAAAATCATTGGGAGTAACTCAGCAAGCAGTATCAAAACGCCTGGAACAGCTGGGGATGATCCAAAAACAAGGATACTGGGTACCGTATCAGTTGAAACCAAGAGATGTTGAGCGACGTTTATTTGCTTGTGAACAGCTGCTTGAAAGACAAAAACGAAAAGGATTTCTTCATGGTATTGTTACTGGGGACGAAAAATGGGTGCACTACGACAACCCTAAGCGACGCACATCATGGGGATTGCCCGGCCACACTCCTACGGCGACACCTCGACAGAATATTCACGGATCCAAGGTCATGTTGTGTATTTGGTGGGATCAGCTTGGCGTAATTTATTACGAGCTGCTAAAACCTTCTGAAAAAATTACTGGTGCACTTTATCGAACGCAATTAATGCGTTTGAGTCGGGCCGCAATACGCTGATAGACACGAAAAAGTAATTTTGCAACACGACAATGCTCGACCTCACGTGGCGAAAGTAGTCAAGACGTACCTCGAAACACTGAAATGGGAAATTCTACCTCACCCGCCATACTCTCCAAATGTTGCTCCATCTGATTACCATTTATTTAGGTCGATGGCACACGGCCTGGCGGGCCAGTGCTTCGATTCTTTTGAAAAAGTGAAAGAATGGATCGATTCTTGGATCTTATCGCGGGATTCGTTTGTTGCCTGAAAGATGGGCCAAAGTAGTGGAAAGTGACGGACAATACTTTGAAACATAAATAAGATACCATTTTTTTTTATATAATTTTTAAAATTAAAAAAAAACGGCGGGAGCAAAGAAAGAAAAAGAAAATTTTTTAAATTTATCTTCGGAACTAATAAAATAGTCTGCTATTAGCTTTTTTCAAACTTTAAAAATCTCTATAGAAGTTGTTTTTTTTTAAGTGTTTTAAGTTTAAGGTGTTATTTTTTACTACAATTTATTGAGGATTTTTTAAAATCGCAATAAATTACATTCGCATTAGGTTTATACAATAAGCATAATATGTTGTTTGTTAACTTCGCATTTTTTTTATTTAATAAAAAATAATTAATTAATTTGACAAGAAAAGTACACAGTGGGGCAAATCCGACCTCTAAATGGTGAGAACCATCTTACAAGACTCCAACTAAAAATAAAAGTCAAAAAATAGGCGGTCGGGTTTACCCCAACATTTTTTGAAAATTGCAAAAATTGAATTTTTGATGAATGGCCATATCTCAAAAAATAATAATGAACAGAAGAAATTAGTTGTAGTAGAAAAAAGAAGAGCGTTTTATTACGTTTATGTCCGAGTTGATCCAATAAGAATTTTATAGCCAAAAGCAATTTATAGGCCGGATTCGCCCCACCTTACCCTACATCTATTTTTTTTAGTTTAAGTTTTATCCATGCATTTTTTTTTTATTTTATAAATTACTAGTGAGCCCCACAGAAACTACATTTCAACCCTTTTGCGATACGCTTCTGAATGCACTTTAAGCCCAATACCCGGTGTTGAACAATTTTCTACTATGTTATATTCACGATATTCACAAAAATGAGTATATCTCCCGAACTAATATACGTAAACACATCGCAATAGACGTAAAACCTTTGTATTGACAACTTCTAAAACTCGCAAAAATCATATTTGAAATTCTTCAACGCGTTCATGAGAACACCCGTAACACGTAAAATATTAAAATTAGTTAATCTGACAATGTACAGAATGCCACACAAAAAAATATAATAAAAAAAATTTCAAAAAATTAAAAAAAAATTTTTGTGCAAAAACTTTTTTTCGACTTAGCTTAAAAAGTGTTAATTCAAGAATATGAAGGAATATGGATCGCAAACAAATACAAGCATATATTTAAATTGGAAAAGTCGTTAGAAACTGATTGAAATATAAAAGCTAATATTATAAATATTATATATTTATTATATAATTCAATTTTTTACAGAAACTAGGTCTTTTAGAAGCGCATCCTAGAACTTAAATTTTGAGTATATAGAATTCGTTCACATTCCACATAAAAACGACGCATTTTTTTATTTTACCAATTTCTGGTCATTTTTGTTGTTGTAGTATTTGAAAAATATTTGTGAATGCCGCATGTGTGTGTGTGCGTGCGTGTGTCCGCGCGAATGTTGACAACTCTGACAACTCTATGTTGGTGTACACAGCAGGTGGACATATTGGGCCTGGTCAAGAGCAATGGGTCCTGCCATACGCAATGCAAATAGAAATTCAAACAAGTGAAAAACGCTTTGAACCCGCATGTCAATTTGCACAAACAAAACAAAATGGAGTTTTTGGTGTAAGGCGGTTGGAGAAGCTGACAGACCGCCAAAAAAATATGCGCCTAACAATCCGTGCGATCAGCATATATAGAAAATATGGCCTGAAAGCACAGTACGCCAAATAAATATATGGCCATGGTAATAAATTTTACTCGCTCTGGCCTAATGTATTTGACCTCGTATTAATCAATGTGTACCAGACTGTACTTGCTCCCTTTACGTCAGTTGTCTGCTGTCGCCATTTTTATTTTTTTTCTATGCCGTTGTCCATTTTTTATGACCATTTCACATTTGTTTTAATTTATTTGCACTGTACAATTATTTGCCTTTGCATTTTCATTTCTATTTGTTGTTTGGTGTTTTTTTTAGGAGTCACACAGATACAAATACATACAAACAAATACACAGATACACCCGAATGCACACAGAGAGATACATAAGCATAAATCAAATTGCTTTGTTGATATGTTTATATGTATGTATTACATATATTTGTATGTGTATAGTTAACATAGCCGAAACATGAGCAAATAGCAAACACAGTGCACAGTGGTTCAAACAATAGGCAAAATTTGTTGAAATGGAGTTTCAGAATGCAAATAGGATTTTTAGTGCACAAATGAAAAGCTCTAGAAAATGGAACTTTTAAAGATGGTAAAACCGTAAAAAAGATGAAATGAAAATCCAGATTTAATTGCAAAAATGATTGGAAAACCGACAGACTTAAAATTTGGGATTCAAACAAATTTTGAAAATATTCTATTTGGTGGGATTTCAAAGCGATCGTTTATTTTGAGGTTTTTCACGACAATACCACGATTAATTCTGAAGTGTATTGTGATCAGCTGGACAAATTGAGTGATGCACTCAAACATAAGATGCCAGAATTGATCAATGAATAAACCTTCATCTCAAATCAAAATGTCAAGAGCCACTTGGACCAGTTTTTTGCCAGCAAGTATCAAAAATTTTATGAGCATGGAATCAATCTCTTGCCTGAAAGATGGCAAAAGGTATTGGATCAAAATGAAGGATTATAATTTCATAAGATTTTTTGCACAATAAAAAAATCGTGTTTAACTTGCACTAAAAAAAACGAACTTAGTGAACGAATATAATGACTATAATATATATCTTGGCAACGCCAAGAATCCTTTAAGACGTTTTTTTGGTAGTCCTGCTATTGGACTCAAATTTCCAATAAATAAGGTCATTATTAACAATTTTTTAGTGCCGTTTAGAAAATAATTAAAAAATGTTTAAAAATAAAGTTTAGCGTTTTGTAGGGACCATAGATTTGACGAATCTATTGCATTAATGACTACAGTTTCCATAGTCAAAATTTTCGAATTAATACTAAAAGACTTATATGTATTAAGTATCGTAATACTTAAATTGTGGTGTTAACTATTTTAAAATTTTGATCTTTTATTGAAAATTAAAAAAATTTCAAAATTGGTTTAACAATAAAAAATGCAGATTAAAATTCTTACATTTTTTAGCTGATCAAATAATTATAAATTTATAATTAAACCTAAAGTAATGAATATTTTATGGAATTCGGTATAAAAATATTCTTAAAAAGCTATTACTAGAGCCTAATTATAATTTTATATTTTAAAGATTTTTATAAATACCTGAAAATATGATTATTGACTTTTCACAGTCTCCCTTATTTTTCAAATTTCTTTGGTCTTAAAGAACTAAGAACACCTTTAACTTATTAAAATTTACTAAAATATAAAATAATAAATATTTTATGGAATTTGGTATAAATTGGTATATTCTAAAAATCTATTATGAGAATCTCTCTTTATAATTTAAAATTTTTTATAAATATCTGAAAATATGATTTTTTTTTTCAAATTCTTTAGTCTTAAACAAAAAAATCCTATTGACAATATTCCTTTTTTTTTTCTTAAATTAAGCTGAACAACTTTTTTTAAAAACTGTTTAAATTCTAAAAATTAATTTGTCTGGATTCCAGTCTTTTCTATTTTGAAAAGGTTATACCAGACTTTTTCTAGCTTATTTAAGGCTTGAAAATTCGAATTTTGGGTTTTTAAGAAACAATCATTTTAAAATCGTGAACTTCTAGGTGTTAATTTGAAATCTTAATGCACTTTTTATTTTATTGTATAATTGCTATATTTTGATATATAATTGTTGAATGATGAAGTTTTTTTTTGTGTCTTCCACATTTATTTGCTATTTTTTATACTATTTTTTAAAATCGTAAATTAATTAATTAATTGATTTTTTCCTTACATAAATATTGATTGATTATTTTGATTTTCGTGTGTTCTACATTTATTCTTCATTTTTGATACTTTTTATGAAAATAGGTAATAAATTTTTTTTTTAAATGATTGATTTTTTTTTATATAATTATAAATATTTTTTTTATGTATTTATATTTTTTTGTAATAGATTGTTATATTTTTTTTTTAATTTTTAGCTTATAAAATTATAATTTTTTTAATATATTTTAATTTGCCATCTTTCTGTATATAATTTTTAATTGATAACGTTTTTTTTTTCCTATTTTTGTTTCTATTTATGAAAAACGAAACAACAACTTTTTATAAAATTGTTTGACTTATTTTTAATTTTTTTGCTTATATAATTATTATTTTTTTTAAAGGTTTTGCAATCTTTCTCTATATAATTATTAATTAATAAAGTTTTTCTTTTATGTCTCCCACATTTATGGAAAACATAACAACAAATTTTTTTAATTAATTGCATTTTTGCTTACATAGTTATTGATTGATAAATTTATTTTTTACGCTTTATATTTATCGCCCATTTTTGATACTATTTATGAAAATGTTAAAAAAAATATATTTTTTGTTAACATTTTTCAGAATATTAAAATTTTGAAAATTTCCAAATGTCATTTTGTCTATTTTGTTATGCATTGAGGCAGGACTTACAAACCTCATATTTCGGAAAAAATCATTTTTTCCGTATTGACGAAGTTTGAAATTTGCACTATTTTCATATAAATGTAACCACTGTACATGTGACTATAAGCCTGTAAGCCTATTTGTATGGAGATTTGTTTATAAATTCGCCAAACATAATACTTTAAATAATAGTTTTATGTATAAATATTGCTTTTTAATTGTTCACTGCAGATTTGACATTAATTTTATTTTCCATTAAGTTATGCATTACTCTTAATACACTATAAAGTGCAGCCAACGTATGCTAGCGAAATCAAAGCGGTCATAAAGATAAAAAAAAAAAAAAAAATAGTATTAAGTTTATATTTAAGTTACTTATATAATATTAAATACTATATTTAATTTGCAAATATAAAAAATCAAAATCTTTAATTTTTTGTAATAAAGTTCCTGAATAGAACTTAAAGTTTAAGTTAAATAGTAGTAAAATCGCTAAGTAACGTAATAAGGTACTTGTGTTGTGCTTAGCAGAGTGAAAATTATATATATGGATAGCTGAGATGACGGAACAATTCTTTTTAAACGACTTATTTACTTTTACACAACACCGTTAATACCGCCAAGCAGTGCAAGCAGTGCTCCTACTGCCCATTGTCAATCTAGGACCAAACTTGTCAACATTTCTTGATTTAATTTTTTTTATATATACCTACTAGATATACTATGTATTACTTTATAAATAAATATAGTTTTTACTAAATAAATTTTTTTAAATATATAATTAAAACTTGCATTAACTTTACATATTTTTTTAATATTTAAAACATATACTATAAAATAAGTACGTTTTATTTATGTATTTTTGGAAAAAAATTATAGTTTGTAAATATTGTTTACTTCACTTTTTGCATCTTGTAATTATAAACGTATTCAAAATTTAAAAAAAATATATATTTTTTTTTAATTTCATAATTGTCATTATAAATTATCGAAAATCCTTCCGTAAACTTTAATTTACTTTGAAAAAAAAATATCTTTTGATAAATAATCTTGATATTTTAACCACAATTCAAGTGGATTTAATGGAAAACATGTTGCCAAAATAATCGCAAATAGAACACGTACTTGATATGGATGAGCAGTAATATCAGCATCTTGTAAAGTTTGATTCCAGTGCAAGTCATTTGCTAACAAAATCAATTTTTGACATGCCTATCGATACATTGCACACAATACGCCATTCACTGTTCTCAATGATTGAAACGATGTTGGACCTAGAACATTGATAAACAACACCAGTTTTTTTTTATATGGCAATATACACGCAAAAACCGTTATTCACAAAAATGCGTATATTATACGAACTAATGCACACAAACACATCGAAATAAACTTAAAACCTCCGTATTGAGAACCTCTAACATATGCAAAAGTCGGATTTGAAATTCATCGAAGCGTTCATGAGAACACCTGTAACACGTAAAACATAAGTTTCTTTTATATTATATATATAGATTTGCGATTGGAAGTTTTTTCTCTTGGGTTTCGATACCGCTCCTTTCATAACATCATGCAAATGTTGCAAAACATACTAAAAATTATTAAAAAGAATTAATTTTATTGGATCACTGTTAAAAATCATTTATTTAAATAATTGTCTAAATGTTGTAAAATAATTTTTGGAAAGTGTCAACCCTTTGTTGCCTTTGTAGCAAAAGCGTAAATACTTGAATAATAATAATAGATAGAATAATTGTCAGAAAAATTAAATCTTTGATATTTCTTTGGCATCTACGTATTTTTAATTTTTGAAAGATTTGTTTTCAAACCATTGACAAAATCTTTAAAGATTCAATATTTTTATAACTATTTAAAATATAATTTTCTACTAAACAAGTTTCTCAAAATATGAACAGCTCACTCAAATCCTGACGGAGGCAGTGGCGTAGATAGGGGGATCGGGGATCAATCCCCCCTTGGGTCTGAGAATTATAAGATGATAAAATCGAATTTTTTCCAGGCGTGTGTTTTAATGTAAGCATAACATTTTTGAAGCGCCAATATTTATTTTGTCTCAATGTGCAATTCTGCAATTAATGGTAAAACTCTCAAAATTGAAAAAGAAACACACATTTTTACGCGATGACTGTGCAGTACAGCACATTAAAGTTTCGAATGCCCGCGCTTCTAACGGACCGACCAATCATGTGACTCCCAAGTGATACCTCAGTCAGTCACAGTGCCTGCATCAGCTGTATACAGAGCTCGTAAAAAACTGTCAACCAATTTTTACAGTGAGGTTAGGTCAAGACCAAAACCGAGCAAATAATACACAAAGTGTTGCTCACTGAGCCGAACACTTTTTTCGATTCGCTTTTCGGTTCTGGTCTGTGTTTTCGGCTGAGCAAAACAAACGTGTCTGTCTTTCAATAACACTTATGTCGCGACACTTTGAGCGAGCGCTCACTGAGAAACTCTCAGCAAAAGACCGCGTTGCAAAAAGTGTCGTACAAAAGTGTTGGTCTGCAGCTGCAACACTATCAGAACAACAAGAATCGAACCAATCACCATCAACTTTGTGTTTGTTGCTTAGCAATGTCAACCAAAGTTCTTCAAAATTTCGAACTGGATATTACTTTCTTGATCGGCCAAGGATTCGACGGGGCGAGGAATATGTCTGGTCAATATAATGGCGTTCAAGCAATTATACGTGACAATTATGCGCCACATGCTTTATACGTTCACTGTGCCGCACATTCTTTGAATCTTGCTATATCTATCACCAGCAAGGTACCTGCCATCAGAGACTGCTTGAGCACCATAGAAATGGTTTACAATTTCTTCCATACACCTAAAAGAAGAGCTGTTCTAGAGAACACTATTGAACAATCTGATGAAACTCCAAGTGTGAAAACTGTGAAGAGATTGAATCTGACTCGATGGGTGTCAAAATATGAAGCCGTAGACGATTTTCATGAATTATTTCCGTTTGTCTACGAAACTCTTGACGAAATGAGAACCTCGGAAACTGACGCGAAAAATTTAGAAAATGCAATGGATTTCGAATTTTTGATCAGTCTACAGGTTATCAACGTGATTTACCAACTTTCTTTGCCTCTGAGTCGAGAATTTCAAAAGGTTGATTTAGACTTGGTCCAAGCTATGGATCTCGCCAAGGATTTACGCGATGAACTGAAAAGGATTCGAGCAGAAGCAGATACGTTTCCTGTAATTTTCGAAGCTGCAAAGAAAATTGCTGAAACATTGGACATTGAAATCAAACACAAACGAAAAGTGAGCAGACAAAAAAATCGAGCGAATCCTGAAGTTCAGAGTGCAGAAGATTACTTCCGTGTCACGGTGTTCAATCCATTTTTGGACTTCTACATCATGGATCTTGGCGAGAGATTTATCGATCACGAAAAAATATTAGAAGGGTTTTCGGCACTCTTCAAGCATGATTTATCTGAAATCGACAAAGCAGCTGAGAAATTTATAGAAACTGTCGAGTTTTATCAAAAATTTCTTGATTCTGGGCCAACTGCTGTTCTCATCGAGTTGAAAATGTGGAAGAAGTTTTTGATCCGTAAAGGCGACATCAAGCCTAACAATTCGTTGAAAGCGCTGGATGATTGTCCAGAAGAGAATTTCCCAAATATCAATATGTTGCTAAGAATATTAGCTACATTGCCAGTATCTACGTCTACTGCGGAACGTACATTCTCAAGTTTGAAACGGATAAAAACAATTCAAAGGAACACGATAAAAGAAGTGAGTTCATCATGTTCCATCTAAATGTTTGGATACTATCGAATATGCATCAATAATAACTCGAATTATTCTCTGATTTATCTATTATAGGACCGCTTGAATGGTTTGGCAGCTCTGGCAATGCATCGTGACATTGGAATCACAGCAGACAAAGTCATTGATGAATTAGCAAAAAAATCTCGAAAACTTGAATTTCTTCTTCGATAATAAGAGAATTTTTTTATAATGCAACTTATCAATGTGCAAAATGTGACCAATTTCTGTACACGACTGTGCAACGAGGATTATTATCGCAGTGTAAAATATAACTTAAAAAAAAACAGGATATTAATCTGAGTCATATCCCCCCATATCAAAAAGCTATCTACGCCACTGGACGGAGGTATCAGATTGAACACCAATTTTTACCTACTTTGTCAAGAAATTATACGTAGGTCAAATAAAATGTGCTCTATACATTTTATTCACATTTTAAGAGTACACAATTTTGGTTTACATGATTTTTAAACTTTTCCAAAGTGTTTATCCTTTGTTTCAAAATCATTTCATTGCTTAGAGTACAGTGTATCTTCTGGTCGGTATGTTACGACTGTTAATTTTTAATTATTTGGCCTATCTGCTTGTTTTTTACATACCTTTTATTTATGTGCGCAATCTAATTGAATTGAATAGTAAAACTCGATGGCTAAATGGGTTTCTATATATTATCGGTTTTTACTTTTTTTTTGTATTTTATGTGCATTTAATTTATTATTTATTTAAAGCAATTAAATAAGAATGTAATTTATTGAACTTTTGTTAAGGTAACATAAAGACTATTTAGTTGGCGCATTAGCTTTGTATTAAATAATTTATTATGTTTTTAATAGTAATAGATGCTACTGTTTGACTGGGCTTTTTCATCGATGCGCCAACTTTAAAATTAAAAAAAATTAAAATAAATTTCTGAAACTATATGGACTATCTGGAATTAAAATTTTTGAGTAGATGTGCTAAAGAGTCAGTACTGATCCAAATTGGGATTGGCCACACCATGGGGGTGCTCCTGGGGTGCTGATGTCTCCGTTGGTATCCTGTTATCGGCAGACTCAGCACTCAATTCATACTCTTACCTCCACGTGGTGCACCCTGGTAACCTGAGCAATCTTGATGAAGATACGGTAACCAACCCGTTTGGAAGTCTTGGGCAGGTCTAACAGTAGAGGGAACTCTCATTTTAAGGCCATTCTAACATACTTGGTCTTAGGGTTAAAAAGAGTAGGCGGAAGAATTGCATCATCAATCAACTGCAATCTTTGCGTAATTTGTAGCGTCTGCTGGCCATGTTAGGCGCGGCTGCAAGCGGGTGACTGTCTCGGATCGAACGGCTCGTTCTACAAACATGTAACGCGTACCGTCCTTGGCCTCATCACACATCGACTTTAGCAATCGATGTTCAAAGTAACAACAATGGAAACACTACTCCATGAGGTTATCGTATTAAGACGAGAAATCCTCCTGCTGGCACAAGGATTTTGGAGGTGCCAAGTCTACGCGAATACATCACAATAAATTAAACCAACACCATCCAAAGGCATAGAACTCAGAGATCTAACATCGGTATGGAAGAGGCCCCATACTTCACTGGGGGTCGAGGATGACAGAAGAAGAAGACACCATAAGCAAACCAGCGAGTTCCCCAAAGAAGCAATGGGAAGCTGGACATCGCTACTTTTTCTACCTTTTCAAATAATCCAAGGCTGGTCACACTAGTTTTATATGCCAAAAATCCTTCAATCCATTAAATGCTCTAAGCCATATCCGACAAATTCTCAAACTCTTAATTGTGCCAAATATTTGGCTTGACACACTTAGACATGTTCCACCCACTGTGAAATAAACTTGGCTCGTTGAAACTGTTTAAAAGTGATGGGGGTGGGGGTTGGGGGAGTGGTTCGGAAAATGCACAAAAATTGCCTTCATTGAGCTTCAAAAATTTTTACGAGTACGACACGCTCTAGTAAAAAGTTCGTAAATCAAAAGCAGATAATTTTCAAACAGCATCACTTTGCGTAGAGAGTAGTAACTACCCCCCAGAATGGGGATGAGGATGCGGGCTAATGGGTGTCATCATGGTCGCACAAAAAGGCGAGCCTTGACACACCTAAGCAGCCATATTTGGGAAAACTGGCGCCTTTGTCTGCACGAGCTTACATAAAATAATTGTCCAGTAGAAAACCACAAATTATACAAATTTTATGGCGTTTTCTTTGTCAACTTGCAGTGGCAGTCTTAGTCAGTCTTAGGACTCAGTCTTGGTGTACTACTCCAGAGTCCATCCTTCCTGCTGTCCTTGCTGTCTTGGGCAGTAAATTTGCATGTTCGCTCATGATGAGCATGGCACGCACGTGGAGCACGGACTTTATTTATGTTGAAACTCAAAAGCGGCTAAAAAAAAAGAAATGAACAACGATGTGCTTGGTAATACTTGTACTTAAATTTCCAGAATGGGATTTGCTAGGGGAGGGGCAGCTGGGTAGGGGGCGTAGATGAGCACAATTGTGCGTCATAAATTTGAATTATTATATGCCTTTTGCATTTGACAACGACTTGAAAGCACTTGCTGCGATTTTGTGCGCGCAGAAACATGTCCTTGAGACCAACACACCAACACCCACACATACACGCTATGACTCTGTGTATATCGATACACCATAAAATGGCGGCTGCATTACGCCCACTGACCACACATAGCCACACACAGCATGGCAGACATTTTTAGTGGACATTTATTTTATGTTTCAAACGCATTGAAATTTCCGCCTTTAAGCAAAACCAGCTCCAAGTCCCTCTCTGGCCTTATGTGGGCCATGGCATGTGGCATACAAAAATGCCTGCTGTATATAAAATAATTTGTTCCCTTTTTTCCGTACTCGGTTGGGGAATGTAAAAGCAGACTCTTGTAGTCATGCCCATAAGGCATATATATACTGGGGAACAACAAAAATAGGATCAAGATTCCGGACATTAATTTTAATGCAACGCGTTCGGAATTGGATATACGGCACCCCCACAGTCAAAAGTTTCCCAGCACTGCATTACAAAACATTAAAATATATTAAAGAACTTTTCAAGTGTAGATAGTTTAAGTGGGTCAGTCAAATATTTCAGCCCCTACAATAAAGACTGCTCGGAGTGGTCTACTTTTTGTGCAACCAAAGAGACTTTGTGGGGAAAAAGTCTATTGCATTTGAGAGGGAGCATGCCTCGAGAGCCCGGGCAAAAAAATTAATTTCCTTCCAGACATAAGAAACTCTTGATCTAATTTCTTTATTTATA